>JAGFMF010011395.1:5090601-5150229 GCA_019455555.1 Galemys pyrenaicus | reverse complement strand
TATTTCCTCTTCTTCAGCTTGGTTGTTTGTGTAGAGGAAGGCTACTGATTTTTGTGTGTTGATTTTGTATCCTGCTACTTTGCTAAATCAGCCAATTAGTTTGAGTAGATTTTCTGTAGAGCTTTTGGGGTTCTCTATGTATATTATCATATCGTCTGCAAACAGTGAGTTGATTTTAATTATATAAAAAATTAGACTGGCTTTCTGTCCTAGGATAATGTAATACTACTAAATATGGTCTTTAAAATGAGGTCAGAGAATTGGGTGATTTTTTTTTTCCAGTTCCTAATCCTACGTCCTTCTTAGAGAATCATCTTGTAAATGTATTACCTTCTTTGATTTATCAGGATTGATTTTTAAAGTGCTTATAGGACATAGCACACACACACATATACTCGTATGAACTTTTAAAAAGCAGCCGATAAGGTGTTAATAAAACCTGGATCATGAAAATGTAATTTCCTGTTATTTCAGTAACAATCTAAAGTGTGATGACTGAAAAGTTTGAGTTTGCATTTGCACTTGGCTTCATTTATATCTAGGAGTAAAATAATAAACACCACTTTTTCTGTAGGCTGAATTATAGTTTTGATACTCTGCAAGCATCTTTCTAGTCTTAATATTACATTTTAAATGAAGAAAATTTCTCAGAGAGAATTAAATGAAGTTTATTTAACTCGAGAGCCAAAGACCTTATTACTTTCTTGCTTTTTTAATCAAATCCAGTGATTATTAACTATTTTTTAGAGAAGTGGTAGAGGTTGGCTATAGTGCTTCATCCTTAGAAGAAAAAGGTGATTTTTTTCTGCAACAAACCAATTCATTAGTATAAAATCAACCTAGAACCTTCTTTTAAATTGATTCCTGAGTCTTCAGAACAGGTCTTGACCTCTTAGAACATTGAATTAATTCCAAGAAAATGTCTAAAAATGGGTACCCTGTCAAGTGGGGATGCAAATATTTATAAACACAGCAGAGAGATGAAGTTTCTGGCTTGAGAACCTAAAACATGGCTAAGTTAATAGAAGATGTGGCTCCAAAAATAAGAAACCATTATGTGGATAATTGATTGGTATAAACAAAAGAGAAGCGGTGGAATATGTATAGCAAGGAACTTTAAATGGAGAGTTTTACAACATGCATCGAACTGGAGGGGATCATGCTGATGATATAAAACAGAAAGAGAAAGACAAATGCTTGGTGGTTTCACTTATATGTGGAATATATATAGAGAAAACAAAGGGTCAGACAAAACCAACCAATAACATGCCCTGGAGATGACTGGAATGGAGGGTACAAGGTAAGGAGAGAGAACATGGAATGATGACACAGTGGACTGTGATGGGGGACTGAGGGTGCCTTGGTGGTGGGTGTGGTGTAGGGATATGCATCTGAGGAGGTCTGATTCTCTGCCTTTCAGTCACATACAGTGCTGGCAACCAGTGTTATTGCAACTAAAAAAAAAAAAAAAAGATGAGCATCTTGAAAAAAACAGCAGTTAGTCTCTAATGATTCTGTGTTTTATACTAAACTAAGTTTTAGTCTTCATCTGTTTCTGTTGCATCTGTGGGTTTATACATGTCCTCCAAAAATGATTCATTTGTTCAGAAACGCTTATTCATCTACTCTTTGTGTATTCATTTAATAACTTGTTATTGTGCATCCATCAGTTACCAGAAGATGCTTTGCTTGTTTCTCCGATTATAACAGCAGTAACACAGTGTGTTTGCCCTTACGTAATTAACAATATAAATGTTTAAATATTTTTAGGATAAGTTTTATGAAGGAAAAATATCATAGAAGTTGAGAATGATTTATAGGGAACTTTGACCTAGCATACTGGAAGGAGAATGTTTCTTGGTAAAGGGAACCCATGAGCTAAATATTTCTTATGGGCAAACTTTGGATGGGGAAGTGCGGGCATCATCAAGGATGACAAGGGGTGAGGAAAGAGCGTAGCATGGCATGTGGCCAGGTCACGCATAGCAGTTCAGACCAGTTTAACAAGGACTGGATCCATCATGCTCTATACTGTAGAGCACCCCTTATGCTCTACACAATAATGAATGGTGCTGGTCATGATCATGGGCAGGTTCGTGCCTGAAGGATGCAGAAATGAGAAAGACGTCAGGATGCTATTCAAGAAGCCCCCAGTATCATAAGGGCAACATAAATGATGCTTTATCTCCCATGTGAAATGTCTACAAATGAGAGTCTATAATTCGTCATTTTATTCCCTGTCGTTAATGCAATAGATGGCATCTAGTTTGTGCTCAGTAGTAATTACATGTTGACTGCATATGGTTTACTATATATCTGTAGTTCAATTAAGATTTTACTTATCCAAGGTCCCTGATTTCTGTTAGAACTGTTTGAATCTTAGCGCTTTGGCTTGTCAACATCTAGAGAGGTTGATGCTCAAGCTACTCCCACCTTTGATGCTTCATGATTTAACCCCCTTACATACAGTATCACTCAAGGTCCTTGCTCCCTGGGCCAGAGAGCAAAGGTGCTGGACTGTAAAAGACTTTTTCCTTAATACTCCTAGTATAGGACTCCAACACTTTGGTTCTAGAGTGATCCTGAGCAGTATATTGTTTTAATTTTCTTCTCCTTGGTTTGTCAGCAATAAAATGGAGAGAAAAGCAGAACTGACTGCCCATGATTATAGTGAAGACTGCACATGAAATGCCTGTAAAGCCCTTAATACTCTCCCAAAATATATTAGCATTAAACATTCAAAGATGTTACCTGTTTTCTTTTTTATTGTTGCTCTTAAGTCTTACAATTCCTATGAGATACTGGTAATTCTAGCAATTGAAACTATATTTTTTTTTCCTGACAGCTTTTGCTCTGGGAATAATTATATTATCAGGCTGTTCCAGTCTTTTTGTGTCTCCTAGAAATTTTCTCAGCCATATCCAATAGCATATGAAAGTCCCCAGAATCACAATTGTGAACCTGTCCTTCAGCTGTTAGTGTGGGGGATATGTGACTTGGAGACTGAAGATGTGCCTTCCCTCATCTCTCAAACTGAGCTGAAGGCCTGTTCTAAGGAGACGATCCCCAGACCTCACAGCATTGTCACCATCCATCACTATGTGCACAGTTTACAGCCCTGTCCCAAACAGACACTTGGGCTGTAAGCCGTTCCTACATACATGTGCTTATCAATTTCCTCTGCCTAATTTATTTGGGCACAGGAATTTCCTGAACAAATATTATCATTTGGTCAAGAGGTTTTAGACCTAAAACTCTGTCCTGAAATAAAAAATATGTTGGTAGTGTCAGGCAAGTGAGCCTCTATTTTAATTCGTTAACCTAGCAGAGTGAACTTCAAATCTTATATAGATTAGGGGTGATTTTTCTTTTGATGTTTTTCTGTATTCTCCAAAAGTTTTAAAGTAAATATGTATCACTTACATCTTTTTATTTAAAAATATATTTCACTGGGCCTCCCTGGTGGCGCAGTGGGTTAAGCAACACACTATGAAGTAAACCGCAGCCACTGCAGCATGAGTTCGATCCCTGTTGCCGGCCAGGGAGGGGACCCACATGACGTGGCAGACCTCTCCTGCTGTGCCCACTGCTCCCCTCAGCAGTGTACTTCTGTTGATCTGCCTGTCCTGCTCCCTGCTCTCTGTGGTGAATCCTCTCACCCCCCCTCCACACCTCTGGCCTGTACCCCAGTGCTTGTATGCATAAATAATCTTTAAAAAAATATATATTTCACTGCAAGATAATAATGCATATACTTATCTCTGTGAACCTATTTATTTTTATTGTCCTATAAAGGGAACACTTATGTTGAACTTGTTATAGAAATTCAATGATAGATGATAATTATTCTGAGAGTTAGTCTTGATAAATACCATATGAGTTTTCATCGCTTGCCAGTGAATCCATTTGTTTGCCTATGACTGACTTAGAACATTTTTTGGCAAATAACTCAAGAAAACTTTGTTTTAGACAAGGCTCCGCTTTGCCTTGACTTAAAGATTTTATAATATATGCTTTATTTTTCTAGCTTTTACAGCTCTGTTGCATTTATCTATGAAATCTGTTTTTAGTACATTCACTCTATGATAAGTTTTGACTTTGACTTTAGCCTAACATTACTTTTGAACACATGGCCATTTGGTATTAGGACAAAACATTTATCAGTGCACATGCTATACTTACCATTCACGCCCAAGACTCCTTTTGTTCTCTTCATACATGCCTCTCAGAATGAAATATCCCTTTCAGTACTCATTGTGTTTTATTAATGTATAGGCTAATACTTTTTAAAAGTCAGCATCTATTTAACCTCTTGTTCAAGCTCTAAATTCTTTAAAAATGTTAAAGTCTGGACACAGTGATCATTAACTTTGTCAAATTGAATGAGTTAATCAAGACAAAATTTTGGTAATATTAAAAAGACCTTTAATACTTAAAAGGCTAGTTGAGTGTGAATACCTAGATTTTCCTTTAATTTCCTGATAGCTAGAAAATACTCTTAATTAAATATTTTCTAGTTTTTAAAGAAGACTCAGTCCTTAATTCATATGGTGGTTGGCAGGTTATAAAAAGCAAAATAGGATTAAAATATAACTAATGTTATCACTACTTTCAATTGAATATCTAATGATGATTTTCTTAATTAGTACTACATAATGTTTTTTTTTTTTTCCATAACTCAATACTTTTTGGGGTAGGCCTTAAATAGGTTTCCAAATAAGTATCAATTTGAGAGTCCCATTCCCCTCCCATTCTAGTATTTGAGGATAGGTTGACCACAGGGGTTCTAAATAAGGAACTAAGAGTTAAATTTCTTGATGAACTGATTTTTAGTATTTGGAATTTTGCTTTTTTGGCATTTATGTTTTTTTGCTGTCTGGTTTGTGAATGGGACATCAATAATTTATCACTGATAAAAGGACAAATATTTCCTATGTGATGAAGAGATCATGAACAATTCCATGCAACTAGAGTGTTTTCTGTCCTGTGTAATTCAAAGAGAAAAGAGTCTGTGTTCAATTGGAGAAATCAGGGAAAGGGAAGCCAACATGATGATTTTCAAACATGGCCAGACATTATGATAGTGTTGTTAAGACAGGATCTCACTTAACATGCTCAAATCAGCAGCAAGTAGGAAAAAAAAAAAATTACAATACAGAATTAAATATGCCTCACCCAAGCCTGTTATTCTTTCCATCTATTACATATAACTTAGGTCATTTTTAAGACACATCAGGAAAATTTGGTAAGTTTTGATCACATGGAAGAATGAGTGGGAATTAAATGTTTAAAAATGTCAAGAAGAAAGAACATTCTGGTCAGAACTTTATGGGTAAAGGATGGAGATCAGAAAGATGTTAAAGATCTTAGGAAGACCTTAAACATATTTTAAAAACTGGAAGAAGTTTAGTTTAACCAGACCAAATCAACCTTTGGAGGAGTGAGTAGTGAGAATAAAGACTGGAAAGGAGGATTAACAACATATTGTAAAGGACTTTTAAATGCTGAGATAAGGAGTATGGCTTTAATTAGGAAGGCAGCAGGGAGCCACTGAAGGTTTTGCGTGGAGGAGTAATATGATCACAGCTGACAACAGTCTTAATAAGACTTAATAAATAGTACAGTTTATAACCTTAGGCCAACTGCTGAGGAGACGCCAAAAGCTATGCTGCAGAATTAGCAAACCAATTACTGTAAGGGATGATGGCCTGAATTTAATCTGAATCATCCTTTACAATAGAGCAGAAACTCTTGGAAATGTAAACAAATATCTGTAGTGACAGGTGACATGTCTTCTCAGAGTTGAGACTTCCTTTATTTGACTCCATAGTGGAACACTATTAAAATACCGTTAACACTGACACAATTTGTTTTTCACCATTTAAAAAAAAAAAAAATCTCTCTCCCTTGTAAATATCCAGTGTATTTCTTCATGACTTTTCAACAAGCCTAAAATGTACTGCCATCTGTCTTATTACTTGTAATGATACTTTGCCATCTTTTATTGGTATGGATATGCTATGCCGAAAGGGAAGACATCATTATGTTATCTGCAGTTTGAATTAACAGCTGATGTTGACTACAAGACAACATTCAAATTTTAGTTCTAGCAACCAGGATAATTCTTTCTTTTTAATTTAGAGAGTAGGCTACATAAGAATCTAATACTTTTCTTTATCTTTTGATTAAGAGACGATCTGTTGTGTGTGTTTGTGTATGGGTGCATATGCACACGCGTGAGAAAGAAAAAACTAGAGAAGGAGGGGAGGGAGGGAGAGAAAAAAGAGAGAAAGAAAGAATTTGTGTATATGCATATGTAGATAAAGGGCTAGATTTTTTTCATATTGCATCCTTCTTTGGAGTAACTCCTGGCAAGCAAAAAAGTTAGATAATTAAGTTTCTTATGAAACATTCTCTTAGTTCATTGTGGCGATTAGTTCTACTCTCACCTTTACCACTTACAGAGTTGCAAATTTCTGCTCCCTTCCTAGCATTTCAGTATTATTTTTGAACTAATTCAAGTTTACTTACAATAGTGTGATTAGTCTTTTGCCCTTTTCCTCCTCACTATGCATCTGGTAGATAAGTTCATACATAAGGGACACAAGATAGCACCTAGCTCATAATATGTCTAAAAATAGTTACTCTACATCATTGAAATCTCATTTTTTAGAACAGTGTTGCTTGGACTTTCATTTGCTAAATAGATTTTGAGAACGTCCTAAATATTTTGCAGGTAAACTGAACACAAATCCCTCTCAAAAAGTTTATAGAGAAACAATCAGACAAATTGCAATCTATAAGTCTTGTGCTTGGTGTAGGTACAGAAGAAAGGCAACTTTGCAGTAAGAGAATGGCTTCTTCGAAATTACCGTTTATTTCAGTTGTGATACAATTAAAAAGGGAAAGGCATTCAGGTGAGAAAGCAGAAGAGACAGTCATAATAGAATATACATGGACCTGAGAGTAAGTGAGAATGGGGATCAGATTGCTATCAATTTAGTGTCACCACGGGGAGGAGTGGTATGTGATGAAGCTGGAGACAGATCACAAAGTTTTTTTTTTAGTTGTTGTTGTTAACATGCAATATCAGGTATCAGTAGGATTCCTATATTATTATTTAAGGCTATCATTTAAAATTAGTCAGTTGTTAAATTTTTGATGAGAGGTCAATTACTGTGGTCAACCATTGTCATTTCATGAAAGAAAACAAGTGGTTAAAAGTGGCACAATTTTACTTTGTCATTTCAGACTTAATAGTCATGTTTAGACTATATATGATAGTAGGCTTTTAATATCTACTTTAAAAGGATGATAGTGGTCCCTATTTTTAAGGTTGTCGTGGAATTTTCAAAGAGATAAGAACAACCCCATAGCACCTGAAAGAGTAGCAGACCATGTGGAATTTTCAAAGAGATAAGAACAACCCCATAGCACCTGAAAGAGTAGCAGACCATGTGGACAGTCAAAGAGACATCTCTGTCTCTGCTAGAGACATCTGCAGAATCAATGGAGCACCTGGGATGAAGCATTTTAACATTCTATTTACCGCTTCTATGTCTGCGTGGGCAAAGATGATTGCCACACTGCATGATTAATAGGATAACTCAATGTGTGTATAAATATATATATAATATAAAATATATGTGTATGTATGTATGTATGTATATGAACTTATTATGTATTTTGGTATAAGAACTTAGTACTTATTACCGGTCACTATCATGACATGTTCTGTCTTGTATTCATGGGAAAGACCTGATGCATTTAGGCTGGTGGGAATACGTAAATTTGACCAACATTTCCTTTAAACCTTATCTTTCAGGTCTACAGTGTTTTTCATTAATGTTTATTATTTGGACTAAAGTGATATTTATTTATTCATTCTTATCTACAGGTCTGACGTTGAAGTAGTGGCTTTTATTTTATTGGGTGGTTTAGTCACTGTGTTGGATGAGACATGGCTTTGACTTAAGGTTTATCAAGTTTTCTCTTAATTTAAAATGTTAATTACATAGGAAAAAGTTGATACATATGAAAGATATTGAAAAAATAACAGGAATTTAACTTTTAAATAGATGTTTCTGTGTCTGATAAACCAATTTTTAGTGTCATACATTTAACACACATGTTTTGAACTGTCAAGTTTCACTTCTGCCTCATACCAGCTATATGATCTATCAAAAAGAGCAAAAGTTTAATTCTTAAATTAATTGCAAAAGTGTGCATGCTCATTTCACTTCAAATTAAAAATGTGGCACTGTTATCAGAAAAACATTAAAAGCAAAATATTCCACTCCTGTGTTTATCATCAGTGATACCACTGACTCCATTTATCTATTCAGGACGCATTTTCATGAGACATTTTGGGAAGTGGACGCTCAGTGGCTTTGTGAGAAGCTGTTATTTCAGTCACTCTGAGTGCTGTAGATGAGAAAGCAGAACTTATCCTAATCAGCCATCTTTGTTCCTCAGAATTCATGTTGACTTTAAAGGATATGGTCCTTCAGCCTCCTCATACCAGTGAGGCAGGTGCATTGCCAGCTACGTCTTCTCCTACCTTTGCAGATAGAGAGCTGGGGGGTACATCAGTTGGCTTGTTTGACTTCACATGGTGAGTCTATCAAGAGATCTCAGAAGTGTTTCCCAGTCTCCTGAGTCTCTATCCAGTCAATAGTCTATGGGTTCAAATGCTAAATGAGGCCATGGCTCATCTGGCTCGAGGAGTGGGGAGCCAACATCCGTGGATCCTGTGAGGAGACCTTTGCTCCTGCATCAAGTAACATTCCCTTTGTCGGGCTCTGGACGGTCCCATTCTGGGGCAGGCTGAGGTTCCCCACACCCTCATTCTGTGTCCATCTGGGTTGTTGCCTGCCTGAGAAAGAGCCTCTTAGTTTCTCTCTGTTTGTTTTTTTGTGGGGGGGAATAATTTCATTCTTAATAGCTTGAATTTTTAATTTGCCAGTCTCACTGCAGTAGTATGAATTAACATTCACTTCATTTTATGGAACTAGATGTAACCCAAAACATTATGGAAATCAATATGCAAATCTTTCCAAAAAGAATAGAACTCAATCGGGGTAAACATGTCCATGATTCTAGGCCTGTATGCACTGGTCAAAACTGAGATTTCAGAAAATCAGTAGTCCAGAATATTTAGCTCCCTGGGACAGAAAAGAAGGAGCATATTTTTCTTTTTCTTTTTTCATGTGAAGGGAAGAAAAATCACTTTTATTTTAAAAATCCTTTTAAATATGAACAAGTATGAATTTAGCAGAATGATCTAAGGGAAAAGGCAAAAAAAAATATATGGTCGTGCTCTGAGAGGAATTTAATATATGAGAAAACCACAGTGAAGCAAAGTTGACAGTTTTAAATTACTTTCCTTTTAAAGATGTAGCACTTTGTAAAATTGGTTATGAGTTGGAGGTCATACATCTTTATTTGTTAGAATTTATGTTCTAACATTTATTTCAACTTTCTGAAGTCATGAAGAATATATCTTTCTTATAAATTTACTTATATTGAAAAATAAATATATCACTTTTTACTAGTTTTCCCTACTAATAGGTTTATTTGTAATTTTAGTTCTAATAAAGTTATTTTGTGATTTCTCTAGTCAGGTAAATTAGCTGTGTTTTAACATCACTACAGACCATTAGTATATGCAATGTCATATTATCACTAACTCATGATTCTTTTAGTCATTAAAATAATTGTATCTTTGGGCCTCCCTGGTGGCGCAGTGGGTTAAGCAACGCACTAGGAAACAAACCACAGCCACTGCAGCAGTCAGGGAGGGGACACACATGGCGCAGCAGACCTCTCCTGCTGTGCCCGCTGCTCCCCTCAGCAGTGTATTTTGGTTAATCCACCCATTCCGCTCCCTACTCTGTCTCAGTGAATCTTAACCCCCACACCTCTGGCCTGTACCCCAGCTCTTGTATGCATAAATAAATAAATCTTTTAAAAAAATTGTATTTTCTGGCAAATATTTGGTAGTAAAAATTTTTTACCTCAAAGACCCTTAAAGTACTAATAAGCTTTCAAACCACAATTCATACCTTACAAACCACTATATAGTTACTACCTTTATTTTTCAGATTACTTTGAGTATTAGTAACTTTGGGGAGGTGGTAAAAATAAATCTCTTATTTATGTATATATTTAGTTAATCAGTCAGTCAACCATTTACTATAAAATTTTAGAAATATAATCCCATCGCCTATGCCCACACTACGCCAAAACTCCAGTACCAAGAGTATTAATAACTGAAAAAAAAAAAAAAAAAAAACCAAAAACTTAAGAGTTCATTAGATTCAGAAGAGTGACACCTACCTAACAAATTGGTCTTCAAGTAATTTCTGTGGAGCTAACCCTCTATGAAAGCCCTGTACTATGGGAAGTAAATCACCAAACATCAGCAGATTCAAGAGCCTCCCTGGTGGTGCAAGAAGTTAAGCAATGCACTATCAAGCATCCACAGCCACTGTGGCCCGAGTTCAAGCCCCAGTCAAGGAGATGACCCACATGGCACAGCAGACCTCTCCTACCTGGTCCGCTGCTCCCCTCAACAGTATATTTCAGTCAATCTGCCTGTTCTGTTCCGCATTCTGTCTCTGGTGAGTCTTCTTACCCACCATACCTCTGACCTGTATCCCAGTTCTTGTATACATAAATAAATCTTAAAGACACAAACAAGATAAGTGGCTCTGAACTTTTTTTTTGAAGAGTCCTTACCTATTGATGAAATATGTGCCTCCAATATATATGTGGAGTGCATATATATATGTATATATATAAATATATATACACACTAGTAAAAAATAAATTATATTGTCAAACTACTATAATAATATACTCTGTATATAATAAAACATATCCACCAAATAGAACTGTTAGCTAGAAACTGTAACATCTTTCTTAGCACTCCCAAACAGATAATTTGTGGAATGCCTGGGTGTCCTCCCCGGCCCCCCCACACACATTCTGGAGGACATTAATTTAGAATTATGTTTATCCCTACATCTCTAGAAATAACTGAGTTGCATAGCTCAGAAGTTAATATTGAAAGACTCAGATTTAATTGTTAATTTACAAGTTTATCAGTTATCTGTGTCCAGAATAATAATGTTATCTAACAAGCTACCCCCAAATGCATATTTTTTGTTATTCCCATATCTGTAGCTCAGCTGAATGGTTCTCCTGAGCTCAGCCAGACTTTATATCTGAGGTTAGTGACAGGGTAGGGAGATGGTAATGCTGATCTTGGCTGTACCCTCCAGAGTGGGTAGTGATGGTTTGGTCTAGGACTGCGTCAGCTAGGAAAGTTGGGATCTGCATCGCGTGCTTGTTTGTCATCTTTTTCCAAAAGGCTAGACTGGGTTTGTTTTACTATGATCTTAGTAAAGCATTATAAGCAAAAAGATTTCCAAGCCTGTGCTTCCATCAGTTTTGTTTCTATCTCATTGGTCAAAGCAAAGCAGGTCACTTGATGGAGTTTAGCATCTAGAGAGGGAGGGGAACATGGACTAGAAAATAAAAGGTCTGGTAGGTGAGACCAGTAACTTGGGCCAGTAATACAATCAAATTATGACTGAAGAATGTCTCTTTAACAGTAAATAAATATAAATGGTCTGTTAATTTCCAGATAACTGTAAGAGTAGCCAGTGTCACTTATAGCCATGTCCATATTATTGGAGTTTAGAGTAGTTTTCTGGCTGTTGATGTTGATGTTTCATTTTGTAATCTCTTTTATTTGAAGTTTAAGTTTGTTGACTAAAAAAAAAATGAGGGGAAAAATAATAGCATTTTTCTAGGGACTTAGATTTGAAAATCTGGGGGCATAATGCAGGTAAGATACAAACTATATGTCACTGGGGTCTTGTTTAGGAGTTTTTACGTGACAAAAAGATGGTGGGGGGTGTGGGGGGGGAGAAGGATAGGGTTACAAAAGCCATTTAGGAAGAATTAAGATTGGTTATAGATTGTATTCCTTAGTTCATTAACTTTTATTGCAACTGGACTGGGTTACTACAGAGAAGAAAAAAAAAAGAGAAAAACTATCTGTGTGCAGTTCACAGAGCAGGGCATACATACCTAGCCAAAAAACAGTTCTTGTCA
This sequence comes from Galemys pyrenaicus, assembly GCA_019455555.1. Lineage (NCBI taxonomy): Eukaryota > Metazoa > Chordata > Mammalia > Eulipotyphla > Talpidae > Galemys > Galemys pyrenaicus. The sequence goes on along the minus strand of JAGFMF010011395.1, from coordinate 5,138,106 downwards.
GGCAGTAAATAGGTTTTAAAAGTTAAAAGTTCAGTAAGGTGGACTTTCAAACACAAGATAGAATTGGTTTAGTCTGCCTTGAATATCCTTCTTCACAAGTTAAACTTCAGTGTTTTACTTCCAGAGGGGTTTGTCGTCACTGACCTGGGTACCCTAAACTGCACAAAAGCAAGAAGGTGGACTGTGATTGTAGTATCAGGTGTTCACTTACTCCACAAGTGGACAGTGCTGATAAATTCTCATAGAACGTTGTGCAGAAGAGAAAGGAAGTCTCTTTTCATGGAGTGTTGGTCTAAAAGAGAAAAGATTTTATTGATTGGTCAATCATTTATAAAACTATATATTTTGGAGATATATTTCACACCTCTGTATGTGCACATTTCATTCTCCTCCACCAAAGTTCCAGTGCAAAACCCATTACCTTCCCTCTCTAACCCTCCCCCATCGCTTTTGATCACCAGTATACATTTTTCCACTTAGCCTAAGAATTATTTTTGCTGTGCTTTGTTTGTTGTTGTTATTTATATCCCACAAATGAGTGAAGCCATCATAACTGTTTTTCATTAGCTGACATATTTCACGTATTTATTTTTTGAGTTAACTTATGAATATCTGAGATTTTGTGTTACTGTCTTAGGAAAATATTTCTCATATAAGCATCATAAAATTTAAAAAAATGTTAATATCTGTTTAAAACCACATTTTGTAATTTTTTCTTGTGTTTTCCAAATAAAGGACCTAGTGACTTCTCAGAATGTCTTCACCCTTATAGCATTAATGATGATTCTTAGAGTACTCACTTTGTGCCATCTCAGAGAAGTCCTTTAGTGCTCACAACTCAATGAAATAGCTATATATAGTGCTTCAGTCTTAGAGATTCAAAAAAAGGTACTGGGAAAGGTTAAGTGGCTTGTCCAAGGTCACAGTCATTGTAGAGTCAGAACTTGGATCCATTTCCCTGACACCAAACCCTATGCTTTCTATTCATAACCATTACATAACACTGTGCTTAGTCTTACATAGACTTTAAAAAGTATTATACAGACCATTTAAGAGGTGAATCATCTAAATAGTACCTAGGAATCATTGTCTTTGATATTGACCTGGATTGAGGGTTCCTTGGCTAACCAGAATAAATATCTAGGGTTTTAGAGGACATTGACTTTCAGAGCTGACCCAGCCCTAATCGTGTCTTTCTTATCTATCTATCTATCTGTCTATCTATCTATCTATGTATCTATGTATCTATCTATCTATCTATCTATCTATTTATTTTTGTACATACAAGATGGGGTACAGCCAGAGTGTGGGGGATTCACTAGAGACAGAGTGGGGAGCAGAACAGGCAGATCAACTGAAGTACACTGTTGAGGGGAGCAGTGGGTGAGGCAGGAAAAGTCTGCTGTGCCAGCTGAGTACCCTCGCTGGCCTGGAATCGAACTTGCACTGCTGTGCAGCAGCTACTTCACAGTGTGGGCTAACCCACTGCACCACCAGGGAGGCCCTGATTGTGTTTTATACGATCTACCTCCTCATTGCTATTTGCTCCCACAATGAATCAAGCAGTAGTCTGACTCCATAGGCGTTCTCTCTCATTATAATTAACATTTAGTTAAATAAAAATTAATAAAAATATTTCAAAAGGGACGAAGGCTGTTCTCAGTGTATATCGAATCCTTCAAAAATGAACATCAACCTCCATGTACACTTGCTGAATCCACTATTTTAAGATCTATGTTAAAATGTACTTAACAATTATTCTTTTGACCATTCTTATCAGCTTGCTTACTTTTGATCAGTTATGCAATATCAGGTGTTCATTTTCAGAGCTGTCATTCAAATTCAGTGATTGGGCTTTATTTAAGGAGTTATTTTTGTATTTCTGGAACTAGAACTAGGATATACTCTAGAAGCAATTTGAGACGATGAATTGGCAAATTTCTGGCAGGTAAATTAGCTATTCCCCAGATGCTTCTATATTAAGATTACTTTCTAAACTTCTCTTATACTAATTTAGTACACCAGAACAGTTGTTTATTTAGTGGTTTTTATGATGTTAAAACTTGTGGTAAAGCAAAAGTAGATTTTTAATGTAGAGAAAAATTTGACGAGACTTTCCTTGTGCATGGGGGTTGCTTTTTTAACCACAGACCATAAGCATGTAATGAAATCCATACATCTTGTGAGAGTTTGTTCCTCTTTCTCTGAGAGATGAATCTTAGTCTCTCTACTTTCAGGGGCTTCTATCCACAGGAAAGGAATCCCATCATTTACCTTAGATGAAATAAAGCAAAATGGTGAAATCTCTTAACGCCCTTTATCAAGCACTTTTATAGTAAAATAGTAATTAACTCTTAGTAAAAATCTAATCTTGGTCTCTTGTAGAAACATTAGAAAACACAGGAAAACAAAAGAGAAGTATTGGAATTATTTATAATTAAATCATCCAAATAAACCTTTAAATTTATGAATACTTTCCCAGAATTTGTCTGCATGCTTAACAGGATTCATCTGTTTTAATTTGTCATCTACTTTTCCCTATGAAGTATATGTATCATAAACATTTTCCATGTCATTAAATGTTCTTCAATGATATTCTTTTTAATGGCTAGCTAGTAAGTGAGTTAAATAGTCCATGAAATAGCCCATTGTGTATTGAATCAGTTATCTTTTTTCTACTCGATTGTTCCTTAATTTTTCACTAAAAGGATAATACAGCAAAAAGCATCCATCTAACAATCTCCCAATATCCCAGATTATTTTCTCAGTATAAATTCATAATAGTGAAAATGATGGACCAAGGTGTTTGTAAAGTTAGAAGTCTCCAGTGAGTTTTGTCAAATTGCCCTCTTTCAAGGTCATAGTCCCATGAACTGTTTGATGAGATTCTAGTTTCCTTGGATTCTATCACTGATTACTATAATTTAATTTTTCTCTATTTGAGTATTAAAGAATATTACTTGACTTTTATTCACATATCAAGTATGTTTTTCATATGCATTTTAGTATTGACATGTCTTACTTTAGGAAATAAAGTTACTTCTTTAAACTAACCATTAAGACTGACTTATGTATGTAACCTAATTTGAACTATTTCCTTCAGCATTAACCAAAAAGAAATTAAAGATTAATCTGGGGTTGATTATTGCAACTCTTAGATTTGTAGATATTTGGCATATTTTTAATTTTAGATGATTGAGATTTAATGCTTTGATACAGCCTGATAAATATTATTACTTCTTGACCCAAATGTATTTTGTGAAAGTTTAAGATTTAAACTGAATTACAACAATAAAAATAATTAACAGAAAAAGCTAAAGTGATCAGTAATCACCCATCCTTACTGGTTTTGTTTCTTTGACTTTCTATATGGTAAGAGGGGCATGCCATCTACATTAATAAGGTTATGTGGACCAGTTCTTTTGGAAATAGGGTTTACTTTTTGGAGCTAATCTTTTATCTTAGAACCCTTAGCTCCCACTCTTTAAAAAAATGGGCTGAACAAACACTATGAAAAAAGGAATGCAAATATAGAACAGAAGTGTCTTCTCAATATCGGACATCATTGTGCCTGCTGGAGAGAGCAGAGGTCTACTTATTTATTTATCTAGTAAATATATGGTAGGTCCTTGTGGAGTTGTGGGTTATTGTATCAAGAAGTATGGGGAAAGTCCTCTCTGATAAAAGGAAATATATCAATCGGTGTGAACTACTTGAAGAGGGAGCATGCAAGGAATTCAGGGGGCTGGAACTGAGTGAATGAAGGGGGAAGGACTAGGAGCAGAGGTAGAGAAGAAGTTCTTGGTCACATAACCAATGACCTGAGAGGCAGACTATGGAGCCAGAAGCCTGGGATTGCCACTGTGACCAGCTTTGTGCCTCAGTTGTTTCATCTCTTGTATGGGATAAAAATACCAACCTCACTAAGATGTTGTGAGGATAAATATGGTGATACATCTAAGGTACTAGAACATTACCTTGTACTTTAAAGACTTAGTAATTCTTTGGTATTATTATTATTTTTAAAATTGCTACCCAGACTCCTTAAGACCTCCAATTTCTGGCACATCCATCCTACTTTTCTTTTTTTGTGTGTCTTCAAATATTCAGACTTTTAAGATATCTGACTGAAAGATTATACCTGAATCTAAAGTAACTCTGTCTTAGGAGATATTTGCACTCATAATTGTTGTTTTCTGTCCTTCAAGAAGTAAAGTTGTAAGTGATGGAGAAAATTTTAGTGTGACCTTAGATTTCTTCTGGAGTATCTCAGTGCATGAATGAAAGTGATATATTGACTTATTTTTGTAGGAGCATTTTAAACTTCAAAGGATATAGTTATTTAAAGACACTAGTGATAGATTTTGTAGGTCTGAACTTGATCTTCAATGTTTGCTCAATTGTATGACCCGAGACAGGTTTTTCAAACTCATTGTGAAGCCATCGATATTTTTTTTTTACATTCTGATTTATTTCACTGAGCAAAATATTGGATGGTTTCACTTATAGGAGGAACATAGAGAAACTTTATAAAGGATCAGGAAAAAAGAAGACAAAACTAGCAGTCAAACAATAAATTGGAGACATTCATCAAGGGAGGGGGCAGGAAAGGGATCAAAATGGGAGGGAGGAGCATAGGAGTGTTTTGGTGATGGGAATTTTATGGGGCAACACCTGAGAGGAGAAATAAAACAAGGTACAAAAATGAACAACGATGTAAAAATAAGTAAATTCATAAATAAATATAAAAAATTTACTGTGTCTGAGTTTATAAAATTTGGATAGTATTGGTACCTATTTCACAGTATATTGATGAGGATTAAATAAAGGTTTGTGAACATGATGTGATAAAGTGTATAAATATTACTTGCAATGATACCTGGCTCATAGTAAGTAATAAGTGTTAGATGCTATTATTATCATCACTTTTAGAAAATCACAAAGAAATAATTAAACTGAAATTTGAATTTTACTTCAGGGAAATTTGTCAGAAATATTTTTGAAACTGTTACCATTTCCCCCTTTTTTGGCTATCACTAAGTTAAAATGTTAACTAATTGCTGTATCGGATATTTCTTCCCATCGATCTAGTTCTGGGATATGCCTCATTAGATTGATTTGTAACTATTTATTGAAACCCAGAGACTGTAGGACAAAGCTTCTCAGAAGCCTTGAAAGAGCCAAGCTTGCAGTTGTGAGTCTCAGATTCAACTCTCATTCTGAATTAATTTTTAATAGAGTAGCAGAGACTGGTATGTTTTGAAATGGCTGAGAACTAGCACTAGAAGAACCACTGTCCATTGTAGACAGTTGCTGTAACCTATCAGCTGCTGTTACTGAGACGTGACTATAGCTGTTTTTCCTCTCTTCCTGAAATATTAATATAGGTATATTAATTTTCTTAATTCTGTCATTATTTCCAAGGAGAGTACTTAATTATTTGGAACTATGTGAAGAATACTTTCTGGCAAGCTAATCTAATCCTCTCAGAAAGTGTGAGAAATCTCTTGGATGAAAGGCTAGTGAGAGATCAATGTGTGATATCTGAAAATGAAATAAACAACCAGCTATCTCGGGGCATATGGACTTATTTGGAGGACAGGGACCGAAATGTTTCTGCCCTTAGTTTACTGATGAAAATATTAGCATCTGTTGCATTCACAGTATATTTGGCTACAAATGACAAAATTTTCTCTAGTGCTATTTAAACAGAAATTCCTGTGATGCTGGAAAATGTTCTGTAATTGCATTTTTTAATGGTGAGGAACCAGATTTACCATATTTAATTTTAATTAATTTGAAATTTAAAGCCACCTGGAGAGATTGGCTACCACATAGGACAGCACAGCAATAATAATGACTTAAACAAGTACCAGGTCTGTTGTCTCAAATAAGAAGAAATCTGGTCTAGGAAGTGCAGGGGTAGTGTGGGTGGAAATGAACCCATCTTTAAGTGTCCTTCTCAGCAACCCTTAGGTTCAACTTTTATCTTCACAATGATGGGTTGTACCCCAAGGGAACAAAATAGGAAGAATTTTAGATAAAAGTTTAGGCTTTCCCTTTTGGCAGGGAGTAAGGGGAGTGTGTGGGGGAGTTCTTCTGTATTATTCCCAAAGGACTTTCACCTACCTCTCACTGGCCTAGACTTATCACGTGGCTACATTTGTCTGTAAGAGAGGTTGGCAGTTCAAATATTTCTTTTACCAGCTCCTATGCAGAGAAAGTGAAAGGGAGACAAATTGGAATGGGTATGGAGTATACAGATCGACAGTTTTGCCATGTAGATGTTTAGCTACTTATTCTGTGAAATTCCATAATCATGGTTCTGGAGTTGTCATTGATTCTCAACCCATGTGATAAACTGTAAGTGGCACTGGACTTCAAGAATATTTAGCATTCTAGAAGATTGGACTAGAACTGTGTATTGGAATGATGTAAGTACAGATTGTTCCATTTAAGGGAAATTGACTAATATTAATTGCGTTTTGAAGTATTAAAACAACATGACATAACATGAAAAACTCATGCCATTTTCAGCAGTGTGGATAGAGCTGGAAGGGATTATGCTAGCTGGAATAAGTCAGAAGGAAAAGAAAAATACGCATTTATATGTGGAATATAGAGAAACCAAATGAAAGGTCAAAAAAAAAAATTGAAACTAGCAAGCTGACCGTAGAATCAGGGCATACAGCAAATGAGGGGCAGGGATGGGGACAAAAAAGGAAAGGGACTATGGTGATGGTTCACTGTAATATGGTGGTGGGAAAATTATGGGGACTACAACAATGTAAGAAAATTTTAAAAAGTAAAATTAAAAAAATAGAAACAAAAACCCAACATGTTACTTAGGACATAAATATGTTCACATTGGAACTTTAGAACTAAAATGTTGACATAGTAGGCATCTTATAGTAGTGGGATATGTAGCAGGGATAGTCGGATGGAAATTGTGACCATGGCTCACTTTGGAGGACTTCCCTCCCAGCCTTAATACTTACCCTCTCAGCCATGAACAGATCCTTAAAACATGGGGCTCACACTCTGTTTCCACCACTGACTGTGTGATCTTTCTAACACCCACATCTGCTCCTGTTTCCAGATAGTCACTGTCAGTGGCTGCCTTATCTTATTAGATAAAACTGATGCCCAGGGGCCTCCCTGGTGGCACCATGGATTAAGGAAGCACTATTTGAAGCAAATTGCAGTCAGTGCAGTATGAGTTCAGTTCCTGCCCCTGGCCAGGGAAGTGACCCACATGGCATTGCAGACCTCTCCTGCCTCTCCCTCTGTTCCCCTCAGCAGTGTATTTCAGTCAGTCTGCCTGTTCTGCTCCCCACTCTGTGTCTGGTGAATCCTTTCACTCCCCACCTCTGGCCTGTACCCCAGTTCTTGTATGCATAAATAAATAAATCTTTAAAAAAAATTTACACCTAGTATCTTGTCCTCCACCATCTACCCACAATGGAGGAGAGAACTATATCTACCTAATACTGTGAGCACCTCAAGAGTTAAGGATTTCTTAAAATTGTCTTTAAATTCTACTAGAGTATTTGGTACATAATAGATACTCAACAAATGATTATTTGTTCTACAATGTGTGATAGAGTCAATTAATCTCCCAATTGAGGAGGACTGTTAGTTTATATATTTTTTTTTTCTCGATAGGTTTAGTTGAGTATTTCTTAGGCTCTGTTGGGCTTCTTAGTTTTACTAAGGAAATAAGATTGTAAATCTAGGTAAATTTGTGAATGTCTTCCAATATTTTATTCAATATATTTAAAGTGTATGCATATTTTTTAAAAGGAAGTGATGTCAGGTTAATTTTATTTATTTACTTATTTTTGAAGATTTATTTATGCATACAAGCACTGGGGTACAGGCCAGAGGTGTGTGGGGGTGAGAGGATTCACCACAGAGAGCGGGGAGCAGAACAGGCAGATCAACTGAAGTACACTGCTGAGGGGAGCAGTGGGCACAGCAGGAGAGGTCTGCTGCACCATGTGGGTCCCCTCCCTGGCTGGCAGCAGGGATCGAACTTGTGCTGCAGTGGTTGTGGTTTGCTTCATAGTGTGTTGCTTAACCCACTGCACCACCAGGGAGGCCCAAGTGTATGCATATTTAGTGTAAATATTTTTCAGTAATTTTTGTAGTAATTTCTCTGTTTGAATTAGAGTATAGAGAATTATGTTCACTTAAAATGGAAGCTAAGAATAGAAGGATTTCTATAGGCTGTTTGTACATATGAATAGAACGTTAGTGCTCTCATCTACTTATAGGTTGGTATCTTTTACTTTCTTTAACTGGCTTCCCTGAAGTCTTAATGCCTTGTAAAGTGAATTTATTTTTCAAACATTCCAACGTCCGTTGCAAAAAGTTGCAAGGAACTTTGTGTGTTATATAAACCAATGGACCAGTTTCATTTGCTTAGTTTTAAAAGGGAACACTTGGGATGAAATTAGCAAGCATTTTAAAAATACAAATGTATATAGCACAGATGGAAATGAATGTTATGTTTATCCCATACTTTCTTCAAATGTAGAATGTGCTCTTTACCTATCTGACTACATTTCAGAACTAAGTGAGAGAACATTTATTACTGTGTTCAAAATACCTTGGTTTTCACAACTGCCTAGGAAAAAAAGGTTATTGATTTTATAATCCTAAAAATAAAGATTTCACTTACCTAACTCTTTCTTCTTCTGAACACCTGCTGGGAGTAAAATGATACTCTACTTTTATAGAAACAAAACTGCTATCTATCTTACAGAAGTCATAAAACTTTGAGAACTAAGGCTGATACACAGAATTGTATGGCTTTTTATCTTGGATATGGCTTTTTATCTTCCTATCATGTTCTTCCAAGTTCTAGAGAAAGGAACAGACCCTTCATAGGAAGGGAATCTCCTTCTAGTACCAGTGAATTTTAAGAATTTTCTCTACTCTGAGCAACCCTGGTGGTTCAGAGGTTAAAATCTGAGTGCTATCAATCTTTCCAGTCACTTAGGCATGAGTTTGATCCCCAACCAGCTAGTTAACCCACATGGCACTGCAGACCTCTGCTGTCTTGCACACTGCTCTCCTCAGCAGTGTATTTCAGTAGGTCTGCCTGTTCTGCTCCCCACTCAGTCTCTGATTAATCCCATCAACCCCCACATCCCTAGCCTACACACCAGCTCTTGTATGCATAAATAAATAAAAACAATTTTAAAAAATGTTTTCTGTACTCTCCTCATTTGATGAAAATGGTTGCAAGGGTAGAGGTCCTGTTAGGTACCAGACAACTTCTCTATATTATTTACTGTCCTTGCAACTCTTGAGGTAAACATTATTACTTCATTTTCTAGACTAAATTAATACATATCTGAAAAATTAACTTAATGAGGTAGATTAAATTCCTTGCCACTCTTCCCATTGATAGGTGGATCTTAGTTACTCTTCTTTTGAGTTTAGATGGGCCATAGTGGCTTGCTTGAACAATAGTAGAAGACAAAGGTAATGTTCTAGGACTTCAGAGGCCAGGTCATAAGAAGCCTTGCAGCTTCTTCCCACAACTCCAAGGACACTTGTTCTTGGAAACCTGACCAGTGTAGAAGTCTAAATATCTTGAGGCCACCACACTAAATGGAAACTCAACACTAAACCAGCTTGTAATTGTTCCAGGCCTCCAACCTGTGAGCTATCCCAGCTAAAGGTCTAGTATTGTCCATCAGAAATAAGCATCTTCCCTGTACAAATTGTTAACCCATAAAAATCATGAGATTTTTATAAGATGAAGTTGATAGTGTTGAATTGTTTTAAGCCAGAAGTGGAAGACTTGCTCTGTTCTAACCCAAGACTTCTGACTCCAGAGTCTATGCTCTTAGCTTCCCTATAATTGTTAGCTGCTCATATTTTTGTGATGTTTTATTTAATTTATGATCTGTAACCACAGAAATAAAACTGAGTAAGTTAGATTTCTCTCATAAGAAAATAAACTCAGAGGCAATTTAAAATATGTCTGCCATCTTGATTCATTGTTCTTCATATCCCCTAATCAAATATGATACTATATTATGTCTCTTTACTCAACTGTCTGCCTCCTCCCCCAGATATACACTCCATGAGAACTTTGTTTTGTTCTTTGTAGCTTCAACAGTAGCTATACCAACATCTGTCATGAGTAGGCACTCAAGGATATTTGTTAAATAAATGAATGAATCAATGAATAATTCACAGATAATAAAACATAAATACTACTTTTTCTATAAAAATACAATTCTTCTGGAAAAATATGAAAACCAGGATATTACAAAAACTACAAAGTAATTACCTGGGTACCCGAAACTCTTAATTAGTGTTAAAATTATACCATGTTCATATCTATTTTTTTCCTCCTAGAGAAATAAATTTTCAATAATACTTATTATCAGGGAAATGCAAAGCCACAGTGAGAAACCAACTCAATTCCTGTGAGAATGGCCATATCAAAAAGACCAGAAATAATAAATGTTGGTGAGGGTGTGGAGAAAAAGGAATATATGTATATATAATATATATATCATCCCTTTAACTGGTATAATATTCCATAGACCTTACTTATATATTCTCCTATATCTAGACTATGTTCAGTTTTCACTTATCTAAACAATGTTGAAAGAAACATTCCTTTAAATATATTTTCGTGGTTTTTTTTTTCCTCCTAGATGTATAACAAAATAAACATTTCTGGATTTGGAACATAGCAGTTAGATTTGTTTATAAAAGAATATGCACCAAAATTATTTTTTGCTTAAAGGGTTAGTCTACCACCCACTAAATGTTATTATGCAAACCTAAGTCATTTTAGGAAGGAAAAAAAAACATACTTTTTTTTTAAGAACAAGCTTTATATTTATCTTTTGTATCTCAGATTTTTCTGACATTGTGTCCTGATGATGTACATTTTCTGCTATTTAGAATATAATGTTACCTTTGAGTAAATTCCTTCATTTTTTTTACATGCAGGCAAGTTCATGTAGATGCATATGGCAATCAGATCATCTAAATGATTTTGGTTCTAGTGGTTTAAGTGACACTAATATATCACTAAATCAGAGAGAAGTTTAAAAGAAAGTTTTGCATTCTGTTTGCTAAAGTTTAAGAAGAACCAATTTTTAAAGAAAATTATAAACTTCGTTAAACTGCAGATGTGAAAAGGAGAAACACTGACAAACTCATTAGGAGTGTAGTGCTAAAACATAATATATAGACTTTTTCCAGAGAAGTGGACATTTTTGGTGCTTTGAAAAAGCATGCATTCCCAATAATGTTTTGCATTTTGACTATGAAGCTATAAATGTCACTAAAAGAGATAAGAAAAAAATTGCTTTTCGGCAGTAATAATCTGCCTTGCTCATTGTTTAGTGATTCTGGATTGAAAAAAAAAGTTGATTTCAGTTAACTAAATTTGTACATTTAAAAAGTTTATCTGTGCTAGGAAAAATTAAAAAGTAACTATTGTTAAAATCGAATGAAAAATACACCTCAAAAAATCTGGGGGGAACTATTGAATGGATTTAGAAGATATAGATCATTTATTCAGCAAGTATTCATTGATTGTCTAGTAGGAGTGAGATACTATTCCAGATGCTGGGATACAGTTATGAATAAAATCCTTGTGTTCTCTACTCCCTTTGAGCTTACTATTAGTGGGGAGAGAGATAATAAATCAGTTAGCAATTAAGGAGTGAGGTAACTCAAGAGGGTAAGCTGACTGGTGCTATTAGGTATGGTAGCACAGGGCAATCTTTGCAGAAGGACTGTGGGAGGGGCAGAAATGTCTTAATTAAGGTGACACCTCTGAGGAGGTAATGGTTGAAATATAAGCTGAATGAGGCATCCACGATTAAGACACACAGGCATCTGCTGAGACTCGGAAGTGGAAAGAACAGCAAATAAAGGATACCGAGTATGGATACATTTCCTGTGCTGGAGGAATTAAAAGATCCCTATGGCTGAAGAAGTGAGGGAGAGAGTGGTAGAAAAGAAGGTTGCGGGGACAGTGACAGACTTGGGAGGCTCGTAAAGGACCTGGATTTTATGGTATTAGCTTCTAAGTATTCTCAGAAGCCAGTGAAGGGCACCATAGCTTATTGGTGCCAGGGAGTCCTCTAGCTTGTCAGATAGATGCCCTTCATATACCAGCTGTGTGACCTTGGGGCAGTTAGCTTCTTGGTCCTGACCTGCCAGTGACCTCAGCTCCTTAACAGTTCTGTCTATTGTTGTGAGAACAATAAAATGGAATAATGCATGCAAGGTGCTTTAACATGGCTTGGATAAAATAATGGAAAATGATAGCTCTATCATTGTTTTTGCTGTTACGCATCATCAGAAAACTCTAGCTTTTTAAAACTGCATTTATATTTTTTGTTGATTTATCTTTAAATGTATTTTGCTTTATTTACTTGCCTTTTAAAATTTAGGGGTTGTAAACCACTATGCTTTCTAATTCATTCCTTCCAGTTTCTTCTCATTGCCCACACAGCTGAGGCTGTGCAAGTGCTGACCTTCAATAGTCATTACCTGCCTTTTGGGTTTTTTCTTGCAAACTTTACTGGAACAGGCAACAAGTCACCTCTTTTTTTCTCCACTGTTGAAGCCTTAACACCTGTCAAAGTGCCATCCACTTAAACGTCCTCAATAAATGAGATGTATCTGAGAAACCAGAAAGACATGTTAATGAGATTAATAATAAAAATAAAGTTTTAGCTGTGGTCCATATTAGGTTCTGTGTCAAGAACTCATCTACAAATAAGGTCTTTGAGTATTTGTGAATTTATAAGTCATTGACTGGGTTCTGGATAGGTGAAGTCGCTGCGTAAGTGAGATTTTGTGGCTGATATTATTTCAAGGTGTGAATAAAATTCTACTTAATTGATCTGTTCATGAATGAACTGTGATGTTAGTTTTCAAAATGGATGGCAGTTTTAGAAACTCTCGGGTGTTGTCTAGGTTACTGTAGATTTACAAATTGTTGGTTTATTTCTATCATATCACCCGTACTCCACCAAAATCTATGGTAGAATAGGTTTTGCTCTGAAGAAAGGAGTATGACATTTCCTGGACAGCTGTGCTGAGAACTACCATATGGACTGCTGCACAATTTGTCCTTAATACTGATAAATGTCACAGGGCAATCAGCGTAGTCTCTAACAAGCATGTTATTCCTTCTCTTTATATCCTGAAAGCACTGCTGACTTTAGAAATGAACAATTATATGGCATATAGTTGCCTTTCCAGCTCTGGGTGATATAATAACTTCCATTTGTGAAAATTCAGTTGTTAAATTTTACTATATTTCTAGGCATACATCGGAGAAATATCAGACCACTGATAAATACATTACCATCCATAGTTTCTACTATCATTTGCTTCTTTGATGACAGGCATTGGGGTTTGGTTTAGAGTTTTTATCTCTTAGGATATATGCCATTAAAGTAAGATAATGAAGTAGAATGTAAGAGAGTGACTAAAATTGATTTTTTTGGTTGGGTTAAGTCCTACCTTACTAACAAGTTGGCCATAATTTCTCCTGGCATAAGGGTACTGGAGAACAGAAGCATTAATGAGCCCATGGTCTTGGCATATTTTTTCCTAATTTGTGCAGATGGAAGCAAGCAGAGCCCTTTCTGACTAGGCTATGAAATGCAGGTTGGCTTCAAAACAATTTTCTTCTCTAGTCCAAGCAGATGGATGAGAGTGAAAAAAATAAGTGTGATGAGGTGGCTCATCTCCCCTGCACTGTTACCCTCTAGACATTAGCAAGGTGGACACCTTATTGCATTCGAATGTGGTGTCCTAACACGTTGGCTTGTGGTGTGAGAAAACTGCCATAATGCATGTCTACTTCTCTTCACAAGTCAATGTGTGGAAATGCCCTGGAGCTGTGCTTTTTCATGGCTTCTGTGATTCCTTACAGAGCTTCTAGAAGTACAAATTTTATAATGATCTCTGGTGGAAGAAATCTAAGTTTTTAATTTTACTCACAACTTCCTTTACATGCATATATTATATCTTTCTGCCACTTCTGTTTGTTATGATGTGGACTAACTTATACCTAAAAACATACGGATTTTTGGTGTCTTAACATCATCTACTTCTGAGATTTTGCAACCACACTAAATGCTAAATCGTTCCTTGAGGGTGTTTTAAACTTTTGGGGGGTATTCATTAGACAGTAACAGAGACTTATATTTTGTAGTGTTTCACATGGACTTAGTAAATCTTTAAGTATTTTTAAGTATTTTTCTTTGATTATTATTAGGGAGAATGTTCTAGTAGTATGAAGAACTCCCCTGAAAGTAATATAACGTGAGAGAAATCTGATGGAGTGGTAAAAGTCTTTGGAGTCATAAAAGACTGAATTCAAATCCTATCTCTGACATTTTACTATGTGATATAGAGCAAATTCTGCAGCCTTGATGATTTTCTATTCTTTCTTCTGTTAAATGGAAATATGAATACTACTTACCTAACAGGCCACATCAAGGTTAATTAAGTGATGCATTTAAAAAGGAACTTATCAGCATGCCTATCACATAGTAAGAACACAATGAATTACGGTGAAGTACAATTGAATTTAACTTTTGTTGCACCCACTAAAATGCATTTATTGGGGCATCATAGCTTGCAATTTGGAATTTGGGGTCTCCTTTTTACTTTGAATGTTTCTCCAGATGCCAGCCACTCCCCCAGCAGCCAGGGAGGTGTGGGCGGGGCTTGTGAGAACAGGTAACTGAACAGGTAACTGAACTCTCATCAGATCCAGCTGGGCTCCCACAAAGCTATAAGGTTGCCTGCTTGCTGCCCAGAAATGACGAAGGACAAAAACAGCCCAGGGTAGGTGGGATCTACCTGCTTCATTTGTTGTTACTTATTCTGTTCTTGTGAAGAAAACGTTTCTTAAAAAATCGAGTAGAACTATGGTTTCTGAGCAAATAGGAAATCAAATCTTTGCGTTTATAGGACCAAATGGATGGATTTCTGTTGCCTGTTCCCTGCTGAAATGAGAGCATGAACAAGGCAGTCTGCCAAAGGCACAGGTATTAAAGAAAGGGAAAACCCTTCTGACATGCTTGGCTTGCTGTATCCAGTACATTCGATCTCTTCAAAACCACAGTGTTTTGTAATTTTTAGACAATATTTTCTCTCATTTCCTCTCAGCACTACCTATGATGTACTAGCACCTCTTCATGTATGGTCTCAATGACTTTAAATGTACAGGCTGTAATCATACCATTAAAAGAATCTCAGGGACCTATTACACTTTTCAGTATGTTGTATTTAGTTTACTACAACATGAAAATCATTTCTAAAATTATTAAAAAATGAGTCATGGCAAATTTTCTCTCTAATATTTTTCTGAGAATAATAGTTTTCTATTACTACATAGTTTTTGTGCTGACAGTGGTGTAGATCTAGCAACAGAGACTATTTGGTACCTAGTGGATATCCTTATCAATTGTTATGGGCAGTGGTAGATGCCCACATGATCCTTTTGAACTTCAGTTACAGGAGAGGTGTTGAAATTTGTTACCTGCCCCCAGAAGTCAGTTCCTTTTATGTGACAGTTCTTTTTTATTAACTATAAAAATGCCTTCTCTGTAGATAGCATCATTGACAGTTTTTAACATCACTTAAGTATCAAAATTATTATTATGTTATCTTATATAAGTAGAGCTGTTTCATTCTTTTGAGATGGACAGGTGGGCAGGTGGTGGGGGGGAACAGTTTTTTTACACTTGAGTATTTGACTACATTACTTAATTAGCATTTTGCTGCCTGGATTGACATTTGGAGTTAAGTATGAATTTGTATATTAGAAGCCAGAAAACCACAATTATTAGGAAACATAATTAAAACTATATAGATTTGATTGAATTATACAGATATTTTGGAAGTTGATAATGCCTATTTAAGAATTAGTCTGTTTCAACAGATGTTACTCCATTAATCACTTTTAACTCTTGTTTAGTAATGAGAAAAACTGGCAGTTCTTCTTGCTTGCCTTCCATCAATATTTAAATGAGGAAAACCATCCAAAGTTTTGAGCCAAAAGTAGGTAGCTAACAATATGTTTAAGCAATTATCCAGAAATCCTAGCAAATTGTTTTTTTAGAAGTGGTTCCAGATATACCTCTACTACACTAGAAGATGACATTTACTGTTTAATATAGGCTACGTGCTGTTCCCTGTGCATTACATGTAATAACGTAACTCCTGCAGGGTTGGTACTGCTGTTATTCTACCTATTAGGATACTGAAGTATAGAAAAAGTGAACTGGCCAGCATAAACCACATACTGAGTAAATGATGATGTTAGAGTGCATAGTAGCTTGGCGCGGGGGTGGTGGGGAGGGGGGAGGAGAGAGAGAAAGAGAGAGAGAGAGAGAGAGAGAGAGAGAGAGAGAGAGAAACTGAGACTAAAATCCAATTCAAGATTAATTTTTAAGTTGTATCTATATTTTCTTCATTTGATAAACTACAAAATACGTACTTATTGATAGTAGTATCAAACATTATAAAATGTACAAAGAACAAATAATTATGGCTTCTTTCCTTTCTATATTACTCTCCTGGCAATGGAGAATACCCTTCTACATTTTTACTTTGCACTTAGACATTAAACTCATATGGATCTTCCCACATTTGCACATATTTTTAAAGAAAAATAAAAATATACTATAAGCGCTGCTCTGAAATCTGGTATTTCACCAAATTACATGTTGCAGCTGAGAGATGTTTACTCCAGGCCAGTGGAGTGATGTCTCAGCTCTGTGTTTGGTACATAATATTTCATGTGATGAATGAACTATATTTGTCTATCATTTACTCATGCATTGATGGATGTTCAGATAAGTGAATGATCAGTTGGCTAAGTGTTTTGAAATAGACACCTGACAGAAAGAGTGAGATGAGCCAGGTGCTTTTACGAAAGCAAAGGTCTGATTATGAAGACTCCTCAAATCCTGCAATTTTTCAGCAATTACTTGATCAAAATTATGTCTGACTATATTCCAAGTGCACGTTTCTTAAATTGCTTCTCATCACCTCAAAGACTTCAGTTGATTGATGTCTTCATGTTTGTCTCCATGTGGTATCCTCAGTTTAGATTCTTTCAAATAAGCCACAAGAACTTAAGGGAATGTAAATATCTACTTAATGTTAAAATTTTGCTGATGGGAGAAAAAACATGCAATAAACCGTTGCACTAGTGAACATGAGATTGGAAAAGAAAAACAAAAGCAATGCAAACAGGAGTGTAAGCTCTGGAATATCACCTAAGTATGTGCTTTCCAGGGCTGATGCAACAGCAGTGCCCTGTATAAAACAAATCGTATAAACCCCAAAAGTATTTCATATAGAAAGAAATAAACCTCTTTAAGGTATGTTGGTATCTTTTGAGCACAGGGGAATTACTCCCTAACTACTTTTATGTTCCTATTTTATAGAGCTCTGGAAGAGATTATTTTTCTTTTTTAGTTTGAAACAGCAAAACTTCTACAACTGTTAGTACTTCCCCTTTGTGTCTCAGGAAAATAATTCATCATTTTCTTATTTTTTAAGAGCAATGAGCACGGGTTGTTTTCCTGCTTCTGCACTAAAACAGATTTGCTTCTCTGACAGTATACTGTGAAGCCGCAAACAGGGATATTCAGTACTATTCCCGTTGCAAACAGGAACCTGAGAATGTAACACATACTTTGTGTTCCTGTGCAACCCATCAAAGCTAGAGATGTTGAGTCTGACTCTGTTCACATCTTAAATGTCTGAAAGAAATTTTACACTGCTTATTCTCTCAAGGTTTGCTGCAAAGCAATATAAGAATGCTATGGTCTGAGAATGTGAGTTTAGCATTGATACTCTGAACATTGTTTTCTGGATTGTCTGGAATCTGGGATTACATTTGAGTTCTCCCTGTTGGAAATCTTACAAATGTATACACTAGCTAATAACAATAGTAAGTGAATTGTGCATGGAACGAATGCATGCCACTGTTAATCTGCTCTGACCTGTCCTTCTAGTCTCCTTTCCTCATTACTCCAGCCTAGTCATTCTTACTCTGAAACAGGAGATCTTGTGAATTGGGATCAATTCTTTTGTAGCTCCATGCTGTGTTCATTCCTATTCACTTGTCTTGAAATACACTTTGCTGTTTTCCATCCAAAACCAGGCCTTCATGAGCCAAATTAAATACCATCTTCAGGGCCTCCCTGGTGGCACAAAGGGTTAAGCATTGCACTATGAAGCTTCCATGGACATTGCAGCACCGGTTTGATCCCTGGTCAGGGAGGGGACCCACATGATGCAGGAGACCTTGCTGCCTCTCCCACTGCTCCCCTCACCAGTGTACATCAGTCAATCTGCCTATTCTGCTTCCCACTCTGTTTCTGGTGTATCCTTTCACCACCCCACACACACCTCTGGCCTGTACCCCAGTTCTTATATGCATAAGTAAATAAATCTCTAAATAAATAAATAAATACCATCTCCAAGCCTGCCTGCCTCACTTCCCAGATGAATTTAGTTTTTTTCCTCTTTGGTGTCCTCTGAGCATTTTGTATGCAACATTTTTAATGCTTCCCACTTATTTTGTAATTACATGGTGAAAATAAAGATTAACCCGGTCTGATTTCTCTGTACCCTAGTTATTAATCAGTGAAACTTAGGTAAATATAATCTGGTATATCTCATTCTTCTGTTTGACTGTGGTGTGGTGTGGAGTGAGAGAACACTGGAGGACTTCTGATGTTCTGGGTTTTTTGTGACTGCTGTCTTTAGTCAAGCATCATATAACAAAGGACTTGTTATTTTGCTGTAGTCAGAATATAAAATTGTGCACCAGTCGTGGTCTACATTTTACAAAAGAAGCTCTTCAATCATCCAATGTTTGAGTGCATTTCATCAGGATTGCACAAGTTATTTGATAAAATATTCTGTCTTCTCGATTTTTACACTAAAATTAACTAGATGGCAGAGCCTGGAAAGGAGAACTAGATGCAACTGTAGAAACTTCAGGAGTCAACTTAATGTTTCAGTTGAAATATTGTTTATTGAAAAAAATAGCCGTCAGAGTCAAATGCTAGTTCTTCAAAAGGTCTCATTTCATTAACAAGTGTCAAAACCAAGTGACCAGTTTCTTATGTTAGCCATGAGTGGTTCTGTTTATAGATGTAAACATAGCTGTCAAAGAGGCACTGACAAAGGAGCAGGTGATGACCTTTCGGAACAGTGTTACTGAATATTGTCTAGTCCAGTCTGCACCAGTCTCCTGGAGTGCTGGAAGGAAATGCACTATCAAGGATTCTGATTCTCAGTTTCTGGGTAATTCCTACAGACCCAAAATCTTAATAATATGTGTTCTTAGATTGCAGCCTACTGAATCTGTTACCAGAGGTGAGATGTTTAGTGTTTTCCTGATAGGCCTTTAGTGTTTCCTTGATACCCCTAAATTCCAGTGATGTTTTTTTTCTTCTGAGCTGTAGAAGTCAGTGCTGTTAGGTCCCATAATTCAAAATTTAAAAAAAAAATATTCTGTAGCATGTTTGTCCCATTGTGTTTTCATTTACAAAAACTGTGGTCATAATGAACTTTCAATTCAGTTTATGTATTCAAAAGTTGATAATAACCTCATTTTGAATACGAATACAAGTAAGAACTAAAAGAAAGGCCATTTTGTATTATATGCTTTTCGGAGGAAATGATCTATGATATAGAATTAAGCAGAGAACCTTTTAAAACAATTCTGAGTCACGCAGAGCACTCAGAAAGAGAGCTGTGAGTCATCAGAGGTCACCCAGAGGATGGATCTGTAGCTGGAAATAGAATGCAGATTTCATCCTTCCATACCCTACCCACTTCCTACTTCCTTTGATGATTCTAAAATCTATTCATTGTGTCACGTGACCATGCCTTAATGTGGCTGTTTCCTGAATAGCTTTTCATTAAGAATTTTCTGTTCTAGTATATTCAGCAAACACAGAATAGGCATTATTAACTAAAAATAACCTTAAAAATGTTAGATTATTTATACAATAAAGTGTAAAAAGAAAAAGAAAATTGGAAAATATGATCAAATAATTGAATTTTATAATATATCTAGCATCCCTGATATACCAATTATCTTGGACATTACTTAATAGCATAGTGTAGTTTAAAGGGATTAGACTAATTGAATCCATCTAGATGAAATTTTGTGTGTTTCTCCATATCATATTAGCTGTGATTTTTATTCATAGCTTGTGTGGTCTCTAAAATATCCATTGATGATCCAATACTTAACAGTAAATTAGGCAACTGTTTGAATATCTCTAGAGTGAAATTAGTTGCTCTGCCCAGTTCTTTCGACTGGACTTTTATCAGAGTTCCAAGTTAACCAAGGAATGACAGATGAATGGAGACTCAGAATCTCGGAGACCTGATAAATAAATGTGCGCATATGCGTGTATGTGCATGGGTGTTCTTCCGTAAATTGCAGATGTATCTACTATGTACATTGCACATAAAATGAATCATCAAATTTAACTCTCTGGTTAAAATATCTGGCTGGTATCATTGCCACATTTTTAAGATCATTTTCATCAATTTTTTTAAGTCTTTCTCTACTTCTCGAGCTATGATTCCTCATTTGATATCTACTTATTAATTTCAAATATTTACTGAAAATGTGGCCATCCTGTGGTAGGTGCTGACATTCACGTGAATAAGATAATCACTTGCCTCCAATCACTTGTTTTTCTGCTGTTACAACTTGGCTTCTGACATTACATGTTAGGAGTAATCATCTCTCTTTCTGCCCTCTCCTGTAATAAAATGACTATTTTCTGTCTTACATAGGCAACTCATTTAGGAGAATGTAGACCAAAATCTTGATAAGCCCAGGACACAGCATAACTGCTGTTCATTTAATTTAATGTCTCTCATGATATGAGCATATTTATATATGCCTGCTTTTTCCTGAATCATCTTTGGCCAGTGTATACTTCTTACTTCACTAAAATCTATCTTTTGATTCAATAAAAGGCATTCCTTGTGATATTCTGAAGAGAGTTGACATCATGGTTAACTCATTTACCTGGTGTCAAAATCTAGGGAAGGTGAATGATTTGTAGGTGTCTCTTCCTCTATCTATAATTAACTGTCAGCATATTATAATTACATACACATTGATTCATTCACTTCTTTTAGAACAAAGTGTTGGCTTATGGCAGGCACAGTTCTAGGTACATGAGATGCAGCCTTGAAGATTCCAGTATGTCATTGGTGACTTTTCTTAAATTCACAGTGCTCTCAATCGGTGAGTTCCCAGTGACTCATAGTCTAGATTACTGAGAATCTCTGTATACCTGCAAATTCAGTATACCATCTGAAGTTGCTTTGTCCTTTAACAACTGCTTCCATCAGTGTCCAAGCAGAGGATTCAGTGCCATGATCATCATGTTATCTATAAGAAATGTGACTTGCAACATCCTGTGTTTTATTTCAGTTATCTGGGGGCTGCATAGAAAACAATGAGTTAGATTCTGATGAGACAACCTGGGTTGTTTCCAACATGCCATTGCCAGGTATTCTGAAAACATTCATGCCAAGTTGAGCGCTATGGCCACGCATGGCCTTTGTTTCAGAAGCATTTCTAAATATTTTCGGGGCTTGAAAGCAATCTCTTCAAGAAGGTGATCCTGTGCCCCATGTCTGGGCAAAATCAGGTCTTTTGCTGGTAAAACTATTTGTGTAATCATTATTTTATAAATATAAGTTAATAATGTACATTCTGCTTTGGTGTTTCAAAGTTTGGGCCATATACCCCATAAGTCTCATTAAAGAAAGAAAAGTCTTTATGTAAGACAGAATCCTTCCCTGTACTCAGAATATACCAGCCATGTCCTGTCCACTGGCCTAAGTTAGGTGGCTGACAGATGAGCCAAAGTCATCCCCAGTGTTTTTTTTATATATTTAATTGAAGGTATATATAGTATATATATCTGTTCCATATAAACTAACATAGTAATGTGTTAGTTCAGATTATGTTAATACAAATATTTATTTTAGCATATATATGTATATTTTATGTTACATGTAGATGTAGAAAAAGTTGAAGCAGCATCTTGAGCCTAAAGGAAAGACCACTAGGGGCACATGACGGCCGAACTCTTGTATTTGAGAATCTGTTTATACAAGAGGTATTAGATTTGTCCTGTGTGGCCTCACGTGTATTTGACACTGGTTTAAGATTTTGTGGATGGATTTTGGCTCACCATAAGAAAAATTTTCCTCAGATTGTGATCTGGCTAGGGTAAAGACAATCTTAGTAAATAACACATTCCCATTCTCCAGATAAATTTGCATTTAATTTCAGAGATGAGTCAAACATTAGTATAGGGTTTAAAAAGGTGGCCTTTACAGTTATTTTAAAAGTGAAAATAGAGCATTCTTGATGATTCCAAGTTTCTTGATTTATAAATTGACAATAATAATACCTGTCTTGCCCTCGAATGTTGTTTTTCTGATGAAAATAGGTAATGTACGCAAAGAATTCACAAAAATATAAAGAATAAGTATTTCCATTGTGCCAGAGGAAGTTACTCATTAATGAGTATGAATCAAGTCTGACTAATAGCAGTTATTCTTTCGTATCTATAAGAAACACCCAAATTAATATACCTAAAGATATTACATGAACTTGTGTTTTTGACATTTATGTTAGTAGAAAAGGGCACTGACTCACTTTAAAGGGTCTTGGATTATTGATGGATTTATTTCCCTTTTGTATTTACCGTTTAGTCAGTAGCATTAATACATTATTTTTCTTGGAAAAATGTGAAAGTCTTGGGTGATTTTACAGATAGTATTTTGTTATCATTGTTACTGTGGGCATATTGCTCTGTTTTATATGTTTCAAAGCAGTTTTTGCAAAGAAAAATATATTCCAGAAAATTCTACTTCTGCAAATACTTCAGAAAAGTTGAATTCATTTCAGAGAAATGAAGTGAGATTTCTCAAATTTATCTATTTGTACTCCTTCCGTAGTCTTTATTAAACTTTAAATGACACAGAGTCTGACTGTTATGTTTTAGACAACATGGAAAAGTGTAAATGAGATATTGTGTTGAAATTTTTAATCACTATTTTGCCTTGAATATGTTGTTGTTTTTTCACCTCTCTTTCAATCACTGACCACCCATAGACTTTTAGTTCCTGCAGTGATATTTGGAAAAACACATTGCTTCTCTGAGTGAATAGCAAATGCAATACAAGATCTTAGATAAACTGTTTAAAAATCTAATAAGAGCTCATGAAGAATTCATCTCAGTCAACAAAAATATTATCGTGGTGGAAACATCGTCTCATTTCCAACCAGCATCATCATTTATTTTCTGGTCTAAAGTCAATTACTATACTAGAAAGTCAACAAAACTTTCCACCTTTTGCTGTGCCAATAGTTGACAGATTTGCTGAAGAGAATACTGCATCAGGATTTAGGAGTCCTAGTTCTGACATCTGCCAATTTTATTACCTTGAGTCATGCCTTCAACTTTCTGAACTTGAATTTGATATCCGTATGTGATCCATCCCACCTTATTTAAGAATCAGATATAATAGCATATATAAAATATACTTAAATTATTAGAATACTTCAGTTGTATTCAATACAACTACATACATTCTTTCCATTTTTATTAATATCTAACGTTTTTAATGATTGTTGCTATGTCTACTTTCCCTGTCTTTTATTGCTTCCACTTTGTAAATGAGAGATCTGGTTTTGTGAATAGAGCCAATGGTGCACCCAGAAATAACATCCATTCTTCTGCCTTCAAATTCTCATATGCTTTTTACTCCACTGTTCTCTGAGCCCATCTTTTCTTCACTTTAAGGAAACAAGATTGCAAGCTAAAGAGACTGTCAGGAGAAAATGTCAGGGGAGAGGCAGGTTCTTGGCTTTAATAAAGCTAGATTCTTGCTGCTTAAATAGTTTCTCCATGTGATCTTCAATGGCAGTAGTATGCCTGGTAATGGAAGGGATTTAAAAAGATGAGAGTTTATTGAATTTTTCTAAATTTAATACAGAGAATATTCATTTTGTCTCAGTTAAGTTCAGTATGGATCTAATGTAGTATATTTCTCAACATCTTTTTTTTTTTTAAGATTCTTTTTTTTAAAAAAAGATTTATTTATGCATACGAGCACTGGGGTACAGGCCAGAGGTGTGGGGGGTGAGAGGATTCACTAGAGACAGAGTGGGGGAGCAGAACAGGCAGATCAACAGAAGTACACTGCTAGGGGAGCAGCAAGCACAGCAGGAGAGGTCTGTCGTGCCATATGGGTCCCCTCCCTGGCTGGCGGCAGGGATCGAACTCCTGCTGCAGAGGCTGCGGTTTGCTTCATAGTGTGTTGCTCAACCCACTGTGCCACCAGGGAGGCCCATTTCTCAACATCTTTAATAATTGCCCCTCTGTTCCAATAAAGAGCCTCCTTAGACATATTTTCCTAATCTTACCCCCAAAGATAGATAGATAGATAGATAGATAGATAGATAGATAGATAGATAGATAGATAGATAGATAGATCTGTTGATGTTCTTTGACCCATTGGTGGTACTGAATGATTGTGCTAGTATTTCTTTACCTTATAAACTGTTTTTGCATGTTGACAATGCTTGTGGATGAGAATACATTGATGGAGGACTTGGTGGTATATCTCTGCTTAGAGAAATATTATAGAGCTTGAAAACCTAGCAAAACTATCATCCTATGTAGATTCAAATTTGAATTCACTCACTTTCAAGCTGTATAAACTTGCTAAACAGATTTATCTTTGTCTCATTTTATCTTTGTTCCAGTTAGCCTATCAGAGAAGTGAGGATTGCAAAAGCACTAATGTCATTGTTTATTCAAATAAATTACCTAGGGCAATAATGGCATATAAAAAAATCTCAATCAATGTTTTATTGCTATATTTTAGACTTCTGATTTAGGATTAGGAAAACCTTAACTCATGTCTGACTCATTTGGGTAGTACATAGTTAGTTACTGCATATTTATAATTTGTATGTTGATGTGAAAGATCCATGTAATTTATAAGTTGATGTATTTTTCTTTCTAGATAATGTACTTTTTTTTTTAGAGATTTACTTATTTATGCAAACAAGATCTGGGATACAGGCCAGAGTCATGTGAGGTGAGAGGATTCACCAGAGACAGTGGGAAGCAGAACAGGCAGATAGACCGAAATACACTGCTGAGGGGAGCAGCGGGCAAGGCAGGAGAGGTCTGCTGCGCCATGTGGGTCCCCTCCCTGGCTGGGGATGGAACTCGTGCTGCTGTGCCGTTGACACTTTACAGTGCCAAGCTTAACCCGCTGTGCCACCAGGGAGGTTCTAGTGTACTTTTCAATTGAGGAAAGAGCCTTTATCTTAGGGATTTTTGTATTTTGTGCATTAAAACTCAGTTAACTGCTTACTTTATATGTTTTCTAAATGTTATAAAAAGGTGAACACCATTGTTCCATTAAATTAAATCTTCATAATATAAGCCTGGAAAACATTACAGGAATAGGGAGGATATATTAATATTATTGGTTTGAAAATAGAATGTACCTCTTAGAAAGACATTCTTGGGGAAAGTGAGGCATGGGAGGAGAATTTCCTTTCAGTCATTATTTTTTTAACTCAAATAATGTACATTCAGCCATAGTGTAATTTGATCATAGCCTTGATTATTCTTTAAAGTTAAAATTTTAATTTAGAAATGGCATCTGTGTCTTTTAATGCATAATTTTGCTTTCAATTATTTAAAATCTTATATGTTTTAGTGGACATATCAGAAAATAAAGATAAGTTCTTTGGGAAAAAATTAGACATACTTATGGAATTTACTTTGGTTATTGTGTTCAAGGAAGACCTCTCAGAGGAGCTAACATTTGAGCTTGTTATATGATTATTAGAAGGTAGCTACAGATGCAGGCAAACACACAGAGCAAACACTGCAGAATTCAAGAATATTTTAAGAAAAGCAATAAGTAGCCAAAGAGCTGAGAGCAAAAATAAGCTGATTATGTCTGTGGGAGTGCCACGAAGCCTATATAACTGAGCAGTAATAAGTAGGTAAGATTGGGAAGCCATGGCTTCTATGAGAGACAAAAACACACTGAAGTTTATTGAAATAAAAAGAGAATTCATTATAAGGAATCTGGGTATATCAAGAAAATCAGGTCTCATAAGAAATTAGAACAAGGAACGAAGAGCAATCAAGAACCAAATAATTTTTGGATTGTAATTTAAATTTATAATCTGCTTCCTTTCCCTACTCCCTGCTTACTCATAAACTTTCTTTACTTTGGAATATCTGTGTTTAACTGGGGGTTCGTCACCCCCACTTTTTTCATTTCTCAATTTGAACGCTTTATAATGACTGCATATATTCTCTGTAACTATATGACTTCTCCGAATAAGAGTTTAAATTTTATGAAGAGATTATACAACTGGCTTATCTTGAGTCACTTATCTATGTCTGGTCCAATCCATCAGATATGGACTGAGTCAGAGAAATTAAATTGGCAGGGCAGGAGCCTTGGGAGCACAGTTTATAGAGAAAGACATGTATAGGTCTGACAGAGAGCTCAATTGATATATGCAACGATGATAGAATATAAAGGAGAAAATAGAGTTGGCTCTGACTAGACTTAGGCACTTGAAGTGGCTAAGGTCAATTGAAAACATCAGGGTCTGAGTAAGCAGTACCTCTTACTCAAGTAGATAAGCATCTTGTGATTAACAGTGTCTATATCATGACTTGTATGACTTCATTAGATCATCTTCCAAAGGTTCCTGTGATGTACAGATGTTTATTGTAGAAAGGGTTTTATTCATCTACAAACAGACATACCTTAGAATATGTTAGGAAAGCATGAATTGGCATCCAGACAGGACTGAGATCAAGTTGTAATAATAAATATTAGGTGGCTAGTATAGGTCTGTAGATGTCATTAAGAAGATGAGTTTAAACAAACACATGAATGAAGTGAGGCAATGGTAGCATTTTGGCAGACTAAACAGGAACCTAATATGAAGAATGTTCGGCCTATTGATGAGCAGCAAAGAGACCAGAGTGGATGCAGTGGATCGAGTCAAGAGAGGTTAAGAGGAGAAGATCACAGTGTTAATGAGGTGGAAAAAGTATGTCAGATTGTTTTGGAAAAAGTATGTCTCTTATGTCTAAGAGCCCTGTAGGCTCTTAGAACTTTAGATGTTCTTTTCTAGCAAAAGGGATCTTTCAGAGAATTTTGAACAGGGAAGAGCACGATCAATAAACATCAAATCTCTTATAAACTCACTTTGCAATTTATGAATGTTGTGTCACAAAAAGCAAAGACTCTATACCAGAAAACATGTAGTAGAAAACATTCTGCCAGTTATTGTGTTTCGAATAGAGAACTAAATGTTGGTGGCAAATTGGATATGGGTGTGACTGGAAGAGAAGAGTCAAAGGCAAGTACAAGTGTTTTATCCTAAGAGAGTGGAGTTGCCATCAACTGGGATAGAAAAGACAATGGATGGAGCAGTTGGAAGAAAAGGAAAGTTTAGTCTGGGTATGTCAAGTTTGTGGTGTCTGTTAGGTGTCCAGGTGGAAGTGCTACTAGTTTTTAAGACTTTGGGAGAGGTTTGCTTATAGATATACATGGTACTTAAAGCCATCACTTTCATAAAACAGTGACTATAAGTGGAGAAGACCAAAGACTGCCTTGGACAGTCAGGGAGGTCAGCAAAAGAGATTGAAGGGAGTGATCAAGGAAGTTGATGAAAAAACAAATAATTGTGCTTGATATCTCAGAATGAAGTGAGTAAAGATTATGAAGAAAGAGGAGTGGTGAAGTCACCTGCTGCAGATGGGAAAGTAAGGGAGAATGGGAGGATTGAAAACTGACCACTAGCTTTAGCAATATGGACACCATTGGCGACCTTGATGTGAATGAGCAGTCTTAGTGACATAATCAAAGTGATGTTGACCAGGGTGTGTTTAAAAGAGAATGGAAGAGAACTGGACACGTAATAATTATGAGTACATAATTATGAGTAATAATTATGAGTAATAATTATGAGTACATCAACTCCTTTGAGATGTTTTACTGCAAATGAGGCTGAGAAATGGAGGAGTGACTAAATGGAGGAGTGCGATCAGGAGAAAATATGTGTAACAGAAGTAACAAGATGTTGGTGTGCTGATGGTAATGGTCCAGGAGAAAGGTAAAGACCACCAGTGGAGAAGAGAGGGGAAATTGTTTAAGCAGTGGGCGTGAATAGATGGGAGGAATTGTGATTTAGTAGAGAAACAGAGGATTAACTTTAATATTAATTGATTAGGGAAAGTGGCTTCTCTAATAATTGACTATAGATTTTTTTCCTTACTCTTCTCAAAACCCTGCCTATAGAATCTAGTCTAAACTCTTTAGCCTGGCAGGAAAGACTGTTCCTCTCTGATCCTATAGTTTGGGTATCATTTTCTTTAGTTGTCACTCTTGCATCAACAGTTGAAGTAATCCTGTATTGGATGCAATAGATTAATTCTTTGTTTACTATAGACTTAGTAATTCAACTACAATACAGATTTGCTGGAACACACTCTGGATTGCTTTTCATGTTAAAGATTCTTTAAGGACCTCATGTAAATAAGAAGGATGGCTGAGCTAGTGATTCTGATTTTACAGTAATAAAGGGTATTTTTTTTTAATTTTAAAAATTTATTTTGAAGGCAATTTTGAAAGAAAAATTACAAAAATATTTGAAGTAATAATAGCATCATTGGTATATATTCAAGATGCTTTAAACAGAAAAATATTCCCTTTTAAAACAATTTTATTTTAAAATATTTTTAAACTTAGAGGAATGTTGCAAAAAATTAGCAAAAGAGTTCCTGTGTGCCCTTTGTACAGCTTCCCAAATGTTACCCTCTTAACATTACCATAGTTCAACTATGAAACTGGAAATCTGCCAAACATAGAATTCTATTAACTGATCTATAGACATGATTGAAATGCCATCAGTTTTTCCAGTATTCTCTTTCTTTCTGTAAGGTCGGCAGTGGATAGAATAAGGCAAAGAGACAGGAGTAAGAAGGAAAGGAGGAATTTATTATGCCCCTGGGCGCAATTCATGGACCCCTGCCCAGCTTACAAGTCGGGGGTCTTTTATATGCCCCCTCTCTGCCAGGCCTGAGTGGAAAAATACCAGTGAGTCACATGTTGCCCACAGTTAGGGGTATCAGTGAGTCACATGTCCTGCAGTTAGGGGGTTGTTGTTTTGCTCTGGGCCACTGGGAGTGGCTATGGGTGCCTGCTTATCTTATTGCTGGGGGCTACTGCTTTTCGACACACACCCCCACATCCCCCTTCTCGGAAACTGTCGCTCTCACCCTCAGGCCCTGAGTGAGGGGCCTGTATGACCTTTCACTTTCCAGTTCAGGATCCAGTCCTGGATCCCATATTGCATTTCATTATGGCCTCTGCCAAATCCCCCTGTCTGTGAAAATTTTTCCTTATCTTTTGTGACCTTGGCGCTTTTGAAGAGCAATGGCCAGTTATTTTGTAGAATGTTTGAGTGATGTTTCCTCATGATTAGATTCAGTATATACAGGAAAATATTCTTTTGAATTTACAATCTAGTGTGTCTTTGTTCAAAAAGTTTGTGTACGCCATATATGAACATGTATAACCTTGAAGCCCATGATATAAACAGAGATACTCTGGGTTATTTTCACTCAATAAAATCTGAGGAGTCCCGTTCACAAATAAAAGTCAATGAATCAAACAAATTTTTTGAAAGTATGCAATAAAATGTATTATTAGGTACCTTGGGAAATACAACAATAGAAGACACAATTCCTTAAAGTATAATCAAAACTGATATTTGTTCATTGTTAAAATATATGGGCACAAAGTTTAAATGACAGGCATATGAAAACATATTAAAGGGAGATTACTATTTAATTTTAAATCGAGTCAATTAAGACTCTTTTTTTTAAAGCTTAGACAAACAACAAGAAAACAATCTTATTATCTCCTATGGAATGAAAGGCCAGATTTCAGGAGGATCTTCTGCATTCAGTGTTTCAATAATGTCATCAAGACTCAGTTCTTCTTCACCACCTGTCACTGTCTCTCTGTTTTGTCAACTTTAATCTCAGTCTTCATGATTTAGGAAAATGGCATCAATAACTCCTGTCTCTGTCCTTGGGTTTTAGGCATAAGAGAAAAGAAAAATCACTGTCTAGAAACATGGTATGTCTTTCCACATCTTGTCTGATTAAGTTACATATTCATTTCAGTAACAATAGCTGTGGCAGTAAGAAAAAAATGGAAAGAATAGGTTTGGGCCATATGCTCTTTCCTGGGATCTTGGTGCAGAGTCAGCCTCACTCTACTGAGAGGGGACAGAACTTGTTCCTCAAAGGTACAGAGGGAGGAGGGTAAATGACTGCTGAAGGGTAAAAACATGAGGCATTAATTATATCCCTCAAATGTGGATGAGTTGTAAATCTAGTGGAGTAAATTTTCTTCAACAGATAAGGCAAATTTATTACTCTATTAATGGATATACAGAAAAGATTTATACAAGTTCAAAACATGAATATGTCACTCCATAAAATGTATCTTATTTTCTTATGAAGTTGATATCCACCTTTGCCCTTCATCTATCAGTGTGTGGTGGTTCTATTTCTCAGAAAGTTCGCCCCATTAAACCTCCAGAATAGTCGATAAGTTTCATTCCCTGTGGTCTTCTGGTCTGGGCTGCAAATGCCTAGTTTTTTTTTTTTTTTTAAGATTTATTTATTTATGTATACAAGAGCTGGGGTGCAGGCCAGAGGTGTGGGGAAGGTGAGAGGATTCACCAAAGACAAGAGTGGGGAGCAGAACATGCAGATCTACTGAAATACATTGCTGAGGGGAGCAGTGAGCGGAACAAAAGAGGTTTGCTGCATCATGTGGGTCAGTTCCATGGCCGGGGTTCAAACTCCTGTTGCAGTGGCTGTGGATAACTTCATAGTGCTGAGATTTAACTCCTTGTACCACCAGGGAGGCCCCAGATGCCTAGATTTTTGAAGTTGCTCTTCTTAAACCTGTGTTTCTGAGTGTTTTATTTGGTTGAATTTTTTTTTTTTCCTTTTTCTAATAGGCCATATTGCAGACTACCCAACCAGTTGAGGTGTGGTTATTCCGTTATTTCCCCTTCCTCCAGCATTGGCCAAATTGTGCATCACTGTTACTCCTATAAAAATCTGCTTTTTCCCTCCATTTCTAGTTAACTTTGTCATGAACTGTCTGACAGGGAATGCTATCATTGTTTTTGTTTTTTGTTTTTTTAATACCATTTGGAAAATGAGAGAAAGCTGTCTGAATCGGATAAAGTAGATTCTTGGTTGGAAGCTCATGTTGGAGAAAATGACCACTCATGTTTTATTGCAGCCCTAAGGCAGGATGAGACTTAATGCCACAGTACAAATAAGCTGCTGCCACACTGGGCACCTGGTAGATGCCTTTTGATGATGGTGATTAAATAAAGGTCAAAGAATATCACTGCATCCTAATGGTAGTCATCACACCACATCAGCCTTTCCCCTGGTGCCTTTGAAAACACTGCTTGAAAAGACTATAAAAATATGTGTTTTGTTTAGGCAGCAAATGCTCTCATTAGGCATTTCAGGCTTTCTTCAGAAAAATAATACAAATGTTAGGGTTCTGAGTACTAGATTGTAGGTTTAAAAGAAAACTAAATGTAACCTTTTGTTATGTAAAATAATAAACTCCTAAGATAACCATAAAGGCTTTCTTTTAATACAAAGTGTATGTCTATTTTGTAGAAGACTCTACAAAGAATCATGTAACATGATCACGGATCTATAGGGGGAGAATAGGACACGTTACCAAAGTAGTCGTTAACATTGTTTAATTTTCAGTGGAAAGTACAAAGGTTTCTAAAGAGTATTATTTCCATTTTTCAAAAAGTAAACTTGAGTAATACAAAAATTATTGTAGTATTTAAAAACAAGGGCCTTTCAAATTGTTTCTATTCATTTAACATCTGGGCTCATCAAGGCAGTAGTTTGTCTTGCCTTTTCAATACTCATAAGACTCAGATGAGAAATCCCCATATTCTTTCATATCATGTCTGTGCCTTTTCCTGTCACTGACATGAGCCTTAAAACTGCAATAAAGACAGAAAAGCTGTTCAGTTGAAGGCAAAAGTCTGATTACTTAGTCAAATGTGTTATCATGAGTTTGGTGAGAAACACTCATCTGTTACATTTTGTGTAAATTTCAGACTAAACACCATTACGAATGGTATCATCTGAAGAATTTTTCTTTCTACCAGATAAATCAGCACCCAGGTCACAAGGGGTCACTATTATTCAGTGTGCTTGGAGACACAAGGTTTTTAGCATCTAATCATGGACAGCAGCATACTGTTGTTTATGTGGATTTCAGAAAGTGGCTAGATTGATAAGTGTATAAAAAGGTGTGTTTTGACAAGATTCCTGTGTACATTAAAGTCTGAGAGGCACTTACTTAGATCACAGTGGTTTGAAGTGTGAATTCTGACATGTAAGACATAGGTTTAATAGATAAGGTCCAAAAATCACAACGGATAGACAAAAATATTGTTGACCTTCCAAATCTGTCCCATTGACTGTTTATATATGTCTTGCAACCTAGGAATGGCTTATGCATTGCTAAAGATGAAAAAAGAATATTTTTTGACTTGAAAATTATATGAAATTTAAATTTCTGTATCTGTGAATAAAGTTTTATTAGAATACATAGCCACATTAATTTATGTGTTGTCTATGGCTATTTGTATATACTCTACAAATAGAAATGAGATGTTGAGGTAGAGAGCTAAAAATATTTTTTATGTAGCCCTTGGTACAACAAACTTGCCTACCTTTGAGACAGGTGATCTTATTTGAATTACTTATATTCTCTGTGCCTCAGTTCCCTAATCTGTAAAATAGGGACAATAAATTCAAACCTGTATCATAGAATTGTTATGAGAGAGTAAGAGGCAGCATAATGTAATAATAAGCATACACTCTAAAACTAAATTTAATATTGGTCTGCCATTTAATAGCTTTTGGCCTGCTCTATGCCTCCGTTCTATCATCTGTATAATAAGGAAAATGCAGAACCACATGCTACTTCATAGCATTGCTATAAAATTAAATGAGTTAGCATAGGTGAAGAATATCAAGTAGTGTCTGGACTTACTGCTATAATTTTTTACTATTGGTGATAGTGCTATAGTTTTTTTTCCCTACCTTACAAGATTATGTTAAGAATTAAGTGAGATTATCCAGGTAAAGTTTAAGACAACTCAAGAAATAACTGCTATTATGCCATTATTGATTATGTATTGATTATGCCCATTTCATCATATGCTTCTGTATCTATGATTATGTTGGCTGGCTTTTGAAGTGCTGTCAGAATAAAAGGGAGTAAATCTATACAGTGGAATGCTTCTCAATCACCAAAAAAGAGAAACTCATTCCACTTGTGGCAAATGAATGGAGCTGGAGCGATTATCCTAAGTGAAGTGAGCCAGAAGGAGAAGGATGAATACTGGATCTCACCTGTAGTTGGAATATAGAGAAACCAAACAAACGATCAGTGAAAGACAAACTTTAAAATACTTGAAAGATGGCTATAGGTCTGAGGCATCCAGTAGGGGAGAGAAAGGAGAATGGGAGAGGAGAAAACAGAAGGGAAGAGAGTATAATGGACTATGGTAGAGAACTGGGGGTGCTTTAGTGGTGGGGAAATTACGGTGACCACACCTGAGGCGAGAACTTCTGTATTGAGAAAAAAACAAATAAGGTGGTAAAATCTTATGTCATTAATATAAGTAATAAATAATGCAAGGGAGTTTAAGAGAAGTAATTTGGAGAGGTCTTTCATGTGATTATTATTTCACTCATTCATTCAACTTAGTTGGTGATATTAACCTCAGACTCAGCAATTAATTAGTAGCAATGTCCATAAGTGATTTTTTTTAGACTAGGTGAGAACAGTGTGAATTTTATGTTAATTGGCAATTCTGTGAGGACTGAGTGTGACTGAAGCAAGTTACTGGTTGTTTTGGTTTGTAAAAGCACATCATACTTAAAATTAAGTATTTTTTAAAATGGCAAGCTGCTAATCCAATTGTCATTAATTAAAAATTAGTGGAGCCCACATAAATAACTTTTGAGTTTATTGTATACTTTGGTCTAAATCACCAAAAGTTGATGTTTAGCAAGATTATATTTTAATTAATTTGCAAAGTAGAACAAAAAGGCAATAAAAATTATCTTATTTCTTTTGCGTCTTGAACTTATGATAAGTGAGAAAGTGCTTAGCAGGAAGATCAGCTGCTTAAAAAGATGAAATGCAGAAATTGAAAGAAATTTTTTTTTTATGGATAAATACTACATTCAGTAAATCAAGAAAAGGAGAGAACAACAGATTTGGGCTGCGTGAATTAGCATGGGAAGTTGTTAGGAGGTCCTCGATGCCTTTGAATTTCTTAGTAGTTAAAGTTAACATAATATATATGATTGACTCTAAAAATAATTTGATTATAGGAAATAACTTTTTATTATAAGCGATTATAACTTTTAGCAGTGATAAAAAGTTTTCCTACAAGTAAGAGTTAAAAATTAGAACTAGGTTTCTAAGAAAAGTTAAAGGTTGTGCATATTAGTGTACAGTGTGTTTGCACACTTCTAAAGTAGCAAATTAAATTCAGGTGCATTTAAATAATCCATACTAGTTTAAACTTTGCATCAACTCCCTTTCAGTCCTATATTTTGGACCATTCCTTGATATCTTCATTGAATCCTATAGAAATTCAATACCCACATCCTCAGAAAAGGAGAAAATATGTAACTTTCTCTATAGAGAGATAAGTCCAGCTAGAGAAAACTTTACAACTCCGTATTACCTTAATGTTACACTATCTTTTAAAAGTATTTTATAAATTAGTTTTTTGGTCTAAATATTTTACTATATGCCCTGAATAGTGCTAGTATTTGTCTTAAAATGTTCATTTCTCTAGGATTCTGCTTACTCACATTATTTTTGGAAATTGATACCCACCATATGCTGCTAATTAACATGCTACCATAATGGAATATGGAATCATAAATCAAAATCTGTCATTCAGTTCCCATTGACATACTTCATACATTGTCTCAGCTACCTAATGAATCTTTATCGCCCTCTACAGTAGCACTTTAGATTTGCTCAGCACAGTTTCAATTGCAAATAGAAAGCAATTACTTAAACTAAATTACTTACAGGACTGCTGTTTTTTATAACCCTGGGGGACATGCTTGCACATTGCCCTCCACCCAGTAATGTACAGTGCACAAGAGAGCCATACATGTGTTTAACTGTGTACAACATGAAAGAAGTAGTCATCAATTTGAGTTATTTATGTTTACTATTAGAAATACTTAGCTTACATAAACTAGCTTTTGCCTAAAGATTCAGGTTCAGTTACATGACTCAACTGCTGTATATTTAATCAGAATCCACACGTGTTTTGTCGTGTAGCCATTTGTAGTGATACGCGAATTGCAAGCAACATTTGAAAATATGAAG
Organism: Galemys pyrenaicus; assembly: GCA_019455555.1. Lineage (NCBI taxonomy): Eukaryota > Metazoa > Chordata > Mammalia > Eulipotyphla > Talpidae > Galemys > Galemys pyrenaicus. The sequence goes on along the minus strand of JAGFMF010011395.1, from coordinate 5,102,460 downwards.
ATTTGAACTTTAGAATTTATGCATGATTAAAGTTTTTAACTTGACTAAAATAACAAACTTAGGAGACTTTACTGGCAATGTAAATAGTTTTAGCATATTTACGCTACAGTATTTTCAGTTGTGAAGTTGGTTGGTTGTGTAGGCGGAAGCTGTAGGAGTTGTGATAGTGTATTACGAGCGTCTTGCCACTTTTTGACTCCTCTATATCTTAACAATTTTAGTAGCGGTGCCTTAAATTTATGGAATGTCTCATTCCTTCACAGTAGATCCCAAGAGTTGATTTTTTTTTTATTGCTCTTCAAACTATCTGTCACAAGAAATTGAGAAGGAATGGGAAAAAGATGAAGAGGAGAAACCATGGAAAACCAACTTTGTCTTTGTTAACACTGCATGCCATATACAAAATCAGCCCAGATCTGGCACCTCTCTGCATTGTAATTGTCCTGAAATTAACTTGCTAAATTTCAGATCTATTACAGCTATTTCATTTTTGCTAAACAAGATTCATAAGTGACATGAGAGTGCTCTCATGATCTCTCCACTAGTTCATTTTGGTGACTGGGATATAGAGGGGCATCTAGGGCCTTTTCTATGGACCTGCATCCTTTGATCCCCCACATTATTTGGAGAAGAACAAAAAAACATAGTCAGACCTCTTAAGAGATCCAGCCAAGTAAGTCCTTTAGTAGTGAGTGGTAAAATGTTGAGGGGGTGTAGGATATTGGAAATAACAATAGCTAGAAATAAGAGAAAACTGGGCTCACTCCCATCTGCAGTCCCTGCAAGCTCAGTGACATTGAGAACATTACCTATTCTATCTAAACACTTCTTCATTTCAACCAGGGATAGAAATCCCTACTTCTCAAGCTGGTTATTAATAGCACTCTGCATAGTTCCTGCCACATGGCACATAATGATGGTAAATATCTGTTTCCTGGGCCTCCCTGGTGGTGCAGCGGGTTGAGTGCCACACTGTGAAGCACCGTGGCACAGCACAAGTTTGATTCCCAGGCCAGGGAGGGGATCCTCATGGCACAGCAAACCTCTCCTACCTCACCCGCTGCTCCCCTCAGTCTTGTATTTCAGTCTAACTGCCTGTTCTGCTCCCCACTGTCTCTGGTGAATCCTCTCACCCCTCCACCTCTGGCCTGTACCCCAGTTCCTGTATGCATAAATAAATAAATCTTAAAAAAAAAAGGAATGTTTATATTGTTAAAAAAAATTTTGTTAACTTACTACTAGAAAGACATGCTCCTATATAAGTAATACAGTCTGATGGGCAATGAATTCATCAGACATCCATGGACTTTAAGCAGAGAAAGTACTCAAATCTTTCTCATTTCTCGAATTAACTATGTAGTCTGTTTTGTTCATTTATTTTGATTTCATGGTGGATATTCTTGATCCTATTCTATACTTCAAAGAGTCTTTCAAATGAGCAATGGCTTTACATGTCCTGATGTGAAAACATTTAGAACAGTTCGTTTAGTAATGAACTATATCTCTGGATATAGTTTCCTTAATGTTTATTTATTGGGACTTTAGATTACTATGAAGCTAAAATAGCCTTCACTGTGAATGAAACTGAGCATGTGAAACTACGTTTTTAAACTGTAGAGGAACATCATACTTTATGTGGTCATTAGACCACAGATCTAACCGCTATTGACTAATCCTACCCTAAAGAAAAGAGATTGTTTCCTGACTTTGTTTTAAATTGTAAAGCAAATGTTATGGGTTAGAGCAGTCAGCTGAGAAAGATTTTCAGGGAAAGATTTGATTGGAAGGTATTGGCATTTCTATAAAATAGAATAGGTAGCAATCTCCATATCTATCTGAATCATAGTGAGTGCAGCCATTAATAATGTATTGCAAACTTGAAATTTGCTAAGAGGGCAGATCTTGAGTGTTCTCAAGCAAAAAAAATAAAGAAAAAGTGGTAACTGAGTTGATGTTATATTAACTAACTTGCTTCTGGTGATCATTTTGCAATGTAAATATATATCAAAACCTTGTTTATCTTGAACAGATACAGTTTTTATACCTCAGGAAGTTGTCAGTTATACCTCAGGAAGGCTAGAAATAGACCTAGTAGCCTTGTTTGAGGTAATTTGTTTGCAATATTATTGTCAACCATAAAAGTAAAAGTCATATTAATACAATGAGTTTATGTGAACATAGCAGAGCAATTGCAATCCAGGACTTACAGGCTAAGAAAACCCCTAGGCAAGTTGGGAAAACAGAGGAGGGGCAGCTTGTTTTTACAGCTTAAAGGACAAAATTGGGAGGGACTGTTTTGAATGAAAGTTCATTGGTGGGAGGTGAGACTTCAGGGTGGTGATGACTTCTCTGTGGCTGATGTGGTCTTTCTAATTAGCGGGCAGTTGCTAGGCAAGGAGGAAATCTTCCTTCCTCGTTCAGGTATGTGAAGAAGCTTCTGCCTATTTTGAGTAGGTAAACAACTGTGAGTGGTGGATGATCGCATGTGAGAACCTTCAGGTCTTTCCTGCTCTATTTTAAGTGAGGTTTCCTTTTTTCCACAAAATAAATGAGAGACGATATGGTTAGCATAAATTCAATTGAGATATACTAGGAGAATTGATATGACTTGGCTATAAAATGATTTTTAAAGGTGCTAATTACTAATATAATGTTTTATCAAGTCATCTTCTATATTGGAGATGTTTAGTTTTATGAAAAATATGTCTTATTGACTTAAGATCACATGTTAAGGTCCTTCTAAATGTTGAATTTAATCTTTCTTACAACATATTGTTTTTCTTATAACTAAGGTGATCCTATAATCTGTGTTCAAATTGAAACTTGAGAAAGAGTAAGCACCAACAATTGTACCAGGACATCTATTCTAGGCGAATGGGGTGTGTAGTTACCCATTACCCAGTTTTCATGAAATCTAACAAGTACAGAAGCAGAAGACATTTTACTGTGAACCAAAGGTGTATAAAAAGGAACACTCTTCTCTGCCCTGGCCCTCCCCTTCATCATTAACAAGCAATGTTCTGTTTAAATAGCATGTTTCCATTTAAACTAAGTCAAGTATTTGAAATTTTCCAAAGGAGTAGAGCAGAAAAAGTCCAGTGTCCTAAGGAAGATTGAAGAGATACAGTGGTTAAGGAAAGCATTTTTTTAGATTCCACATATGAGACATCATACAGCAATTGTCTGTCTTTGATTTGTCTGACATTTATGCTCAAGCTCCATCCATGTTGTCACAAATGGGATGATATTCTCTAATAACTTTGAAACTGGAAAACAGAATATAGTGGTGTGTGCGGGGGGAAGGATATGAGTAATGGTGTTTAGAGACTACCAACTTGTAATATGTGGTAAATGAACCAAAGACGTCTAATGTACATACAATTGCAAAGTACAGACTATACTGTACTATAACTATGCAATGAGATAAATATAGCTCCACTGACAATAATATTGCAGTATATAAATATATCAAAGTGTAACTCTACACCTTAAATGCTACATGGCAAATTTATTCAATAAGAAAAAAAAATACCTCATGGAAGGTGGGAGTATGCAGTATTTCAAAAGTGTGCTTCTCTTAAGGATAAGCCTGGAGGGATGGTTAGAAGGACTAAAGATGGAAATGTATGTGGGATGTATCGGGGCAGTCTTCTGAGAAGAAGGTTTATATTCTGTCAAGTTGGCTTGAAAAATTCATGGGGGAGTATAACTCAGGTTTAGTGTGTTTAGTCTCTGTGGAAGTGCTGTAGGTGCTCTGGCTCAGGGCACTCTGGAGGATGTAGTATGCCAACCTGGGGAATGCGTACTTAATATGCATTATTATGAAAGACATCGTCTTCTTCCCCCACCCCCACCCCTGTCCTTATTCTGGATATCCTCTACCTTTATAATCTGAGGTTATCATTTATTTTTCTCTATTTCTTTCAGATATGTTTTCCTGGTGCATGTGCTTAATATATGAGTATCCTGATTTCTATTAATTATAAACACAATAGCAACAGACTCCCTTGGTGCAGAACGCTCTGGAAGGAGTTATCCTTTTGCCTAATCTTACTGAGATAACTGACCTGCCTTTCCTTTCTTTCCTTTCTCTTTCCTCTGTGTTCTCTTTCATGAGATTTTACCCACTTATTTGTAGGTGTTTTATATCATAAATCAGTATGTGTGTGCAGACAAGCACATTTATTTACACTCATGTGCACCGTATACATCTACACACTATTCTAGGGGTTTGGACACTTTCATGCATAGAGGCAAAGAAAAGAGAGACTTAGTGTGTTCAAAGCTTTTTAACTGATGAGAAGTTCAAAGGGCAGGGAGGGAGGGAGGGAATGATAGAAGGAAAGGGTGAGGGAGAGGAAAACTAAAAACAAGGGGTTCAAATGGTCCCAGAGAACAGGGACAGTAGAGAGATTCAAATATGCAGTGTCTGCATAGTCCATGAGGTCAAGATGACAGCTGCCCTTACCCTTGAAGTGTCTGCCCACCAGAGCTGCCCTGCATGTCTCCCCTTCCTCTTCATTGCACACCAGTTATACACCTGTCACGTTCCTTCTTTCTTCACAGTTGCCCCCATTCTGGAAGTCTTGTTCATGGCACGTTAGGAGTTGTAGTCCTAGGTTGTTAGGATCTTGGTGGCTTGGAAGTGGGGATTGGGCAAATTACACCTGTTGCTGTGGCTGTAGCAATGTGCCTCCCCTGTAACACTAATGATTTATTAATTAGTTCCAAACAACTAAAAAGTAGTCATTTGCATGATATCTATCAGATCTGTGTTTTCCTTGAAAATTTAACCCCCCCCTCTTTCACATCCCTGTAAGTTTGCTTTGAACCCCAGATTTCCATGGGGCTCAATTTGGAAATAATGAAGGGACTCTCTGTTAGACTCTTACCGAGAAGTTAACTGTTAGTTAATAGGCGTTTTGCAAGTGCTCTGTGCGATAATTTATGGCTTCCCCCTCTCCAGATCTGTGTAAATGGAGGTAATTCAAAAAGCCCTCAGAGTACACCTTTACAAGGAAAAAAAAAAACAAAACAAAAACAAAAACCTGAGACCTCAGGTAATTGCTGTGTGTCTAAAACCCCTGGAGAAATTGGAAGGAAATAAGAGACTCAATTCTCTTGTATGTTCATTGTATCAATACAGTTGTTCTAAAATCCTAGGCAATCCTGCTCCTATGACTGTCTGAAATTGCTCTGCAAGCATTCCAAGCAGAAACTACCTGAAGTTCACCTGCACATTGATGTGTGTGAAAGCTAATAACTGTGGTTTCTTGCCTAACTTAACAATAGACAGAAATGGTGGTTGTAGGGTTAGAAAAATCAGGTCTTTCCACCCTCCCACCACTGTGATGATGGACACCTGAGGTGCTGTGAGCATTCCAGAGTGGGCATGTGCAAGTGGGCGCACCTGAGTTGGACACGGGCTTAAATGGGCAGCGTCATGAGGATGCCAGGACCAACAGAACCAACAGTACCAACAGTACTGACCCACGCGAGCAGCAGCAGTAGAAAGCAGCTGAGAGGGTGAGATGTGCCGGGGGCTGGGAGGGCTGACAGCCTCCCGGCCCCCTGACCCCCGCTGCCTGCCATGTACCTGGCCACCTCTACTATTAAAAGCATGAAAAGCCACCGAGGGTTCCAAGACTCTCCTTCCTTGACCCACCTGCCCAGAACCATCCTGAACCTTGCTCCTGTGCTGCCTTCCTGCCGCTACAGTGGCTCTCAAGTTCTTATTCCTAGACCATTAGCATCAGTATCAACTGACAACTTGTTAGGAATATAAATATCTGCTCCTACCCCAGTCTACTGAATCAGCCAATGCATTATGTTTAACAAGTCCTCTAAGGGCTTCTGATGCACACCCATGTTTGAAAAGCTCTGGCCTAAATTATTTTTTAAAAATTTATTTACACATACAAGAGCTGGGGTAGAGGCCAGAAGTGCAGGGGGTGAGAGGATTCACCAGAGACAGAGTGGGGAGCAAAACAGGCATTTTGACTCAAATACACTGCTGAGAGGAGCAGCAGGTGAGACAGAAGAGATCTGCTGCGCCGTGTGGGTCACCTCCCTGGCCAAGGATTGAACTCCTGCTTCAGTGGCTGCAGATAGTTTCATAGTGTTGAGACTTAACTCCTTGTGCCACCAAATTATGCTTCTGTAACAAATAAATCACAAATTTTATTAGTGTAAAACAACACAATTCATTTTTCATTAAGATTCCTTTCCATTGTTAGCATGGGCTCATCTGTGCCTTGTTGCCTCACTAAGGGGTCCTGGTTGACAGAATAGTCCCCTGTATTCAACATGACTAATACTCACCAGAAGAGAAAGAGAAGAGGAGGTTCTCATGCTGATTAATGGGCCACAACTGATGTGCACCAGAGTAGCCACTTGGCTCTGTGTTCAATAGGACAGGACATACCTGATAGTTAGAGAACTGGTGATGACTGGTACTCTCTTAGGAGGTAGCAAGATCTCATGTTTGCAGCAGCACAGAAAAAACAGAACCACAGCCCCAAGGGACCTAAATAGCCTGGGAGAGTAAGGAAACTGATGTGAACCTATTTGTTCCATGCAGCCTTTGTAGACCAGCGTAGACAGGGTCTGGGGTGGACAAGGGAGTGGCCACTTCCAATTACTTTGGTGATGCTTAACAGCTTGGATTTTTTGCGTGACTCTAGATCAGGGAGGAAGGCACACAAGTGACTGAGATTAAGTTGATTTAAAGAAAACTGTAATTCTGACAAACTGGATTTGGGAGAGTAAGATTCATATGCATTACAGCTGTTATCTGTGTAAACTGCTCGAGTTCAGCACTAATGCATTAGTTGTAGAGGGATGTTTGTAAATGCTTTTGATGATGATAAAATAAAGTCTTTGGATACTTCAGCACTGACTAAATTGACGTATTGACTTGAAAAATCCTCAACTATAATCATTCTAAGTTCATATCAGGACACAGTTATTGGAGCAATATGAGTCATTGGCACTTAATCATTTCTTTGTTATTGTGACAGGTAATTCTTTTTCATCTATTAGAAAAATTTACACAGTCAGCTGGCATTTTTCTGTAATAATCTCTGCCAGACTTACTTTTATCTCAAAATAAAGAGAGGGTATTGGTAGCTATATCATGATGAGAAAGTAGTAACAGTAAAAGTTGAATTAATGCAGCCTTGTAAGAAGGCCTGGCTCATTTGCTGAAGGTTTTATTACTTGGACATTTCTGGAAATATCACTGCAGTTTTAACCACTCTGCAGTCACAAATGTGTTATTTGTTGAAGACTGAAATTTTCATTTAGTGGCCCTAATATTTTTTTTTCAATTTCATTGCAGTACACTAATAGATGATTAAATCCTTACCCTAGGGAGAAAAAAGCTTCTGAGGAAGAATTTGTGTGGTTACTCTGTGTGTGTGTGTGTGTGTGTGTCATTATTGAATGTCAGAGAGTAAGGTCAGACATATATTACTAGAGAATGTTTCACCTTCTGACTATAAAATAAGCCCATTTAATGTCTGCTTACTTTGTGACCCTATTGTTCCCCATTCTTATTATGTGTGTATTTTGCCCAGAAAAACTAATTTATTAGAGTAGTTAATATAAGTATACTTTATGCTGTGAATTGCCCTTTGCAAAATTGTAATAAAATGTAGTTTTTAAGAAAATGGTACAAGTATATAAACACCAAGTTTTACTTTTCAGCAAACCTTTCTTATTTCAATGTGTTTTGGAGGTTGTAGGGTAAAGGTTGATCAGGTATTTCCACCCTCCCACCACTGATGATGGACACCTGAGGTGCTGTGAGCACTCCAGAGTGGGCATGCGCAAGTGGGTGCACCTGTGTTGGACATGGGTATAAATGGGCGGTGTTATGAGGACGCCAGAACTGCAAGGACCAACAGACGAACTGTGAGGGTAGACCATCCAACTGCGAGGACCGACCGACAGAACCGAGAGAACCGACAGCAGCAGCAGCAGAGAGACAAGAAAGCAACCGAGAGGGTGACATGCGCCGGGGGGATGGGAGGGCTGCCAGCCTCCCGGCCCCCTGGCACCCAAACCTGCCATGTACCTGGCCACCTCTACTAAATAAAGTATGAAAAGCCACCGAGGGCTCCAAGACTCTCCTTCCCTGACCTGTCTGCCCAGAACCATCCTGAACCTTGCTCCAGTGCCACCTCCATCCTGCCACTACAGAGGTATAATGCTTAGATAATCTACACATGGCGAAATCCTTTAAATATGTCGCAGGACCTCCCTGGTGGCGCAAGGGGTTGAGAGCCACACTGTCAGGCCTTTGCAGCCACTGCAGCACGATTTTGATCCCCAGCCAGGGAGGGGACCCACATGGTGCACCAGACCTCTTCTATCTAGCCCACTGCTCCCCTCAGCCGTATATTTGAGTTGACTGGCCTGTTCTGCTCCCCACTCTGTCTCTGGTGAATCCTCTTACCCCTGCACCTCTGGCCTGTACCCCAGCTGTTGTATGCATAAATAAATAAAATCTTAAAAAAAAATGAAGTCTCAGTGCTATCAAGATATTGCCAGCCACTGTAGCATGAGTTCGATTCCCAGCCAGGGAGCTGACCCATATGCTACAGAAACCTCTTCTGCCTCTCCCACTGCTCCCCTCAGCAGTGTATTTCAGTTGACCTGCCTGTTCCGCTCCCACTCTGTCTCTGGTGACTCCGTTCACCTTCTCACACCTCTAGCCCACACCCCAGTTCTTGTATGCATAAATAAAAATAAATCTTTAAAAAAATAAATGTACCACACTCTTTCTTATAAACAAATCAATCAGAATAGTAATATTATAAAACATAGGGAAAGAATACATTATCTTTAAAGTAATAAAATTTTTGTTTACTAATGAAGATATTTTAGCTTTACTCAGGTAAATCTTTAAATGAAATCCCAAATTCATTAAATCACAAAATAAGCCATAGGAATGCAGCTTATTTAAATCAGGTTTTTAAGTGAAAGCTATTGATTTAAATCATTACCTGTTTTCCATTTTACTCACATCTTAAGCTGCATGTGTGTATGTGTAAATGACACGGTACATCTTGGGACTCATGTCATTTGTCACTTAGGAAGCTTTTTCAAAATTCCTTTGGGTTGATTTTTTGCCCAGGACAATTTTATTTGACATTAGTTCACTCACCATCTTTTATGGCAAAGAATCAGCTGATGCCAGGTTTTACTTGTTTGGCTAAAGAATGGACAGATATTTTATTGTTTTTAAAGAATTACTTATTTATGCATATAAGAACTGGGATACAAGCCAGAGGTGTTGGGGTGGGGGTGAGAGGATTTACCAGAGATAGAGTGGGGAAGAGAACAGGCAGATAGACTGAAATACACTGTTGAGGGGAGCAGTGGGCGAGGAGAGGTCTGCTGTACCATGTGGGTCACTTCCTTGGCCGGGGATCGAACTCATGCTGCAGAGGCCACGGATACTTCATAGTGTGGTGTTTAACCTCTTGCACCACCAGGGAGGCCCCTGACAGATATTTTAAGTCTGTGGTGACCTGTTTTCTTTGACAGCTATATTTTTACCCAGATGGTGATTACCAGAATATCTGCTTGCTACTGGCTACTTTTGTTAATGTTTACTTTCATGGACAATATTATTTCTGGTGATCTTTTTTGAAGACAAGTCAGCAAGAACCATCTTAAGTTTTGGGAAAAAGTATTTCTGTTTAATGTAAAATGTATTGACTTTAATTTCTTTCCCTTCTTGGCCCAGAGCTTTGCATAGCATGGTTTCATTTTTGAGTTCTGTGTAGTAGAATAACAAAAGAGATTCTGCTTGTGTTCCTCTGTTTTTTTCCTGCAAACTATGTGATGCTTTGCTTCTACTATGCAGCAAAGATGAAAACACCTGAGGAATTTATTGCTGCTACCAAAATGCTACTGCCCTTAATCAACTGAGTGCATGCCAAAATTATGAACAAGTTTCCTCTTTGGTTTCTGAGCTGCTGGTAGAATCTTACTCTACATTTCATGTTGGTATAGAAAGTAAGGACAGAATAGGGCTTGTTGATGTGTGTAATGGGTTACCTAATACCTAATACTGCCTCCAGCAGTACTCTTGAAGTTAAATTTGGTAGAAAAAGAATTGCTCTTGCCCCAAAAATCTGCCTTTCTTGTCACTCCCTCAGTCGTGACTTGTGATTTTAAATTATAGTCTGAATAATAAAGCAGTATTTTTGTTGCTCATGACATTGAGAGATTAATGCTAAGTGTGTGGTTACTGAGCTTTTGTTTGCTTATTGTGACAAAAGTCGGTGACCCAGGAGTCATAACTGATACTAATGTTTAGCTGCTGAGTGTCTGCTCCATGGATTGTTGTGATGCAAATTGCCATCACGTGTGGATGACTTAAGAAGTTCCTGAGAAGTGACCAGAGACAAACTAAGGAGTCATCAAGGAGAAACACGATAATAGTACACATGAAGTTTTGCATTTAAGATATCAGTCTTTTTCCTACATATTTAAAAGTCTCCGGACAGACGTTGTTCTTAAAAGATGGACAGCATACAACATTTCCTTCTAGATTAAAATTTGTGCAAGTAGATTGAAATGTTTAAATGACATAATATTTGTTAATGCAGAATGAAGTATTTGGGTGTGTTACAAAATTGCTGTACTGTTTACATTTCTGTTCTAAGCCCTGCTGATCTATTAGTGAACAGGAGAACTTCTTTTCCAGAGAATTTTAGGATCATCTAGTCCAGTGGTTCTCAAGTGACTGTGTGCATAGCTATGGCTACTTGGTGTCGCCTGTCACACAAAATAACAAGGGTGATGATGCCCTCAATTTTTTGTAAAGCTGTGTTTATTCCACTCAAAGTTCTCTGCTTTATTCAAAAAATACATCCATCTTGCCATTTTTGCTCAAACATTTTTTTGTTTCGTAACACGTGAGGTATACATAGTAGCTTAGCTTTTGTTTTAAAAGCAGATCTGTAAAAATAAAACTTGACCACTTCATTCGGCCCACTGCTTCTTGAGAGGAAAAAAACCAAAAACCATCCCTGCAACCCCTTTCTGCTATCTGCTGCACAGTTACCCTCCTTTTCCACCTCACAATCTCACTTTTATCTTATTCTAATTATTCCCAACAGCAATGATTCACAGTTCACAAATACGTGAACTTATTTCTAATAGCTACATAAAAGGTAATCAGAAATAAATCCACGTGGAATTAGAACTTCTTGTAGGCAAATTCAAAGCCGGGGATGAATTACCTCTTTGTGACAAGAGTACTTATTATTTTCTATAATTTGGTTTTATAAATCCATTCATTCTTTTTTGTGTCCTGAAGAGTAGCAGTCATTTTCTTTTTATCTTTGTGCCCCTGTCACTTGGTAATAAGCTTTCAATGAATATATAGAAAGTAAGTGAAAAATATATATAAAGGCTTTTAACTAGAAATGTTCCTGAAATGGAGGCACGTTTCCCTTCTGTCACCACCTTCTTTGGCAGTTCCAACCCTCCTTTAGCTACAGACCATGACCTTAACAAAGGTTAATAAAGGTGAGTTGCATTTTTACCAGGAAGTTAAAGTTAGACATTTTCTCTTGTTTTAGCTGGAACTGAGCAAGCACCAATTATTCCCCCATTTCAAAATGAGTATGAGATCCTCCCACATCAAGAATTGAAAATCTGACTTCAGGGACTGATATTATGACCCTTATCTGACAACCCACCTCCAACCATTAGAAATGAATGGAGAAGAGATCAGGATTTTCAGGGTGGGGAGGGAGAGGGGGGGGGAGAGAGAGAGAGAGAGAGAGAGAGAGAGAGAGAGAGAGAGAGAGAGAGAGAGAGAGAGGGAGGGGGGGGGGG
>JAGFMF010011395.1:5076166-5090551 GCA_019455555.1 Galemys pyrenaicus | reverse complement strand
GGGAGAGAGGGAGGGAGGGAGAGAGAGAGAGAGAGAGAGAGAGAGAGCTGCTGGGGTTCTGGGAATCATGTCTTCCCCCAACCCCTAAGTGGTGAGGGGTAATTTCACCTCACCTCCAATATAATGTGTACGCACCTTCATTGGAACAGCTCAGAGATGGGAAAGGAGCAGGGAACCATCACCTGGCAAGTGCGCTGAAACCACAGGCAAAGGATGTTTGTTTCCTATTGGCTAGATGTGATCATATGAGAGCTACCTGGACTGGAAAAATCTTAGGTCTTATCTAAGAGGACTTGCTGGAGATAGCGGTAATCCCAGCAGAAAGAACACGCAGTGTATGTGGGAGCTGGGGGAAGAGCTGTTAGTGACGAGTGGAAAAAATTGCATTCATTCAGACACAGAAAACTGCAGATAAGAGATCTGATCTAGAGTGAAGACAGAATGGACTACAAAGAACTCTGCCTGCCAGTCCCACCTGCCAAGAATCAGATTTGAACACCTAACACAATGAAGAGTGCTGATGCCAGCCAGTAAGACCCTTGGAGTTTAGTACGGTGTCTTGGCTGTAGAAAGACATCACCTGATACTTGGTGGACATAAAGATGTGTAAACTTTTTAGGTAAATATTGCAGTAAAGATTATCAGGATTGAACAGATGAGGATAATGAAGTTCGGATGAAGAATCCTTTGTCTGATTTTATTCCTAGTCATGGTAGCGTTCAAGCACTGGTCTGAGAAGGAACCCAGAATAGCACTATACTGCATGGTCAGGTATGTGATATGAAGCAGCTGTGTTCATGAGGCTGCAAGAAAGCCCTTCCTCTAGAATTGTACATGCCAGTGTCTCCTCAGATGGAGCCAACCCTTTATCTCTGGCTACTCTGCTTGGCAGAACCCAGGGCATTGGTGGTTCAACTCTGAATAAGACAGTTCCTGACCCTCAGTAGCTGATGATTTATGGATTAAAGAAAACAGTTTGTCATTTACTTAGCATACAGCTTGAGCTAAAGAAACAATTCCATGACTGCCATTGTAAAATTAAATGGTTGAACTCAGGTTCCCTACAGACTTAAAATCCTCCAGTCAACAGTAAAATGTAGATTTTTACCTTTTGCCACCATTGGAGTTTATTTCTTATTCTTTACTGGTGATTCTTTAAGTATACTCTTTTAAATAAGCAGTAAGTGAGAAGTTTTATTGGTCGTTAATGGAATTAGAAATGTACATATATATGAATATATGTGAGTATATTCATGAATATATATACATGAGTATATATGTGTATGTGTATATGTGTGTGTGTGTGTGTGTGTCTACTGCCCTGTCCCCCTGGCTTTGTTAATATATGTTGTTTCACTTCTCATTATTTGACCTCCATTTCATTTTCTCCTAATGTAATTCACCAAACTAGAAAGGAAATATGATAGGAGAATAAAAGCATAATTTTATACCTATGAGCCTAAAGATGTGTGTGGAGTCTTACCTGAAATGCTAATTTAATCATTTACTCATTGATCAATTGTTTAATTTGTATAGTATTTTTAGTGTGATTGTAATGTGTAGGGCCTTGTGTTAGGTGCAAAAGTAAGTCAACTCCCAGCTCCACTAGAATGAAGTGACTCAGACAAAACAGAGGAAAGTGAACATAAACACATATCAAAACTCAAGAGATGGGGCAGGAGCCTCAAAGAGAAAAGGACTTGATGGGAGAAATGAACAAGTGGTTCAATGCTGGTGAGAATGATTTAGCTAAGAGGGAGAAATGAATGACCATGGTTTGGGGCAAAGAACCAGGGAGTAAACTCTTGAGAAAAGGATAGAGGAGGAATCATCTTCTCTCTTTCCTGCTTCTCTTCCTTTATGTGTAAAATGGTAACTTCCTTTCTGAAAGATTGAAAAGCGAGGTTTGCTCTTAATGCCTTTGTTGGCCAAAGAGTGACTTGTCAGACTGGGGAAAAGACTGCAGATATGTGCCTCAGCTCCTCTGCCTTCCTTCTTTGCGACCTGCTGTCCACAGGATGTCCTGCTGTTCGCTGAATCTTAGAGCAGCCTCCCCAGGATGCTGCCTCCCCAAGCTGCCAGCTGGTGATGGGGTCCTGAACTCCCATAGTCCTCAACTGGCTTGTGACTTACAGAGGGGACGGAGTGGTTGGTACATATAAACCTCACATGTAGACAGGGGATGCAATAGGTGAGAAAACACATGGAAAGAGGAGTTTTCACAAGAGGAGAACTGCGTTTTCTTCTGTAACATGAAAAATTTTAAATAATGGAGAAAGACAAATGAGGGTTGATAGTTATTCTTGGGAAGAAAGCAGTGATTTCTTTCATATAATTTTGATTATTTATCTGAAGAAAGTCTAAAATCCAACTTTTTTGTGCACTACAATAGCCTTCATGCACTGAGTCACTATCATCAAACAAGAAAACTCTAGATGCATCCTTTGATTCTCAAAAAAGGAGAGAAGGGCCTCCCTTGTGGCGCAGCAGTTTGAGCACATCACTGTGAAGCATCCGCAGCACAGCAGTGTGAGTTCGATCCCTGGCCAGGGAGGGGACCCACAGGGCGCAGCAGACCTCTCCTGCCTCGCCCACTGCTCTGCTCAGCAGTGTGTTTCAGTCAGTCTGCCTGTTCTGCTCCCCATTCTGTCTCTGGTGAATCCTCTCACCTCTCACAACTCTGACCTGCACCCCAGCTCTTGTATGCATAAATAAATAAATGTTTAAAAAAAAGGAAAGAAGACATGGTCTAGCCTCTCAAGGGTGGAAAATAAGAATCTAAAGAGTGCAATTAAAAAAAAATCTTTTCGATCAATACTGCTATCAGTAATGTAGGCTTAATTTTATATCACAAAGCATTGTTTTTGTTTGACAACATTTATGATGTTTTAGGATTTTTTGGTAGTAATCGCTAGAATGATCAAAGATTTAACCCAAGTGATGTTTTCCATTAAATTCCTGAGTTAATATGTAAATAAGAGACTTCTATTTTCTCTGTTCTTTCTTTTCCTGTATCTCTTGTCTTTATTTGGGGAACTTCAGATGAGAGATTGTTGTGCTACATAGGTGCTTTAACTGTAAACAAATGGTCATTGGCTCAGATTAAATAATATCTTGATTAAATTTGGAGTCGCCTTTTGTTGTACATAAACAAAACTACATTTTAATCAGTTAGTCCATATGCTTTCTACAGATCGTGTGTAATAAGTTCTGTTAAAATTGGATACCTTTAATCAGTAATTTGGATTGAAGCCTAAAGTCTTAAAATAGTATTTTTTATTCTGATTCTTTCTTCCTAAAATGAGTAAACAGAATGAAGTTGATGTGACATTGGCATGTTACAAACCACTTCATCAAAAGTAATAAAATCAAGTTTCATCTCTATGAGTTATTGCAGAAGACTGTTTAACATTTACAAGAATTTGACTTCCAAATCCTTCAAGCCCTAATCTCTGGATTTGCATAATGTGTTTCTGCTTTCAGGATTTTCCAGTTGAAAGGTTTTGAAGTTCAAGGCAAAAAACTGAAATAAATTGGAAATTTGTGTAATTTTAAGTGAGTGCAACATAGTGGTATAATTATAAAGTAAATGAAAGGGGAAAGTCATAAGAATTTTACTACTATTAACTAATAGTTTGAAACGTACAATAGAAAAACAATATGAGTAATTCTTAATGAGTATTCATTCAGTATTTCTAATCAATAAAATTATTTCATCATTAGATTGTTTGAAAGCACTGAATTCTCGACTCAAATCAAGATTTAAAAAAAAAAGATTTATTTATGCATACAAGATCTGGGGTACAAGCCAGAGTGCAGGGTAGAGGGTGGTGGTAGAGTGAGAGGATTCTCCAGAGACAGAATGGGGAACAGAACAGGTAGATTGACTGACATACACTGCTGAGGGGAGCAGTGGGTGAAACAGGAGAGGCCTGCTGCGCCATGTGGGTCAGCTTCCTGGCTGGGGATCAAACTCTTGCTGCAGTGGCTGCAGAAAGCTTCATAGTGCTGCAACTTAACCCCTCATACCACCGGGGAGGACCTTGAATCAAGATTTTTAATAGAAGAATGCATGTTCTTGTCACGTCGCCAAACCACCATTGAAATTTTGGCATAAGGAATATCAATGTATCAAAGCTACAGTGTTTATTTAGAAATTACAAAGCTGGATTGATGAATAAAGAAGTAAAATATTATTTAGATTTATCATAGTATTGATAATTGAGATGAAACAGGTTCCCTTTTCTACCCAAGCCACAAAGTATTCTCATAATGGGCTGTGCAGAAGGCTGTTATATGAATGTGTTGATCAGTGTGTCTGCTATCAAACTGCCCAAAGGCTTACTCTTTCAATTGAGTTTCTGAATTTTTATATGTGAGCTTGCTTGCATTTTTGTGTTTTTCTTGGGATAAATCCACTCATTCAACAGTTTATTTACTAATTGCCTAATACATGCCAAGAATTGTACTAATTCTTGCAAATAAAATAGTGAGCTGGTGAGAATTTTTGTGATTGTCGGAATAAAATTGATCTGGGAGTGAGGACTTTTCACAGAAAATGCTTCTCTACTCCCTCCTTTCTCTGCGCTGATAGAAACGTATGGATAAAAAGAAACCAACTGGGATGCATCAAGGACTATATGACTTTTCCATGAAAGGTCAGTAAGAAGTACTAACCTTTTATGTTAGGATTTATTAAACTCCTCAGAAGAATGGTTTGGGATTTAATTTCTAACATTTTGGGAACAAAATCAAATATAACAGCAACAAATGCATATGCTTCTAATCAGTTCATATTATGTACTGTCTTGTCCCTCAGAGCTGTATTGATTGCACTGAGTAACAGAATTTCTAACAAACCATTCCTACATGTTATTACACCTGTAGCTTTATTCTTGAATTCTCTGTTCTCTGAGTTTTCAAGATAGGAAATTTCTCAGAATGAATACAGGGCTAGAAACATATCTTATTATAACAAGGTGTCTGTTTTTGATGTCCCATTAACTGTTCTAACCCCAATTTTCAAGGTAGAAGCACTTTGCCACTTTGCATTGCTTTGGAGTTGTTAAAGAAGCTTATGTAATTCCTGATTCCACATTAGTGAGACTTTCTGTCTTGAGCCTCCTGTTTGGGGCCACAAGGAATATTGTGACCGCAGCAGTTACTGAGCATGCTGTAATTGGCACAATTGAAGCCCAAGGGATTATTTTCTTGTTTTAATGCATAGGTTTCCAGTCTCCACTCTGTCATTACTTCTAGTTGGACTTCTGGATATGCTTTTTCTTTTTTTGCTGATTTTGTGGTTTGTTTTTAGCTCCTGAATTTGAGTCAGATTGTACAGGAGGGGTAACAAAAGCCCATAATTTTGCAGTGTGAAACATTTTCAGACATTTGCTCTCAAAAGCTTGTTTTGAGTGACTTGAGATTTTTGCAGCAGTCACGGTATCCTACTGGAAAATCTGCTTTCTCAGCAACTTCAATACTTTAAAAAAAAATCCTTACATTAGCTCTTTTAGGAAGCGAGGAGACAGCTTTGCTAACAGTAATGAGTTGTGCAAAACCCAGATGGTCTTCTTGCTGGAAATTACTGGAAAGGACTACAAGTGTTGGATCTTTGGGGCACAGCCATTCGCTACCTCCATGGAAATAAGTACACTTGTATATTTGAATAAACATGCACAAAATATGGGGCAAAGATTGAATTTGTATAGCTACTCTTAGTACTGTAGATTTCTATGGAATTTTGCAAAAACGCTTTCACAAAAATCCACACATCTTGTGCTCACTACTTTCTTGGGTAAGGTAGACAGCGTGATACGGCTGTTATAGGGGAGAAAATAGAAACCAGCACTGTCCAGGTCCCTGCCTAGAGTCACATGACCGCTAAGTGTCCTAGTTGAGATTTGTCTCTATCTCTTGATTTTAAAATGTGCTGATCCCATTCTAACTGTCCTAATGTCTTATCCTATCACTTTCTCTAAATCTCAACTGACTAGTCAACAAATAGGAAATGTGATATACAACTCATAGGTCTGTAATGATCAGTAAATGAAACATAATGTAAGTATGGCATGTGGATTGTACCCAGCATGTTATAAACGGCCAATGGTTGTTATGGGTATATGTGTTTTTGTCCAAGGAAAAAAACTGACATAATACTTATTACATGCCAACAATCCTATGTACTTTTATAGATAGTAATTTCTATAGTAATCCTATGTACTTTTATAGTTAATTTTATGACGTAGGTATTCTTTTTTTTTAGTTCATTTATTTATGCATACAAGAGCTGGGGTACAGGCCAGAGTTGCAGGAGGTGAGAGGATTCACTGGACAGAGTGGGGAGCAGAACAGGCAGACTGACTGAAACACACTGCTGAGGGCAGCAGTGGGCGAGGCAGGAGAGGTCTGCTGCGCCATGTCGGTTCCCTCCCTGGCCAGAGGCAGGGATCGAACTTGTGCTGCAGTGGCTGCAGTTTACTTCATAGTGTGTTGCTTAACCCACTACGCCACCAGGGAGGCCCCTGATAAAGGTATTCTTAATACCTCCATTTACTATGAGAAAACTAAGATAAGAAGAGGTTAAGAAAATCAAGGTTTTTAAGGTTTTCTTAACCTCAAATTTCTTATGATTAGACGCATATATGAATGTGTTGCTATTATACTTGATTTTGTCACAAAATCACATTATCCCATATATTTGTGATATACACAAATATCTGAAAATGTGGCTTTTGGATACTAATGTTATATCAATTAAGTTTTTATGATCTAGGAACTATTTCCATTATATTACAGAAAATTTTCTCAACTGTTATTACTCCTGGCATCCAAAGATTATAGTAAGCAGAAAGTAGAAGTTTCATTTAATTCAGATAGCTATAGAACTCAGGAGTATATCTTACTAGGTATATTGCAGGTATAATTTGAATTCCATTGATGAGAAAGGTAATTCCAGTTAAGAACTCAAATGAAAACATTTTGTCTTCAAGAACTGTAGTCAAAAAAAAAAAAAAACTGTAGTCAAGAATTTGTAATCAAGTACTACTTTAAACTAAGGTAGAGTTCCTCATGCTGTACTAAGACAAAATATCAAAATTATTAAAAGATACAGAGCAAGGGATTTTCTTACTGGACTAGGGATTAAGTCTCACCACTACAGTCTGAGTTCGATCCCCCAGCCAGGGAGGTAACCCACATGGCACAGCAGACCTCTCCTGCCCCCCCATAAACTGCTCCCATCAGCAGTGTATTTCAGGAGATCCACCTGTTCTGCTCCCCACTCCCCCCCACCACCACAGTCTCTGGTGAATCCTCTTACCCCCCTGCACCTCTAGTCTTGCCCCAGTTCTTCTGCACACATATACACAGATGCAAAGCATGCTGGACAAAGAAAGATGAGAAACATTTCTAAATTTTTTATTTGCATGTAAGATGATAGAAGGGTAGAGAGTTAGAAGATGAAAACCCTATACTGTGAGAGGAAAAGGGAAGGAAAGACCAAAGAACTATGACAAGTAGTAAATAATAGGCATAAAAGCTAAATATAGAGAAACTCAGAGAAAAAGGTTTCTCCATGGTGAAGACTAACGAATGAGAGAATTGACCCAGATTATTGAAAGAACTGTGTGGTGAGCACCAAAAAACTAAATTCACTACCATGGGTGCAAATCCTGACTTTGATATTTAAGTCAAGAAAGAGCCACATATGCTACTTAAACAGTGGTTCAGAAAATGGGTGGAAGATGTCCTTATGTTTCGAATAAACTAGAAATGTTATGCAAGAATAACATTTCCTTGACTACTATGAGAATGATTCTGTCTAAATTGGTGTTGGAAGTTTCTAGATACTTACTTTGTTCTCTAGTTCTTTCAGTTTCACATTTCATCATTGGTCTACAGGCTTTTTGCTTCTTGGGGAGTTGTTTGAAATTTAAGACCATTATTTTTACAGAGTAGCAAAGACAGAAGCCCTCCTAACATTTTCTTCCAGTTCTTGTTCTTGCTTTCTCATGTTCCCTAATCCCTGGTCTTCCTTTGATTTCAAATTTGCTTTTAATAACAGATTGTGTGTGTGTGTGTGTGCATTCAAGTGAACAGTCCAATGGAGAGATTCAGTGACTCTCTAAAGAGAAATACTAGGTTGTCAGAAAAAGTCATGGTGAATTTATACTTGAAAAACATAGGAAAAATAAGTCATGACTTTTCCAACAACCCAATACCTGATACAGCATTGCTCACTACACGAAATGCTCTCATTAGTCTGTCCTCTTGTTATCATGCACTCTTTCCCCAGATCCACACTGTATCATGAATGAATCTCTTCTGTGCAGTGTGGTCCCTGCAAGTTCACTGTTCTAAAGTGTTGCAATAGTGATCAACTCTGATTTCCTCAGTATCCCTTGGAAGTTTGGAGAACAAAGTTATGTCACCCCCTTCTATCCTCTTATAAAGAGATCAGAGTGTGCATTGATTGAGAACATCCTGTGGGCACTTGCACCCAGGAAATTTGCTTTATCCTCTTTCTGGGTGTATTTTATCCTCTTTTTATAAATGAAGAAATTGAATCTTGGAGATGTGTTCTTCTTCATTACTGCACTGGAAGGGAGTATTGGCATACATGTGGAGGAGGGTACAAAAGTTCTTTTTTGCTCGAAAATGGAGTAACAGGAAAAGGAAAATATTGTGAAATAGCAGAGTCTGCCTGGCAGGGCCATGGAGAGGGAAGGTTCCTTTTGTTCTTGTCCTTTTCTCCATCTAAGATGTTGGCACTCAGTGCCTTTGGAAGTGCAAAGCACATTAAACAAAGATCCTTTGGGTGCCTATTAAAAGGTTATTTTTGTCTCTATTTGTAATGTTTCATTTATTATCAATGGACATTTTATCTCATACACACCTACATATTCCATTATGCTATATTTACATTTGTTTAACACATTTAATTAAGAACATTGTTAAAAATTTACAAAGAATTCCCCCTTTCATAAAATTTGGAAATGGAAGGTAGCATTTAGCAGGTTTCCTTGTCAACCACAGTAGTCAATTTTAGAAGCTTTAAGGGAGTAATTCAGTTACCCACACAGTTCTGCTTTCGAAGAATGAAGAACGTGCAAATGGAAATCTTTTCTAAACAAGCCAGCAAACTTACTGGCAAGTTCCAGAATTCAGCAATGAAAGGAAGACACATACGTTTCGAGTCTTAATTGGGGAGAGTGTTTCTTGGGGAAGGACAAAAACAAAGAAAAGGAAAAACACAGAAGGGCTGTTTTCTGCTTGCCTTTGACTTTTGGAGTCCAGAAAAGTACTTTGCTGATTCCAGTGACTATGAGAAGGACTTGTGGGCCATGGAGACAATTTGACATGATGAAGAGCTTCATCAATTATAGTATCTAGCTTTTTATCTCTGAGAGCACAACCTCTCATTGCTGATACTCCCCAATAAGAAACATTAATTTAGTAATGCTAATCAATTCTAAAACAGGCTGATATAAAATAAAGTTTCTCCTGATTAAGTAATCTGATATGTGAATTTGAGAACTTGGGCACATTTATATTTTGAAAATGACTTTTCAAATGAGAACAAGCAGTTGGTTTTCTGTAAAATATAACTTTCTTTGAGATGTCCTAGTCCCCTGCACACCTTCTTTTCCCCAAATTTGCTTTATTGAAATTCAAGTTTGCTTTGGAAATAAAGTTTATAGAGTGAACTACAAAAAGATTGAGATTTTATGGGTGAAAATGGTCAAATAGTGATGATTTCTCAGTTTGCTGTCATCATTTTAGAATAATCTAAATGTGCATCTGAGTATGCTTTTATGAAAAATCCATGTTGGGAAAAATTTGTTGCCTCTGTGACCGGCAATTTATTTCACAACTTGTTTTTCTTATTAATCTTAATGCATTCTTTAATTGCTTTAGTGAAATTATAACCTTTGTTATTGTTTACAAATTCCAGACTAAAGTAATGAAAAGTATTATTCACAATGGAGTACTACTTAACTATTAAAAAAGGTTGAAATTCTGCCTTTTGTGATTACATGCATGATCCCAGAGGGGATTATGCTGAACAAAATAAGTCAAGAATCAACACAAATACCAGATGATTTCCTTCATATGGAAACTGAGAAACCAAGAAGTAGATAAAACCAAACCAAACCCTAGAAAGATGACTGTAGAATTGATGCTACCAGAGGGCTTAGGGGACAAAGCCAGGCAGGAAGGAGCCAGTGGTCTGTGGTGGAGAATTATGGGTGTTTTGGTGATGGGTGGGGTGTGGTAACTTCCATCTGTAGACATGTGACCCTGAAGCCCTAAATCATATACAATAGTGTAAACCAACATTATCTCAAAAAATATATACTGCTTTTAAAATAAAGATATTTTTGGGAAGATGGAGGAAGATGATTATTAAAAAGTAGATAACCCCATGCAAAGTAAGTCCATGCTTCCTCAAGTATGCTGGATAGTAGGTGAATTTTAGTGATTCCTCCTTCAAGAACTTCTCATGCTGTTTGCTTAGCTTTCAGATACTGCCTCCAATCTAATTTCAACAAAACAGTCAGGGATTCTTTCAAGCTACAGTAATTACGTGATGACTTCTTTTCTCCCCTCCTCTTTTGGCCTCATCCTTTAATGGCCTGGAAGCTCTATCTGGTCCTCTCCCAGCCCCTGTCCTCTGGCACCATCTTGTTCACTCATTTCTCCCTCCCTTTTTGTGTTCCCACATCATTGTTCCTCTAATGCAAAAACCAAGTTCTTCATTTACTGAAATGCTATTCCCCAGACATGCTCAAGGCTTCTTCCTTCAGGTCTTTTCTCTAAACTTCAGTACATGTAGATCACAGTTAATTCACCCATTTGGGTTATTTTGGTATATGTGCATGGCAATGGCACATCTGGGGATATGCTTGACTTCTTTTGGTGGACATATATATTTGTGTTTGGTATTTTCTAATAAAGCAAGTCACTCAAAAGAGGCGTGCCTTGAACTATTTGCAAGATAGTTATCCAATGTGGTCATGTCAATTCACATTCCCTACACTGGTGTTGGAGAATTCCACTTGCATTGCATGCACACTTAATATCACTGCAGGTGCATGTCTTTTGTGTCTGTAAATTTGGTGGGTGTGTTATGAATGCTGTGTGGTTTTAATTTGCATTTCTAGTTACTAACACTAGTGAGCACTCTTAAAACTATTTGTTAGCAATTTGCATAAAGTGAGTTGATTTTCATGAATATTAAATAGATAATGTAAGTGCTGTGTAGACTTCACAAAAATCGTGATGTGGTAATTAAATGACTAAAATTGAGTAAACATTGCTTTCATTACTGAATTTTTGTACTAATTGATACATTCTATTCCTTAAATAAAGCTTTTGCTCTGTAAATTGAATTTTAAAAAATGGTATTGAATGTTCTTTAAGAATCTCCCTTCTGTGAATGGTCTTAGGTGTCAAGGTCTATGTCGTAGGAAACTCCCCAAAGGAAGACATATTTGCTCGGCCTAGAAGCATGTGCAAGGTCTGATCAGGGCAGAAATGGGAGCTAACATAATGGAAAAAGCATGGAGGCGTGAAGATAGATGAAACGTTTAGGAAATTGCAGAGGTGCATGTGTGATCACCAGAACTGATAAAGAAAACTCCCAACTAGTTTTCTATAGGGAATTAAGACTTGAAAAAATGACACTTAACACTAGCCTTTGGTAGTACCAAGGGCCAAGAGTAAGCTGAGCAGAGGGCTCAGTTACATTACAAATACCACGTTGTGTAGCTTGAAGTATTTGATTTACCTATATCATTCACCAGTGGTTTTTATACGTACAGAGATACATTCTCCTGTGTAAGTGGGGAAATGTTTTCTGGATAGCTTTCTGCATCCGATCTAGGCCCTGATGTCAGCTCTATCTATAACTGTGGAAGGGAATAATATTGTTGCCATTGATGGTGTCTGAAAAAATAATAAAAGTTCTCTAATTTTATAGCTTAAATGCTGTTATGTGTTAAACAGAAAGCACTGGCAACATCTGGTAACCCAAATAATCATTTTATTATCCTTTTCTAGGTTACAGTTATCTATTTATTTATTTTCAAGATTTATTTTATTTATACATAGAAGAACTAGGGTATAGGCCAGAGGTGCGGTGGGTGAGAGGATTCACCAGAGACAGAGTGGGGAGCAGAATAGGCATTGACTGAAATACACTGCTGAGGGGAGCAGTGGGTGAGGCAGGAGAGGTCTGCTGCACCATGTGGGTCACCTCCATGACCTGAGATCAAACTTGTGATGCTTCCTAGTGCTGCAGCTAGTGCTGCACTTAACCCCTTGCGCCACCAGGGAGGCCCTGGGTTACAGTTATTTATGTCTAACTAGTGTTTTACTATAGCATTAAATCCTTTCAGAACTAAAAACAATAGTCAAATGTTTTAATCTTCATCAGACAGCATATTTTGATTTGCTATTAGAAAAATTAAATTCTTTATCATCTTACATTTTCATACATTTCAATAAAACCTTTCAAAATGATTCAGCAGAAGATTTCTTTTTATCAACTACTTTCCAAAACATAGAGAATTTAAAATACTATAGGGAAAGTTGATCGTTTCTGAGTAGACTTTGTCTTTATTTCAGTTGTGACTCAGTTATTTAAAAAGTATGGTAGAGATATACATGGAACAAGAATCTTTCAAATGAGTCATCACAGCGTGTGTTCTCTGCCTGCAGGTTGAAGAAAAAGTCCCAGTCAGTGGATATCACGGCTCCAGGGTTCAACCCTTTGGCTGCTGCAGCAAAGCAAATGCCTCAAGCCAGCAAACCCCCCACACCCAAGACCCCCATTATTGAAGAAGAGCAGAACAATACGACAAACACCCAGAAGCATCCTTCCCGGAGGAGTGAACTGAAGAGGTTTTACACCATTGGTGAGTACATGACTTTGGGCAAGGGACAGATGCAGGCTCTCTGAATGACATGTGAACTGACAGGTTGGTGTTGAATGACTCCTTCCTTCAACATGGATTTCTTTCTGATGGCTTATTTGCATATGTTCTTAGTATGGTCTGAACATGGAGACAGAAAAATACTAAAGACCTTCAGCAACATTAAATAAGAGAGCAGACTTGAGGATTTTCTCTTCTCTGGTCCAAGGGGAGTAAATTATATATAGTAGCATTTCTAGTTTCTGAGCTTATGAGTGGCTTGCTGATTTCATTTTCATCATTCTCCAGCTGATGCCATTTTGGTTGTTTTTGTTCTTTTCCTTTGCCCTCTAGGCTCTCATGTCTCTGACCTTGTTCTGTCACCTTGTTATGACACTGGTGGGTACCAGCCTGTAACTAACAAAGTCACTAAGAAAATAGCAAGTTATTACTTTCTGTGGGGGGCACAGTTTGCTGCAGGTTCTTAGGACTTGCCCATCACTTCGGAGAAACTGGATCACACCCAGAACCCAGTGTGTAGGAGAGGGCAGTGGAGAGCACTTCTCCCTTTTTTCCAGGTTGAATAATGTCCTGTAATTTTAAACTTAAACATTTCATTGCAGTGTTTTTTAGGTGATCAATCTAAATCAGTTGAATTACCCATTTTTGTTTACCAGTATTTGTTCATGGTTGTATCTTTGGCTTTACTTTTTAACTAACAATTTTTGGTATTTTAGGTTCTTTTAGACAAAGATTATTAAACATGTTATCTTTGGTAGAGGATGCTGTGTAGGGAATTGACCCAGGAAGAGGATGGAAGCATTGAGTTCAAACAATATTTCATTTTGGAGAGATTTGAATATATCCAAAAACCTTAACTATAAAGACTATGGCTGCAGGAAGTTACCAAAGTTACAACAAAAAGGTCATGTTTTGTTTGGCACCTTCAATGCAACATGGAATGTTTGAAATGTTTTTCATGTTTATTTTAGTGTCTTATGTCTTTCGGTTAATTACCTCCCTCAACCTGGAGATACTTCCAAATAGGCCTTGTCATTTTTTAGGATTTGGCTACTGAAACTCTGTCCTCCCCTTCCATAATTTCATGTCCTCTTCTTGCATCTACTCTCAGGTTTTTTGATTGAGATGTTCTAGTTTTATTTTTCAACAGGCAATGGACATAGTCTTTGGGGACTTTGTAACAAGACTAAGTAACAAGAAATGATGTAAGACAGTATAAACAGATGCATATTTCCATTTTTAAAGTTTATGATGGCAGCGATTCCAAGATAATCTCATTTAGGGAAACCATGCCAACTAACCCAGCTACCAGTCAGCATGCCCTACGGGTGAAAGGTATCTTTCACGATCTCAATTTACGGTTCACACAACTCAAAAAAAAAAAAAAAAAAAAAAAATCTGGGAGCCCTCTTGTGGTAGAACTGAGTACTACATTTAGATTTCTTTT
>JAGFMF010011395.1:4833292-5076116 GCA_019455555.1 Galemys pyrenaicus | reverse complement strand
ACAGAGAGCGGGGAGCAGAACAGGCAGATCAACAGAAGTACACTGCTGAGGGGAGCAGCGGGCACAGCAGGAGAGGTCTGCCGTGCCATATGGGTCCCCTCCCTGGCTGGCGGCAGGGATCGAACTCGTGCTTCAGTGGCTGCGGTTTGCTTCGTAGTGCGTTGCTTAACCCACTGCGCCACCAGGGGAGGCCCACATTTAAATTTCTTAATGAAGTACAGTACTTTATTGAAATAGTAAGCTTAAAGTCAAGCAACGAATTAAAGAATTTTCAAATAATAAAAAGGAAAGTTTTATAATTTCTTAAGTGCCTGTTAATGCATAAAGCATACATTTGTAGAGGCGTGATCCTGTACATCTAAAATAGATGCAATTGAAAATCAACCTAACTCAATAAAAATACTTTTTAAAAAAATGTTTTTGAGTAGCTGAAGAGTACCTATAGTAGAATTTATTTTCTTCTCATAGCTATTGTTCTTTAAGAACTTATAGATTTGAAATAGGATTTACTTCCTATTGAGAGAACTCCATGAAAGAGAAATCATTTATTTTTTTAAAAGATTATATTTATGCATACAAGAGCTGGGGTACAGGCCAGAGTCACAGGAGGTGAGAGGATTCACCAGAGACAGAGTGGGGAGCAGAACAGGCAGATCTACTGAAACACACTGCTGAGGGGAGCAGCTGGCGAGGCAGGAGAGGTCTGCTGCGCCATGTGGGTCACCTCCCTGGCTGGGGATCGAACTCGTGCTGTAGTGGCTGCAGAAGCCCCACACTATGGTGCTCAAACCTTTTTGCCACCAGGGAGGCCCCAGGAAAGAGAAATTACAACCTCCTTGTACAGATAATCTATTTAGGTTCTTAATTATGCCTAATAAAGTCAACATAGTAAATTAATATAGTAGCAAAAAAACAAAAAGCACACATAAACTCATTTCTTTTTATTAATAAAATAGCCTGTCCTACAAGAAGTATAATAAAATTTCATTCATTTGGAAGAAGAGAAAAACTTTTTTATGTGAAATATGTGAATCTTCAGGTACATTTTTAAAAGTAATCACTACATCAACACAGTGATAAGGAAAAGGCTTTTTTTACCCTGCTCTGTCACTCACTATATGTTTTTGTATGATTATTTGACTTCATCTTCATTTTCTCATCTGAATAGTAAACCAAATCTCATCTGAAGAGTAAACCAAATTTAAGCCAAATCAGTGCTTTCTGAATATTATTTTCACTTTCATATCATAATTGGCCACTTGGAATGCTGTATAAGTTCTTCTGTGACTGAAATTAATTGTCATAAACTGAGTTACTGAAAATGTATATTAATTTATTAGCATACTGCTGTTTATGTCAGAATCCACATATACTACCTTGGTTCTCTGCTCAAGGAATCACCAGGTTGTAACTCACTGGGCTGAGTTCTTGTCTTCAGAATCAGGTAGGGAAGAATAGATTTCCAACCTCACTCTACTTGTTAGCAGAAGTTAGTTCCTTGCGGTTACAGGACTGAGGTTCCTGTTTCTGCTGCTGTCATCACTTTTTCGTATCCATTCTCTTGCCTCGCCAAGTGGCCTCTCCATCTTCCAGCCACTAACTGGGTGTTAAGACCTTCTAGTTTGATTTTCTGACATCCTCTCCCAGATTTGGTCAGGAAGGTTCTCTACTTTTAAAAACCTCATGTAATTAGGACAGACCCACTCCAATGTTTGACAGTCAACATACCCTAATCATGTGAATAAAGTCCCCCATGTTCATAGTCTCTGGAATTCTACACATGTGTACACCAGAGGGATGAGGAATCTTATTTTATATACTCACCTCAAACAAAATTTTTGTAAAAATGTTTCCCTTACTCTCAGTGGTAATCATTTTCATTTGATCCTTTTTTTTTTTTTTAGTTTTGGAACAGAACTTTAGCAGAGGCAAGCAAAACATGTACACATGTTGAGGTGTGAAGTTATACTCCCAAATTTAGAGACTTGTGTAGGTGAATAGCAAATCAATATAATTTTGTGGAAGATACGCAGTCCCAACTCAGTAAATGGATTTGTATAGTGCATTAAGGAATTCTGACTTGCAATTTGGAAAATCACTGAGCTAGGTATTTGAAGTCCTACAAATACTTAAAATTCTTATCGTTGTTTGAAAAATAAAACTTTTAATTAAAACTAGAAAAAGGCAATATAAAATTAGTGGACTAACTCTAATCGGTAAACAGATGAAATTTTCAGTTTTTTGTTTGTGCCAGATAAAACTACTATAGTTTTAAAATGTTATATGAAACCTATATAACTTCATATAACCAATGTTATACGAAACCTGTAACATTCAAAATCAGTCCTCACTTAAATGGCGACACCAAACAGTAGATTCAGAAGTTTTGTTGCAGTTAATTTTCTACCTTAACCTCAGAGAATGACATGTCAGCCTTCTGAAATAATTATAAATTAGGCATATAAACAGTGAAGGGAACAGACACTGAGTACACACAGATACCCACTTGTTCCTTAAGGTGGACCTATAAACAAACCTATATTTTTTTCTTGATTCTGAATTAGGAATTGGAGTTCATATGTGTATATCCAACTTCTGTAATTGTTATTAAAAGGTGCTGATCTCTCTCCATTCCTGGGATTTTTCCCTAGACAATTAGAAAGTAGGACAGTTCTTGAATGGATGTTCCATAATCAGACTCATTCAGCGAAGTACCAAATGCTGATGAGTCCCTAATCAGTCCCTGCTGAGTGAAGTGCTCCTGGGAGATGCTGTTCAGAATTGAAAGAAAGCCCTCTTTCAAGGCGGTCCTCACATGGGTTGGGGAGGGGACTGCCTGGTTAAAATGGGTGCTCTGATGAGTAGAATGCAAGATAGATGACCTAAAAGCCACTGGGGCAGAGGAGGGGGTGACGGTGGTGGGTGCTGTGGGATTCAGAATCGCCTCAGACTGTTTATAGGCTCAGTGGGTTCGGTCACCCTTCACCACCCTCCTTCTTCCTTGCTTATAGCCCCCCTTAGTATCCAAGACCTATCTACCTGCCATATATTATCTCATGGGGGTGTGCTTGTCTTCACACCAGGTCTCAAATACTAGAAGAAGGGATATGCATCCCAGTACTTAGTCCAGTGTGAGGCACATAGTAGGTGCTCACACTGGAAAAGAGGAAGGCCAAAGGCTGTCAGTGGAGGTTGTGGTAATGGATCTTGTCCTTCTCACTGAAGGGGACGAGAAGGAAATTGGCTTAGAATTCAGTGCAGGATGAGCTTTGGGAGGGCATTAGAGAAAGCTTGGGACATCTGCTTTGGAGAAGAGTAAATAAGGAAATTCAGCTTTTACAAGAGTCAAATGCCGTTCCAATGCTCTATGCCTGTTCCTAGGGCGTGTCAAAGGATCGTGGAACAGTCTTCCCAGGTTCCTGACTCAGAAAAGCTTCTCCACCTGTCTAGTAAGAGGATTGCTTGGCAAAAAGATGTCTGAGAATATCTCTGGAATCTTCTTTCAGTTGCAATCTCTCCCTCTCAAGTCTTAACCTTGTCAAGTGCATTGGCTGTTCTCCTCACTGTTTATCTCCCGTTTGCCCTCTGCTTCAGCATCTACCTTTTCTCCCTCCTTGTTAATCTTGCTGGAGCACCTTCTCTTTGTAAGACACCATCCATGATGAATCAATGTTCCTGCACAATCAGCTCCAGTTCCATTCAGATGATTGAATTTGTATTTATTTGGGGAGTATGTATAACTCAGAGTTTTCCACTTGTGCGACTGTTATTCACTTGTGAATGCATTCATGTATTAATTCAATAATTACTATTTGAATAACCTGCTGCACACCTGACCTTGTTCAGAGTGTTACTGATACAAAAGTACCCAAGACTAATCTGGGCCCTTGGGTGCCTTTATCCTCACAATGAAGATAGTATATAAACAATTGAATATTTAACACATTGTCAAGAAGTGGTAATGCTTTCAAGAACAATAGAACAAGTTAATGAGAAAGGTGATAGAAAAGTTACTCTATAAAATGTACTTAAATCTTATGCAATTTTTATAAACATTCTAGCAGATGGATGATACAATTCTAGGATTACACAGTTCTAACTGAAACAGCAGTTAGGCTAGTTTCTATGAGAGGCTATCAGATGTACCAATAATAGATTTTCCTAAGACTTACTTTTGATTTCCTTGACATAGAATATGTTTATGAAAAGATGAATAACATTGATATTTGCAATAACAACAAGAAAATGACTAAGGGGATGACTTTGAATGGTCTTCAAACACCCCAGCATTGGGGAGGTACCCAGATGTCTCATTTCTACCAAGTAAGGAATAAAGGACGTAGATGAATCTGTAGCATAGAGGAATGATTAAATATCAGGGAGAATGTAACAAATTTCAGTATATATTACAAGGGGGCTTTGTTATGTACAGTTGATACCTTTTTAGAGGGTTTACGGGTCAACGTGTCTAGATAGGAAAGTGACCCTACAGGCTCTCAGGACAAGAAGTGCTGGTGATCAATTGCGTGAAGGTGAGGTGCAGTCCCTATGGGTGCTTGTCGAGCTCCTTCTTTTGCTCATATAAGTAGCTGAAATAGCCCATTTCCCTCCACTAATATCGTGACTGAATAGAAGGTGCTTGGAGTTTCAAGGCCATTGTCCTCACATGCACAAAGAAATCAGTGGTGCTCACTGAAGACCACTAGTGACATAATCTGTGTCAAGTGCTTCCGATGATGCCTAGAACCTGGAAGTTCTCAGTGAATGAGAGTGAGCGTGTTGTCGTCATATGTTAAAGATGCAGCATAGAAAATGCGTCATGGTCCCTGCCTCTTTTGCACTGCTGTGAGGGACGTCTCCTATCTTGATCCTTGTAGATCAGAACCCTAAGATCAGCTTAAAATCCTGCAGTGGCATCTCATTTCCCACCAGATTTGTTACTCTTCAGATCCTTTGTGCTCTGCCCCCACCTACTGTCCAGTGCCGCACGCCAGCCGGGCCGAATGCTGCAAATGCTGTGGTCTCCTAAAGGTGTTTGGGATGATGTGTCATGGGCTTTATGGAAGTTTTTCCTCTGCCTAGAATAGTGTAATAATATAACCCAAAAGTCCCTCCTTCCAGGCCATGCCTTCTCCAGATCTGATCAATAGGAGTGGATTTCAAAGCATTTTTAACATGCACACTGTCAGAGTTTGATACAAATACTCAAGGAAATCAGTGAGTGCTTGTAACTGTCCTAAAGGGCGAATGAGGCTTAGTTTATGTCAACAGGCAGCCTGCCGTGGGAGTAAGTCTCTCAATGTCTGGTGACTTCTTCACTATAGCTCTAAGTGTCTGTGAAGTTAAACAAAGACTCTAAGTAGACCGATGACTCATGGTAAAGATTTAATCTTTACCATGTTTCCAGGTCAAGTTATTCTCAAAAACAAAAGCAATAACAAAATTAGAAAACTGACAGGGATCTCAGTGAGTGATTTGTCCATACGATAGTGAAACAGGTCCACTGGAAAGATACAAGTTTTCATTTTTTATGAAATTACTTTGATTGAGTTAAAGTAATTGCCCTTTCCTGCTTTTCTTTCTTCCTCCCAATTTCTTCCTGCTTCCTTTGTCTTTCCTTCCTTTCTCCTCTTTTCTTTTATTGGCTCGTGTCTTGTATTAAAATAACTGTCTTTTTTTAAATGGTGATATAGAATTATATAGATTGGATCAGTAGACTTTTTAAAATAAGATGTGCTCATTTTAAATCTCCTTCTTTGTCCAAATTAAGTTAGGAAATGTTCCAAAAGGATTCTTTAAAAATTTTGCTCATCTTGGAAAAAGTAAATTTTGAAATTCAGTGATCTGTGGCTCTACCTGAAGTATAGAATATCTTTAACTTCCCAAACTTGATGAAGCACAGTTAAATTCAAATTTGTAGTTTACTAACCCCAAGTTGATTACATATTGAAAAGGAGCCTACAGAATTAGGAGTCCCCTGGGAATTCTTCTGAGTAGTTGGCAAAATTTAAACAGTAATAACTAGTTTGGAAACTCTATAAACAGAAAAACAAGTAATACACTTATCTGCTTTTTAATTGCAGTTTACCAGGCATTTAAAAATATCACATAACTTGTATGTCTCTCTTTTGAAGCTAGACCTTTTAATTATAAGAATAAAAAAGATCATCTCTAAAGTGAAAATACTGTAACAGGAGAAAAAGTAAATCTCTGATCTTGCTGGAGGCAACACATTCTGCAGTATGAAACTGGGTCACCAGTGAACTGGAACCTTCTTTCCAAGCCAGAAGATTCTCCATGTAAAAGCAGTGATTTAATCAAACAGAATCATCCTGGCTTGAAAGTCACTGTCTATAAGCACAGAAAGTAAAATGGGTAACTGCTCTGAGAATTCAAATGAAATTATATTCTTGAGAAAAATAACTTTGTTTCGAAGTTCATTTTGACAGTTTTATAACTTCTCATATGTTCTGGGTCATAAGAATGTTCAGAGAAAAGTATTCCTTTGCTGAGGTTTCTTGTTACACATAGAATTCCCTAATTGCACCTGTGCTTTTCACATATTGAAGCCTAGTACACATGTAGAATGCCCATTTTTTCTTTTTTATGCACATAGCATAAGAATGTGTATTTTTTTTTTGCATTTGTAGATGAGCATTTCTTGGCACGTACGATAGAGTTTGTGACTGTGTGTATCTGTGTTGGAGAGAGATTTGAAATGGTTTTTGTTTCATATTATTTAAAAAACTCATTCCATGCAAAACCCACTTTAAAACATAAAGTAGGGAAAACCCACAGCTGAAAACCATTTTCATCTCTCAAATAAGTATGAAAGCTTTATTATTAACTTAAAGAGAAGTTAGATATTTTTACTAAACATTAATAGATCAGCTAAACTTTACTAGGCAGCAGTGAGCATACTCAGAAGGCAGAAAAAAATGTTGCTTTGATTTCCCTGGTAGATTGGGGGCACTTATAATGTGCTAGCTAAGCTTACCAACTCTAATTTTATTCAGTTAGTACCATCTTTTGTATATTTTCCCTATTCTTTTTTGCCCTAACACTGTGCTTGTTCTCTGTCAGATGTAAGTAACACAGACTCGAGAAACAGCTCAATCATGGCTATGATAAATGGTTAAGGGATGTCAATAACCCCGAGTTTTCCCTGAGCAACTTTCATGCCTTTGGCATTTGCGTTGTAGTGCAATAGTCTTAAAACTTATTCAAAACAAATTATATCTATCCATTTATTTAATGATTTCTAAACAGCCTAATTAAATCCAAACTGGTTATAATTGTGGAATAATTAGATTGGACATTGTTTTGTGGTTGAAAAATCATCATGATCCTGTTTGAAATTTACTGAATCCCTATTAAAATAAGTCCCTCAGCACAGTTAGTCATGAAAATTTGCCCTTTCTGCCGACTAACACTTTTTGGAAGATTGTAGAACCATTCCCTCCTACTGAGCCATGGCTAGGGGAAGAAAATGACAGGTGATTAATTTTTTTAAAAAACACAGCCTTTAGTTTGCTCATGCAATACTAGAATTAATGGCAGTGTGAACAGTGAAATGTCCAGATTCCTCCAGTGTGTCCATATTTAAAGAATATGAATTTAAAGAGCTTCTAGAATTTAGTATGTATTTAGATATAAACTATTGGTATCTTCTGATGTTTTTAAATTTGTCTTTTCTCCCATTTCATAGCTATGGATATTTCTTTCCATGTACAAAATTGCATGATTTATGCTCTGCAGTAAAATGTTAGCCATCTTCCCAGCTCTGATGAAAATAATATTGCTTACAAAAAATGTAAAAATAGTTAAACTAGCTGGACACAGAAGGAGGGAGGATTCTATTATTTCTTCCAGGAGTTTTGCAACTATTTTGACAATTGTTAATTACTTTGAAGACCCAACTGGAGATTATAAATGTTTCAGTGACCATTTGTAATAGGTTCACTATAAATCATGTGCACCTCTACAAGCAAGCTTTTAGTGAACTATTTTAAAGCTTCACTGATTCAAAGTTTGCCATCATCTGAACAAACTGAGATAGGAAGTTTTTGTCTCAGTAAAATCTGTGAATAAAAATCTATGTGTTTTTTTAATGGAAACATAGTTTCTGAATACAGAAAATATTACATTCAGAAAATTATCTTAAACAGCTTTCAAGTTGGTAAAAAAAATAGTAAGAGAAATTAGTGTTCTGATTTTAAAGTAATGTTATCTATCAGTTAATCTGCTTCTTGTTACCATGTGTATTTGAAATAATAAAAAATTAAATTCCTTCAAATTATAGAAATAAGTCTTTGGCAATTTAGATAGATAGGTCCCAAGGAGAAAACCCATAATATTGTCTGTGTAATCATGATCACAAAACCTTAACACGCCATTTCCGCCATTGCGTTTGGTCATTCACTTGACAAGTTTTTCAAAAATTGAAGCCTTATGGAAAGAACTGATCTATTTTGGATTTGAAAGAGCCCCATTATAAATATTAGCAACGTTATGCCTTGAGTATAGGGAGGCTGTCCTGTCATTAGAGGAGTCAGTAAAACGACAGCATTTGCCTCCCTTCTGCATTTTCTGTTTACTAGGATTTGCACAAAGAATCATTGAGTTTTGTTTTGTGACTTAAATTTTAATTCATTGTTAGGAAGACATTTATTTCTTTTTATAGTTCCCTGAGCTGGAAGGGGTAAATGTTATCATCAATAATATATTAGAGATAAAATATCATAGGTGCAGAAAATTGAATTTTTTGAAACTATTTTGTGAGTATCTCAAAAACCAATTCAAAACAAATTATTTTTCCTTTCCAATTAGTTTCAGTGTCTTTAAGCTCTTCAAATATTAATTCAAGTCATTCAAGATAAAGCAAAAGCAGCAGAATAATATTTATTCCAAGCAAACGAACAGGTAGCCATACAAATTTGTGGCTATAAAGTTTGGTTTTCAGCTTTAAATAATTCTCCCAAATTAAAGATCTTTTGTGATACGAGAAACATTCTTGTGAATAAATGTATAGAGTGAGTGGAATGGGGTGGGGGGGACATAATCAAAGATATGCATTTAACTGGGAAAGAGAAGAGGGATAAAAGTATAATTCCCCCTTTCTAGGCTATCGTATTGCTTTTCATTTCCATCCCTAGATAAGCCCATCTAAACCTCAGTTCAAAGGGAAATTTTAAGAATGCTTGACTGACTTCATTGACAACTGCCAATAGTTAGGGATGAGGCTTGAGAAAGATGAGAGACCAAATAGTGGAGTCTTATGTGCTTTACAGTGGAATTTGGACTTAATCTTGACAGTCTGGGAACATTTGAAGGGCTTTGCCTCAGGGAGTGCCTGAAAATTTTGCTTTATAGAGAGAGGTTTCGGGGATCATATGAAGAATGACTTGAATATATATTTATGACTAGAAAATGAAGACTCTTTTATAGAAATACTGCAAGGACTCAAAAGATATCATGTTGTACTTAGAGCTTTGATTCTAGAATTATTTAGGATTTGAGTCCTAACTGGGCCATTTTGAGTAGCTCTGTGAACTTGAACAAGTCACTTCCCCTTCCTGGACTTCTGACTTTTATTTGGGAAGAATAATATGGGAGAATATTATCCTGTATCACTTAGGCTTGTAAATATGATATTATGTGTACATATTAATAGATGCTGGCAAAGAATAAGCACAGTAAATATTATATCAAAAATAAAGGAT
The DNA here is from genome assembly GCA_019455555.1 of Galemys pyrenaicus. Classification (NCBI taxonomy): domain Eukaryota; kingdom Metazoa; phylum Chordata; class Mammalia; order Eulipotyphla; family Talpidae; genus Galemys; species Galemys pyrenaicus. Next base: position 5,066,394 of record JAGFMF010011395.1, on the reverse strand, counting down.
CAAAATAACAAAGAGAATAAGAGCCTAAGCTAGAGTAGAAACAGTATGAGAGAGAGAATTACAGAATCTAGGGTACTGGTGACCAACTGGAAGAGAAAGATTTGCTAGTCAAGTAAAGGAAGATTTCCTGGGTAGTGCTATGAACTCAAGTTTTAAAGAGTTGAAATAAAAAGTAACATTTTTCATTGAAGAAGATATACCTTCTTTTGTGAACAAATTATTATCTCTTTGGGCCAGAAAAAAGGTAAAGCTACATAGCAATAAATGAATCTTAACTCTAGAGGACTTTGGGCTCTGACTCAGAAATATTCAGGGGCAGCCAAGAGGTCTAGGACATACCAACATGACAAGTGAGTGGTGAGTGGCATCCTAGATGGGTCTGGGTGGGGGTGGGGAGAGAGAGAGAGAGAGAGGAGGAAAGAGGGAAGAGGGAAGAGGGAAGAAGGAAGAAGGAAGAGGAAGAAAAAGAACAAGAAGAAAGAAGGGGCCTGTCGTCATTGCAAGGGGTTAAGCACTGCACTATGAAGCATCTGGGGCCACTGCAGCACGAGTTCGATCCCCGGCCAGGGAGGTGACCCACATGGCACATCAGACCTCTTCTGCCTCACTCACTGCTCCCCTCAGCAATGTATTTCAGTCAGCCTGCCTGTTTTGTTCCCTAATCTCTCTCTGGTAAATCCTCTCACCCCCGCCCCACACACATTCTTATATGCATAAATAAAGAAATCTTTTTTAAAAAAAAAAAAGAAGAGGGAAGAAGTAAAACCCAAAAGTCCTCTCTCAGGGGACTGAATCTAAAATTTAAGTACCCAAGGAAAGCTGAAACTGAGAAAGTCAACAAAATCAGCAGTTGAGTAAGGAAATCACTCTTGATAAAATGATGTCAATGTTTTGTTTGAAGTGTCTGGGGTAACTACTGAGTTTCTGATTTGAGTATTTGGGTAAATGGGTAGCCATTTACAAAGATGGGGAAAACTCAAGGGGTAGCTATTTTTAAATTTTTTTTGGTAGAACTGGGATGTAGGCCAGAGGTGTGGGAGGGTGAGAGGATTCACCAGAGATGGAGTGGGGATGAGAACAAGTGGATTTACTGAAATACACTGCTGAGGGGAACAGCAGGGGAGGCAGGAGAGGTCTGCTGCACCAGATGTGGGTTATCTTCCTGGTCGGGATCTAACTCTAGCTGTAGAGGTGAAGGTGATATCACTGAGACTTAATCCCAGGCCACCAGGGAGGCCCTCCAGGGATAGATTCTGAAATAGGGTATTGATTGAGTTTAGTAGCCATTGACTGATCTTGAAGTACCCACAGAAAGGCCAGTGGGAACTGTACTTCTAGTGCACAGGAAATAGCTTTGGAACGGAAATGTTAATCCAAGTAAAAATATGTATTAATCTATACATATAGAGGAGCTTCTGGGCAAGAGTGAGTAAAGTGAGAGAAAAAGTGCTGCCGGAAGTGTAATGGGCAGGATGAGACCTGTGGGCTGCCCAGGAAACTGTAAAAAGATGATCAGTGACAGGAGTTAGTCTATGTTGTTTCCTCCAGCTCCATGTCCACTGTCAGCCTCCAGCAGTTAGGGAAGAAGTGAAACTGTTCGTCTGCATGATCAAAGGTCCAAAACAAGGTATCATGATGGGGCCCTGACAGCCTAGGGCCAGAGAATAAGAGTTGGGAAAAGCTATGCTGGAGGTAGGGTAGTGCAGGTGGGTGGATATTCTTTCTCAAAAGAGAGGTAAAGTGCCGTTTCTCCTTGTTTCCCCTTCTTTGCTCTTTGCCTATGACAGGCACACAAGAACGTAAATAAATCTGTTAAGAAACATGACCTAGGATTGAGGTCTCAGTGTCAGAGCAGAAACCTTTTGATTTTATCTATTTATTTATTTTTTAAAGATTTATTTACTTATGCATACAAGAGCTGGGGTATAGGCCAGAGTCATGGAGGTAAGAGGATTCGCCAGACATAGTGGGGAGCAGAACAGGCAGACTGACTGAAACTCACTGCTGCGGGGAACAGCGGGCAAAGCAGGAGAGGTCTGCTATGCCAATGTGGGTCCCCTCCCTGGCCAGTGGCAGGGATCGAGCTTGTGCTGCAGTGGTTACAGTTTGCTTCATAGTGTGTTGCTTAACCCACTGCGCCACCAGGGAGGGCCCCAAACCTTTTTATTTTAAAGCCAGTGTTTTGTTATCTGGTATAGAGGAAAGTCAGTGCATCTGAAAATCTTTCTTCCAGTATTGAATCAGTATTCCTGAGCTGGTACTCTTAGTGTAAGTCACACTTATGATTCATTCTGTTTAAACACCCTATTTATTGCAGAGTCATACCACATCACACGGTCTGAGAACTTTCTCATGCATTATTTTAGGAGTTGTACAAAACATAGGGATGAGCATCAGACAGCAAGTGACTCCGCCACGTGAGCAGGGGAAAGACTTGGCTTTACTTTTCATCAACAGAATTCAGTGGGAAAGCTTTCAAAGCCTTCAAACCATCTCTAAAGAACCCCTTTCTAAATATGAGCATGTACCGAGAACCAGAGGCTGACTCAGCAGGTCTGGGGTGGGGCACCCTATTTGCTTCTTTAACATGATTCCAGGTGAAATTGAAACCCATGGTCCATGAATAGCAAGACCAGTGTTGAGAGCTTGAGAACTTTCTTTACTGGGCAATATAGAAAATGACTTTTGTTATTTGAACCCAAATCCAAATGTCATCCTGGACCAAAAATTTATAAAGACTTGTGTTCCTTTTTCAAATCTAAAATTTAATGCCTATGATAAAAGAAACTTTCAAAGTAAGAATAAAAATGTGGATATTATCACACACAGTTTTTCTACCGTAGCATACCAAGTTGCCGTGATAGATAAAATTATTCTTTTAAGATTGGAACATTTGAGACATATTAATAGTTTCTGACTTTAGTCAAGGGTACGAGCTGTGACATTATAGTGTAGTTTACTGGATAGCAGTAGAAATAACATAGACATAATCTGACTTATGATTACCTCAGTGACGACAGCCCTTATCTCTTTCTCCTTTCCTTAGTTCCCTTTCAGTACCACACTGAAGGGAGATGCCAGCTCTTCCTACAGGGGTTTGTGATGTTGGAAGCCTCAAAGGGAAATGATGAATCCGGACATTTATACAGAAGCACTTCAGCTGCTCTGCTCCCCTCTGGCAAGAGGGAGAGAAACCTTGGTCTCAATGTAAAAGAGTCTCCTCTGGAAGGGCTCTTCAGATTTCATAACCTGGGCAAGCTAAACAAAGCAGTTCATGGTCTTTGCCTCCTTTGAAATGTAAATACATAGCTTCAGGAAGATAAATCTCTGCATCTCTAATTATCCAGTCCTCCTTTAGTGCATGTGTCACTTTTCTTTGCTAATGCAGGGCTCTCGGATGCCCTCTTGTCCTGCTCCTTACCTGCTACTCCTGGACTTTTTCTTTTAAACTGTCAACTGATGTAAGCTTTAATGTGAACTGAATAGAGATGCTAAGTCTGGAAAAGGTCCTCACTCAAGTGTGTTTGTTTTTTTTTTTCCAGAGAGACTAGGCCTCAATTGTCAGTATAGGAATTCTAAATTTGTTGTTGTTTTTTTTTTTTTTTAAATATAGTCCAAAGGCCCAAAAGATTGTTTTTGTTTTATTTGTATGTTTGTTACACAAATCGTGAAAATCTGACCTTTAAAAATATTTCCTGTGGAAACTGATGGAAGGACTAAGTTCCTTGTCCTGGCTGAATTGGCAGAAATAGGGAGAATATAGAGAGACCCACAGGCTGGGAGTCGCTCTTCTATTATTAGGTTCAGACACAGAATTGTCAGTAGTGGAAAGAGGGGATTGAAAACAGACAAATTTTGTTAACTATTTCCACATAGACTCCAACCACAAAAGTGTGCTCTCTGATCTGGGATTTAACTCCTGCCTCTCATAAACTAGGAAATTTGATACCCTCATGACCACGAAAGGCCTTTGAACTTCTGTTCAACCAAAAATTGTAAAACAGAGACAGAATCTCTAATCCATTTGGGAAAAACCACCAGCACTTTGGCAAAACTGAGTTATCTGATTGGTAGTTGATACCTTAGAAGCACAGAATTAGTTCCCTGAGGTGGGCTGAGCTATGAGAACAGTGGATTTCAGTGAGACTTAGAGAAGCAAAGCAAGGTTTAGCACTCAGTAGTTGAATACAGGTCAGACCAAGAGGGAACCCAAGGAATGAATAGAGATCTCAAAGGTGGTGGGAAAGAAATACATAAGATCAAGTGAGAATAAGATAGTAGCAACATTTATCTCAGAATAATGTTTATTGCACTTGGCTTTTATGGTACCATTCTGTTATCTTATCTCTTTATCTTAAGTGTAGCCTATGAGTTAGGTCTTTATTTAAAAAAAAATCTATTTAATAAATGAGCAACATTAAGACTCAAACAGGTTAAGTAGCTTATCTGAAATCCTATGGTTAGTAACATTTAGAACAAGGGTTTGAGTCTATTTTTTGTACAGAAGCAGAAACCTATTTGCTCTATCTTTGCCTTCAATAGATAAGGTGATCCTTTCTTTTATAAAGAGTGGCATTAATTTTTCCATTTTAATAGGTGATTTCATCAAACTTTTAGAGAGAATTCTTTAGTTTTAGGGAGATGTCAGTAGCTAAATTTATAGTAGGAGATTACTATGATTATAACACAACCTGAAATCCTAAAATGAAGTAAATTCACAGGAAACAACAAAAAATAAACAGAATAAAAAGATATAAATAAAAATTTAAAAAAAATAAATAAGAAGCCTAAGACAAGTGTTTATTAAACTGGGAGTACATCTAATTGGGGAAAGAAAATCTACCCCCTAACTGCAGAGATAGGTTTTGTTAATCTTCATAAAGCAACTCTAGAATATTTTGGAGGCAAAGCTGATTAAACCTGAATTTTTTCTTAAGAACTTAAAAGGTGATAGGGAAGACTTAACTTTCCTTTCCAATCTGTATTTCTGACAAAGTTTATTGAGAAATGATACATGTTCATATACACAGTCATAAAATTATTTTGTCTTAGTAAATTTCCACTGCAGATTAAGCTTTTTTCTTTTTAAATTTCCATTCACTTCAATAAAGCTGTGGTAGTGTTACTGCATATAAATAGATTCAGTTTAAATAAATATCTCAAATAGATCATGCTGTTAGCAATAACAGAAAGTAATATCATTGCAAGAAACTAAATTTCACATTAGCTTGAGGCCAAAGGTCATGAGAAAAAATATTCATAAAGCTATGTATAGCTTAATTCTGGTATCTCAGAAGATCCCCACTTTAAAAAAAAAAGGAAAAAACATTCACCAATTTCTGACTTGCTCTAACTGGGTACAGTATATGTCAACAAACTCCTCAGAAGAGTTGAGGATATGGTAAATTCCTCTCTCCTTGATATTGACTTCAGATGCAGCTGGTAAATCTGTTAGCTTTTGATTGGAGAGTCACAAATCTATGGTAGATGAACTGCACTTATGAAATTTGCAATTTCTTTCTGTACCATAAGGATCAAGAAGAGGCTTCCTACATCCCAGTGCTTCTCAGTGACATCTCTGTGGCTGCCTCAGCGTATAGAGGGAGATTCTAGACAACAGAAAGAAAGTAGAAGAAAGCTACCTAATGCATATGGCACTAATTTCAATGGTGCTCAAATAATTCTTTGTTGTCAGGGGCTGTCCTGTGCATTGGAGGCTTTTCAGTAGCATCCCTGGCCTCTACCTACTGGACCTCAATAGCATCACGCGAGTTGTGATGTTGTAGAACTATGTTTCTGTCCCTATCATTAGTTCTTTTTGAGTGTATACCTTGTAGGAGGAATTGCAGGGTTTTTTAAAAGATTTATTTATTTATGCATACAAGAGATGGGGTGCAAGCCACATGTTTGCAAGTAGAGAGAGGTGGGAGGATTCACTAGAGACCTAGTGGGGGGCAGAACAAACAGATCTACTGAAATACACTACTAAGGGGAGTAGTGGGTGAGACAGGAGAGGTCTGCTGTGCCATGTGAATAACCTCCCTGACCAGGCATTGAACTTGTGCTACAGTGGCCGCGTATAGCTTCATGGTGCTGTGACGTAACCTCTTGCACCACCAGGGAGGCACCTGGAATTGTTGATTTTAATTCTTTTTAAATTTTTGATGAAATACCATGCTGTTCTCCATAGTAGCTGTACAATTTTGCATTCCCATCGGCATTGATCTAGAGTTCCAGTTTCTCCATATTTCTGCAAACATTTATTATTGTTTGTTCTTTATTACAGCCATTCCAAATCCATTTCTTTTATCTCAGCAACTATCATTTGAATCACTCATTTTATCTTTATCTAAGTGAGAGGATGGTGCCACTTACTCCAGGTTAAATGACTACTTAACATGTTTTCTGACCCCTGTCTGATGTTCCTGTCACTCCAGCCATGATGCTTCCAGATAACACAAGCAGACACAGAGAGACTGACCAGAAACTGGCCATTTCAGCTTTACCTCTGCCTCTCTCTTGCTTTATAGCTAAGCATTTTCTCATATCTCAATTTCACAAAGAAAGGTAATAGGAAAACTCTGAGATTCAGAGGCAGAGACTGTAAGCATGCACCTGTAGGTAACAATACTTTATTGTGCTCTTAAAAATTGTTAAGAGGGTGGATTTAATGTTCAGTGTTTTTACTGGAACTAAAAGACTTACAGAGTATGAAAACATGAATAAGAAACCCAAATAAATATTTTCTTCCCTAACCAGCAGAAAAGGGTGACTTAAAAAGTAGTTTACATTTTCTGTTTCAGCAATGAATTGATAGCCAGCAGTAGTTTTAGTTTAGTTAATATACTATATTTGGGGACCTCGATGAAGTAGTTATCAGGAAATTACTATGTGTAAAAGACTGCTGAATATATTAGTGGGATGTGTATGCTTATTGTTTTGTCATTTTATGTTAAGAGGAAGAGACTAGGATTTGATTTTTAGAGTTCTCAAAATATTTGGGAGAATAGAGGTAATGTAGTCTGTGACTATTATAAAATGTGCCATTTGCTGTCAGCCTAAAACCAGCTGCAGAAAAAGAACTGCTTGGCTAAACATCCAACCACAGACTTCTTCCCACTCAGTGGAATTGATCACAACACAAAAATAACCCCAGCACATTCATGAATATATTAAAGCAGCATAAAGCAGCAATCCTGTTGCTAGCAAAGATTACACCTGCCTCAAAGTCATGATCAATAGAAGAAACCAGAACAGTGATGTCAATCCATGGGACAATCCTTCCATCTCCTCCAGGGAATTAAAACAGCCTGCACAGTCACACCACCCCTTGGAGCAAAAGGAAGGAATGTCCTGATCTTATTTCAGAACTCCCATGTCACCCCAGGGCTTCCAGTCATAGAACCCATCAAGCTTTTTAAACGTCACTGTCAACCTTATCTAGACCATAATCTCCAGAAGGCAGGGTCATTGTTGCCTAGTTTCATCGTTCTGTTCCTAACACTGTGCTCAGAACCAGATACATAAGAAACACCCTGTGAACATCTGTTGACTTTGTGAATAAATATTGAAAATACGGAATGTTGCCGAATTGGGAACGTGCTAGCTTTTTTTTTTAACTCTGGAGTTTATCTCTACACCTGACACCAAGGATTCTTTCTTGCTAATGTGCCACTCCATCTTTTTTTTTTTTTTTAACATGAAAAACTTAAGATACAAATGATGAGGGTCACATATTATCCACTTGGGAGTTCCTCCTGTGTCCAAGTCAATCCTCCTTTCTGTAGGGAAAAACAATTTAGTAGAAGCCATCTTGAATAAAAATAAATGGTATTGCTAAGTCCTTACTGTTTGCCTGGCATTGTGCTAGTAAAGTGTTTCTAGATTCTACTTTATTCCTCACAGTTATGCCATGAGGGAGATGTTGCCATTATTCCTACATGATATCTAAGGAAAATGTGACTTAAGTTGCTTGAATAGCTATCCAGAGTCACAATGCTACTATGGAACAGGACTTGGAGACCTGTGATGCAAGTCTTGGGTTCTACTGCAATGTAATAATCTCAAACTCACCAGCTACTGCAGCATGAGTTCGATCCCTGGCCAGGGAGCTGACCCACATGGTGCAGCAGATCTCTTCTGTCTCACCAGCTGTGCCCCTCAGTGGTGTATTTCAATAGATCTGCCTTTCTGCTCCCCACTCTGTCTCTGGTGAATCCTCTCAGCCTCTGCACCTCTGGCCAATACCCCAGTTCTTGTATGCATTAATAAATAAAAAATAAATCTTTCAAACACTACCACTCCTATGGAATCTTCTCTTAATTACTAAATGGAACTTTCCTTTCTCTGTGCTCCCATTCTATTATACCTGTGTTTACTTGGGCATTTAATTAGAGTAATAGAAGTGAAATAGTTTACTCTCAAGAGCAGTTATATTAAAATAAGTATGCAAATTATCTGGAAATCCACTTTTTCCAGTGCATCATATTTATTCTAGGAAATAATTAATTAGACATAGTATTCAACCAACCCCAGCTATCTAGGGGTCAATAATTGCTGTGATGAAGGAATGTCTCTTGTTGAAATGAAGAAAATTTAGTTGAAACTACAATTAATGAAAGAAATGAGACACAGAAAAACACTCTAAAGTCTTTCTACTTAAACACTTTGGGTATAAGTGCAAAATTATAAGAACTTTTAATTAGTTATTTGCTGTAGCACATGATTCACTTTTTCACCACTATAGGCAGAATTGAAATGCCTAGCCATTGCCTGTATTCTGATCTTCATTTGTGATAACAGCTCAATTTAGAATGCAGAGGCCACATTTAAGTTCAGTATCTTAGTGAGAGGGAATTCTTGGTAATATTTATTTATCTTTAGGCTGTAGCTAATAATTTTAAAGTTACTTGATTTAAAAGGAAGCATTTGATAAATAATTCTTTCTAGAGCAGAATCACTCATGCTAGGTGAATTCACTGACTTTGCAAAGATAAAATTCAGTGAGTGAAAATGCCCCGAGACTGATTAGATTTCAAATACAAAATTCTTTTGAAATGCAGTAAGTTCACTAGTATGACTATTTAATTTCTCTTAACAGTAGGGCCGTGATTTTCAGTTTACTTAGTTGCACAGTGGTTCATCTGAGTCAGAGGATGGCGATGCGTTGTGGATCAGATCATTGTAACATGTTTCTGCAAATATATCATGGGTATCTTGAACACTGAAGTCTTTTTCAGTCTCTTTCTCTAAAAGGTCTTTTGCACTGTTGAGCAGCATCCTGGCAATGTAATTAGTTTCATAAGGATCTGCTGGCATCCCAGGAAAGAAAACTTTTTCTAAACCAAAAGAAGGGGAAAAAAATTATAGGCACAATTATAAATATATTCTCTTTGGAGAAAATAGTTCAAAAATCTTGAACATTTAAAAGCAAACTCAAATGACATTTTGTTCTTATATAATTTCTATTATATATTTCTAAAAAATATACTGTATGAATAGTAAAAATTTTATAGCCTATTCCCTCTACTGACAACCCGTCAACCTTGCCATTCTCACCTTTCAGTAGTTAACTTCTCTTTTTCCTTGAAGTTTCCATTCAAGTTACATCACTTCCAGTAAGAATTCATAATGCCTCTGAATTGTCACTTGTTGTTTTATGCTGAATATATTCTCTTTCCCATTACATTAAGCTCCCTAAGGGATAAGTTAATGTCCTATTTATCTTTGTTTCCCAATGCCTGGCATGTAGTAAATATTCAATAAAAATGTTTAAGCTTAAATGTCAGCTAGTCAAACTTATATTTAAATTGATTCTATCTATAGTTCTCGGATCAGTTCTCAATATCCCAGAATTATTCTCTTGTTATCCTCTCTGTAATAGCCAAATGGCAGGATTCATTAAGCTACCACAGATTTCTGGAGACACCATAATCTCCTTGGTGCTACTGGTTCTCAAAGTTGACTGTATATTGAAATTATCTGGGAAGTTTAAAATTCATGCAATCCCTGACATTAATCCTGAAGGATCAGAAGTTTTTATTTTTAGAACATCATAAAAGGGAGCCTTTAACTATAACAGCATAATAAATAGACATTTAGCACCAAAATTTGCAGAATACTTAAGTATTGCCATAGTTTTAAAGAGGTATGTGTCCCTAGATTGGGAAAATCAGATATGTGTTGTTCAATGGATGATATTAAAATACTTTCAAAGGTTAAAATATCAAACCTATCGCAGATTATCCCTGATTTAGCAAACGTATCTATCTGAAACATTCAACGCAATATTAGCATTTGTTCCTAAAGTTACAGATATATATTCTTTTTAACTAGTAAAATCAGGTTCACTTTTTTCTTAACCCCTCGTTAAATTGTCTGTCAAATATCGAACTTTTTCAAAGATTTACACAGAAATTAATCCATTAATAAAGGATTATTCTACTATTAGTGCTAAAATTTATGGGCTGCTTTACGAATTTGCATGTCATCCTAGTCCAGAGGTCGCTAATCTTCTCTCCATTTTTCCAGTTTTAGTGTATATGCTGTCAAAGTGAGCATAGCCTGTGAGCTTTAAAAACTATTCATGCTTACAGAAGAACCTGAAGAACCTATCGGCATTATGTATACCTGACCTAATGTATTGGCCACAGTATAACCTCTGTAATATTTTTCCCCAAAGGTTACACTCGAGCCTAAGCATGAGAAAACATCAGACAGATTCCACGCAGAACCATTCTGTGAAATTACTGACCAGTGCTTTTCAGTGGATTAAATTTTATGTAAATTTCACCTCCATTTTCATGATCATCAGATCATGCAGTATCCTAGACTAGACATCAGACCAGAAGGTGTGCATTGGTAGGAAAACTGGTAATATCAAATATGCAAATTCCAGATTAGTTAAAATATTCTTTCAGTGTTAATTATCTGACTTTAATAATTATACTATAATCATTTACGATGTTAATATTAGAGGATAATGGGTGAGGTTTGTATGATAATTCTCTATACCTTTACTGTAACTGTAAGTCTACAAGTATTTTAATATAAAATGTTAAAAAAAAACATTAAATAAGGTGACTTAGGGCACCCCCAAATGTTCTGGTTTAACTCACTTGGGTTGAGACCTGTACTTTAAGACCTTAAAAATATTCTCCGGTGGGCAACTCTTCTCTCTTCCCACCTGTGACTATGCAGATGTCTCTCTTTATTATCCCTTTCTCCTTTTCCTAATATGTTTGTCCTTTTAAAATGTTATGTATCCCCAAGTGATCTAAGGGACTATGTATTTACGCAAGCTTGGGTGATCCTTTCATTTATTATTTTAATTTGGGCCTTTATTTATATAATTTTTAAATATTAAGGTGACATTAGTTACAATAGTGTATATGGTTGAGAAATATAGGATCCCACCTCATCAGGTGTATACTACGCCAAATTCACCACCAAGGTACCCTTTGGCCTCCACCGTAGTGCATCTTGTCCTCGCTCCCCTTTCCTTTCCACTTGCAGCCTCTTCCCCCACTCTGAGAACCCCAGTTTTCTTTTTATATTTTATACTTCTAGGGTTTGTTTTTAGTTTGGTGTTGCCTGACTCTTTATTTTCTTTCTCTGTATTTCATGTATGAGTGAAACCAAGTGATAGTTGTCTTTCTCCTGGTTATTTTGCTTCCCGTAATCCTCTCTAGTTCCATTCATAGTATTGAGAATGACAAGAGTTCATATTGTCCATATAGCTGAATAGTATTCCATTGAGCATATATACCACATTTCCTAATCCATTCATCTGTCGTTGGGTATTTAGGTTACTTCTCTAGTTTCACTATTGTAAACCATGTTGTATTGAACATGGGATGTTATATTTTCCTTTAAATTGGTTTTTATGCATTCTTAACATTAACTTAAGGTGAATTTTATGATAGTAGACCTGGCGAATGTCACAGGCCATCCGGAAATACTAAAGTTTTCCAGATTCTGGCAGTGAAGTCTGGGGTCCTATTTGAGAGATCTTTCTTTGGATAGTAGCAGCAGGGAAAGGAAGAATGTAAATAGTTGGCTTGAGAGGAAATCCGGGATGATAAATGCTCTAACTTCATCAGAATATAAACTTATTTACTCAGCAGTGATTTACAATGGGATCAGAAAGTTCAGTTAAGATGCTACTTCAGTGTGGCAGAGAAGATAGTGCCTTGGATTAGAATGATAGCTGCAGAGAGAGTTAAAAATGGTGAATTCAGATCTTTTTGAGGATTGTTGATGAAGTAGACACAAAAATATAAGGGAAGAACAAGGGTCCCAAGAGGCAGGGTATTGGAGATATGTGAATTCTTCAAATGTACCCATTTCAGAAAGGTCTGAATTTTCAGATAGGAAAGGAATTTTGTCTTTGAGGATTTTTTTAAAGATTTTTTTTTTAATATATGCATACAAGAACTGGGTGTAGACCAGACATGTGGGGTGGTGAGAGGATTTAGCAGAGACTGAATGGGGTGCAGAACAGGAGGATCTACTGAGATACACTACTGAGGGGAGCAGTGGGCAAGACAGGAAAGTTCTGCCTCTCCATGTGGGTTAACTCTCTGGCCATGGAGCGGATTCATGCCAAACTCATTCTGCAGTGACTCCAAAGCTTGATAGTGCTGACTTTAGCCCCTATGCCACCAGGGAGGCCCAGGAAGGGAATTTTGAAGGAGAATGATTGTGTTTATCATTTCTTAAGCTCCTATTTGTCTTGTTGGCTCTAAAAAATTCTGTGTTAACTGGATAATTAATGTGGAGAGTATTTAGGAGCTCCCCTTTTAAATACTGATGATAAACACCTACTTAAATTATTAGTTATGACTGGCTTTGTTGGGGAGGGTGAGACAGGTGTCTTCGTTAATTATCATATATTTTTTTGCTCAATATATAGCCCTCGAGCCATGAGGGTATTAATAATCAAGCTGAATATTTAACACAAAGACTCCTCATAGGCTTTGACCTCTCATGCACAAATACATGGAGTTAGAGTAGAAATAAGTAGCTCAGCCAACATCAGTGCCTTTTCTGCAGATATCATTCACTCCAGGTTCACTGGAGGCCATCCTTCTGCCTCCTGCAGAACCCACGAGCTTCTGGTTTGTGAGCATCTGCTTCTTCATTAGCTACTCATTAGATGACACCCTGCCGAGGCAGTGCTGACCTCTTCCTTGAACTCCAGCCCTTCCCTCTGTCTCCCATCTCTGATCTTCAGGGACTGATGGTCTGCACATCCTTAGGGAGGAAGAACATGGTGATTCCATATTTGGTCTGCCCTGGAAGAAGGCCATGTGGGTTCCACTTTGTTTTTCTCACATGCACTCTTTCAAAATTACTACTTATGTGAAGGAAGGTAGTTTCCTTTTTTGTAATGTCTCCTACAGGTTAGTCTTTAGAACATTGGATAATAGGTACAACTATCACTCCATGTCTCTAAAATGTCATGCTATAACAATTGCAGATCTTGTCAGGGAGCTTAAAAAAGGATGAATATGACTCTTTCATCCTCATTTAAATGTATGTGTTCTTACCATTAATGTATAAAATGAAAATTGTGTGAAAATAAGTTTGGTATCTATTTTGGGTGACTTTCAATATTTTTTTTTGTATAGTCAGTAGAAATATTGTTGTCTCTTTTGAAAAACAAGCAGTACCATCATATGGAATAATAAGTACCCTTATAAGAAAGTGATCTAAATAACATCTAAGTTGATTTGAAGTAATAACTTTGCCTATGCAATGCATTAAACTAGTGGAGTACAACTAGAATCATTACCGTGTCTGTCAAACAAAACAATTTGCCAAAATGTATTGAGAAAATTATCACTCTTCTATTATTCTTGGTTTATCTAGTAATGATATGATGTGAGTTACCCTGATAACTAAACATACTGGGTAAGTTTTCCTTTTCAGAACAGTGGTTTATCATATAATGTTTTAGAAGTAGAATTTTGCCACAGGGTAGCTGATGCCCTGAAAAAATAATTGCCATGATAACAATGAATACTTCAAGAGTTTATTTAACTCAAGCAGCTTTTTGGTGGAATCAAATCTAATGTTAATGAATTAATTCACATTGTGCATAAAATGAATATGCTGACTATAATTGGTGATTCTTAGGCTCATTTTTTTTTTCCCCCAAGCCTGGTAAGGAGGCTGTTTTCTAAGGTTTCAGTTGAATGAACTGAAGATTTTCTAGCTTCTGCTTATGATTAGCTTAATAAAATACCTTATGACAAATTCTAACCTTAACATACTCATGTTTTGAATTAAAGCCTTGCTACCAGAGTAAGAGTTGTCAGTGGAAATATTGGTAAAGTTGGTCCTCAGTAGGATTGTTGCTCTACTAAGGCTAATCATATATTAAAATGTTGTATTTGCTCACCCAGTAAGATACAGATTGGGGATTAAAATCATATAATTTTCTCCTTTATTTAAGGTAAATCTGTATTATTTATTTTAGGCTAATAGTAAGTTCATATGTGTGTGGGTATGTGCAGGCACATTCTAGATATAGTTGTAAATTGATGTACCATTCCTAAGACTAGATTATTACCCCTATTGAATGGATCCTATGATTTTTCTATGATTTGGATTCCCTCAGACTAGCTTTAGAGTCTATCTTAACCACAGGAAAAGTTCATGGACAGAATCTTCCAGAAGATGAGATAGGCTATAGCACAAAGATGTCCACATATCTACTTTAAGTCAAGGCTTGACCTGTAAGGAAAATTTGCATTGTCCATTTGGAATGTCCAGTTGGAAAGGAAACTCTAAGAATAAAAGCAGAGCAGTAGACGTTCTCTCATTGGAGAGAGTTTTATTGGAAATTATAACAGAAAAAAATGTTTTAGGGAACAGATGCAGCAGGCAGGAATTTCCCCAAGATGTCAACCTTCTAAACCTTGCAGTAGAATACATATTCTTGTCTGGACCAGAAGTATGTAATAACTCCACAGAAAAAAACATGTTAGGCATGACCCTTGTGTAGGCCTTCTAGGACCTTTAGGGAGTTGCTATTGTAAAGCAGAGAGAAGCAAAAGCAGACCATGGAAGTAGGAAGGAGTAGATTGAACACCCAACGTTCTAGGTCTTTATTATGGGACTGTAGACCCAGTTTGGGAGGCTTGCGGAGTAATGAGGAGTCATCATAAACTGCTTTGTGCTGCACTTTCATTTAAGACTCTGGATTTATTAAGATAATTACAGGAAGAAAGATAAATCAAGACATTGTGCTGCTGAAGAATATCCAATTTTGTGTTTAAACTCTGTTACTGTCTCAGCAGCAGAAATGGTAGAGCCCCCATGAAGTATATACATGTTGAAATCGTATTATTGAACTTAGGGGCTCAGTCCTGGCTCTGCTTTTATTATCTGTGTGAGCTGGGAGGAATTCTTAAATATCTCTCCCCTCATTTACCTCATCTGCAGCACAGGGTAATAAGAACACCTAAAGCATAGCTTCCTACAATTAAATGAAATCATGCATGAAATGCTGAGCATAGTAGGATGTCAAAAGTCCTCAAAAAACAAAAGATTGGAAAACTGACTTTGGCAGAAGCCGGACTAAGCCCCTTGTTACACAGATGACCATTCAGTGCCACACTGTGCTTTACATAATCCCTCCTCACTGATTATATAACATCTCTGCTGGTGTAGCTTTGCGGTCATTTTTTTTGTGTGTGCATGTGTTTGTTTCACCGCTAAATGTTCTTTCTAACTCACTGTTTCTGAACAGCTAGTCTGCATTTTCCTCTCATAGCTTCAGGCCATAGCTTCCTGTTCTCTCATCTGAATCTGAGCAATTCCCTTCCCTCATTAATTTTGTAGCCTTGAAGCTATTTAAGCAGTCTGAGCAAATACCCACCTGCAGTTTTCTCTTTTTCTAAACTCCCCTATGCATCTAATTTCTACCTTTCTTCTCACACATATGCGTAAATGCAAAGTCCTTTTTCTCATCTTTGCTTTAATTGTAGTTAATGAAACATTTGCTATGTTGAGCCTCCCATTTAATTAATTAAATTTATTTTATTTTATTTTATTTTTTAGTAAAGGAGACGATCCATTACTAGAAAAACCGATCGGTAGGATTTAAAGAAACTTTTCCTTTAAAATGCTATGAACAATTTTAAGTTATTGCTGTCTTTAATAAGGTAGCTGAAGCATAGGAAATCATTCCACATATAGCAATAAGTTAGTGCCTAGCTTAAAATGAAACTGTAATTATATAAACTATACGCTTAGGATTATGGTGCACTTAGAGGCTATTTTTCTAACCCATGTTTCTCCTAAATTATGACAGTGATTGACAGCTGATGCAGGTAATTAATATTTCCTACACATTAATGTATCTGAGTCACAGAGTTAGCAGAAAACAGTCCCCTGAAAACCTGATTTTTTTTGTGGGAGTCTACTTATTGGAAACAACCTTATTGCAATGCAAGGCAGTTCCCAAGAAGAGAAAGTAGGTATTTCTCCTGGATTCCATTTGTGGGATTTATTAAATAGGATTCATACCAAGAAGGGTGATTAGGACTCAGCATTTAATCTCCATGTCTGCAGGTAACTAAGAATGTCTGCATGTAACTAAGCTCCAATGCAGCAAGAACAAGTGGTTACAGTCATAAAGAAGGCTATTGTTCTATGCACTGGCCAAACGCTATTCATATTGGTGACAACTCTCTCATCTGAAATAGGATCCTTGTTATGAATTATCTTGTTTTGTTTTTAATATTAAGAGAAAAGGCTCCATCTTAACAAAGAAGGAAAAATCAATAAGGAATAATTTAAACATAACTAACTCAACCAAATTTAAAATTGAAGATATATCAGCAAAAGAAAATACATTACAAGATACTACTGATGGTAACCCTAGTGATTTGAAGATGTCACTGACTTTGAATTCTGGCTTTGCCACAGGTAGGATTTTGTAACTTTCTCAGGGTGGGACTAACAATCACTTCATAGAGTTACTGTGAGAATTTCATGAAGAATGAGCTTGTAATTCTATGACTTGTACATGAGAAAAATTTCCTTCTTGAACAGGCTACTCTAGGAAGTAGAAGCATATTGCCCTTTTGCATCAGTTACCGTTGTATAACAAACCAACCCAAAACCCAGTAGCTTAAATGAACACTGTGTATCCATCTCATAATAATTCTTTGATTTGGTAATTGATTTAAGGTTTAGCTGTTGATTCTTCTCTTTCATCTGTCCTCAAACTTTAAGTTAGATTTAAATAATAGATTGTTATGAATGTTTACACATTTCACTCCTAATCAAGGGTGATGCTCAAAATATTTAACAACCTCTTTGGCAGAGGCTTTGACCAGTCTCACATAATGGTAGGGCTGGGTCCCTGGCCATGATACCCCCTCCCAGGTAATTTTTTCAGTCCTTTACTTCTTGAATCATTAGTTTATCTGAAGGGCCAAATGGAGGGATCTGGACAGAAGAGAAAGAGCCAACTGACAACTTGGCAGTAGCTGTATATTCATCATTACAAAGTTATTTATCATATAAACTGGCTGAATATTAGCCCTGTGCCATGCGTATTGTAATCATCTTCCTATCCAGATAGCTTCCTGTCTCTTGATATCATATCATTTAATACACTTCACGTGCAACTAACACTAATTTCCCTATACTTGGTATTAAGGGTCCTGCTTACATCCCTCTGTCTGTCGATACCACTGGTCTCAAATTCCACCAAACCCACAATTACTTCAATTATATTTATTAATTTGGGTTAAAAGGACATTTTTTATAATAGAAAACAAAAAGAAAGTTGGTAAAGATTTATCCCAACATGTAATTTTCAAAGTGCGAAGAGACACACAAGCCTTTTTCAAAAGGGATCATGGATTTGAAACAATGAGAAACATAACATTAAAAGTAATATGGAGACAATCAGGATTCTGGGGTAAATTCCGATGTTTGTGTTTTAAACAAATGATTCTTACTGGCACTGAAGTTGGTAAACCATTAGTCATACAGACTGTCTCCTATATTAAGGAAATGCAAATGTCAAAAGCCACTAACCTAAGTAGTAAAATAAAGCAAGTTTGAAATAGCCTCTGGTACCAGAATTCTGCCCCATTTGCTAGTTAGGGTCTTTTCTAGGAGTTTTATTTATTTATGTTTGTTTGTTTGTTTGTTTATTTATTTTGGTATAAGCCCACCCCTAAGCCTTTCCTGATGCTCCCAATTCCTAGAGGAATTGGGTAGAGTTACCAGAATTGCTGACTACAAGCATCAGAGATCATTCCTGTCCTGAGCCTTGGCAAGGGACTTGTAGGTCCTCTCCTCAAGCCCCTGTGTGCCTTGGAAGTCCACCGAGTCAGGAGTGTCAGCCTAAATGCCTTGGGCTCAAGGTCATGTTAAAGTCACAGGGGAAAAATAGTCCAGGAAATACAGAAGATGAGACTGAGGCAATGTGTGGCATCAGAATCCAAGAGGTTGCTTAAAAATCAATAAAAAAGAAAGGAACATGAAAAATTATTTAAAGGAGCCTGCTGTAGCCAAAGCTGGAACAATTCTAGCAACAAATAAATAGCGAGGTGTTGGATTACATAGAGAAGTATTAAATAAATATAAATGAGTTCATACTGGGAGAAAAAAAAAAAAAAACAGCCATTGGCCACTGGCTAAGGGCTGTGACAAGTAGAGCCCAACCTCATTAAACCACTCAACTTCACTCTCACTCTTATTCTGTATGCTACAAGCTTGACTTAAGAACCTGAAATCGTGTACTTGCCTCTCCTGAAATTACTTTTTGTTTCTCACTCACTCTCACCGGCTACAGGAAGAGAAACAATAGAGACATTATCTTTTATTAATCTTCACTAGGATGATTTCTGGGATGCTGAATTTATTTAGACTCAAGACAGGTGGACCCGATACTTCAGGTAAGTTCTTCAGGTTTTAAAATATTATGTGTGGCCACCAGATGCTCTGCAATTTCATCAGTATCATATGCTTCCTACAGATGCCGTCTCCGAAAAGGACCGCTACTCAGTTTGAAGCCCCGGCTTTCATATTGTGCTTATTACCTTAGTGAAAAATAACTTCAAGTACATTTTTTAGCCTACCATGTTTACAATGTTTTCCTTGAACAGCCTGCCAGATAATTAGCCAAATTACCCAAGTAACAGAAGTAAGTTCTCAGATGCTGGATTGACAAATGACAATGACAAAATTCATTGTAATACCAAGTGCTTTTAAATGCTATTTGAAAAAGGAACATTAATCTTTTTTTTTTTTTTTTTACCATTGGTTTACACCTTTGTTTTTACTTTAAAGATGCAGAATATCTTCCCTCAGGTGTGGTCACCATTACTCTCCCATCACTAAAGTTCCTGCAGTCCTCCAATATAGTCCACAGTGCTCTCCCCATCCCTCACCATTCCTGTTCTCACCTCTCCTCCCTTTGGCTCCTGAGGTCTGTGGTTGGCTTTCATATTTGTATCTGCCTGGCCCTTTGTTTTGTTTCTCTATATTCCACATATAAGTGACATCATCTGGCATTTATCCTTCTCCTCCTAGCTTATTTTGCTTAACATAATCCCTTCCAGCTCCATCCATGTTGCAACAAATTGTGAAAACGTTTTGGTTGCTGAGTAGTATTCCATTGCGTATATATACCACGTCTGCTTGATGTACTATTCCAGTGTTGGGCACTTAGGTTGTTTCCGTATCTTGTCAATTTTAAATAGTGCTGTAATAAACATGGACTTGCGGGTTTCCTTTCAAGTTAGTGTTTTTGTGTCCTTTGGGTAGACAACTAGGAGTGGAATGGCTAGGTCTTATGGAAAATGCATGTTTAGTCTTTTGAGGAATTTCTATTTGCGGTAACCATTGGTTTACAGGATCGTATACGGTTTAGAAGTCTAGCATCTCACCCTCTGGGTTTGTGTTGCCGCAGCACACCCACCACCAAGGCACTGAAAGTCCTCCACCATTGTGAAAAAGGAGAACATTTAACATTCACACTGGTGTATAGAAATAGTAAATATATTGCATAGTTGAAAGTCAGTCTATTATACATCCCTCTTCAGAACACAAGGTTTGCAGGTGGAGTTGATATAAGTATGGAAACTAAATTATTTTTAAATTAATTTGTGTGACTCTCCATTCCAGTTTGTTTTGAAACAGAATATCTTCAGTGAAAGTGTAACTGAATTTATTGCATGAAGGTATCTGTCTGGACAGTATATGATTATTAATAATTTGCTAGCTGCCACTAAACAAAGGTCAAAATAAGGAATTTTTGCTACTGATTCAAATTGAGATATCTCATGATCATTTCTCTTTAATGCTGGGTAAGTATGGCCCTGTACATGTTGCTTAGCATCCCGGAGTATATGTTTCCATCTATAATATGAAAAACTTGAAACAACTGGTCCAGAAGATTCTTTCCTATTCTAAAATTCTATGACTTTTTAAGTTATTGCATTTATTAGATCTTGTTTTCTTCTGCCCTGCCAAAAAGTTAATGTAAGAAGGACTGATTTGGGATCTAGATATAAACAAATTCTTGTTTCCTGACTTCCTTGCTGTGTGAACATGAATAAGATATATCTTTTTCTGAGGTTATTTATGTGTAAAAAGTTCCTTCTTTGTGGAATTATGATAAACATAGAATTATTTAAAGCTCCAGGCACTGAATCCTGTATTTATAATTCATCCAGTCCTCAATAAACTGTATTCCTTTTCTTATCCTGCTTCATTTTTGAAATCTCCAATTTGCCTTTTAAATGAAATCTTCTAGCCTCTGGTCCCTACAGAAAAAGTTATAATCCTGGAGGGATTATACTAGATAGATCTGAAAATATAGAACTTTATTAGATAACACTTAAGAGACAATTTGTTTTTTCCTCCCGAGTTGTCTTGTTAAAAAAAAAATTGATGGCATCTATTGAAAACAGTTTTCCTACTTGATGTTTCTCTTTTTGCCTTTGGAATCTGACATTGGCCTTTTTTGTAAGTGAAATATAGCTGAACCATGAAAATGGCATGCTTCCTAGATGATAGAAATCTGTTCTCATTCCTCCTTTCCACCAGCTTTTTAAAAAGGCTGACTGTTTCATATCCAAATTATTTTAATTAAAATGACTTATTTTTATTAAACAACATGCTACAAATTATAGGAAATAGAAGAAATGAAGCATTAGCACACCTTCTGAGAAAATTACTTTATATAATTTACCAGATTTTCTAGCTACAAGTAAACTATGTATACAACAAGTTAAACTTTATAATATGTGGTTCTGATATGAACACTAAAATATGTCTCTGCAAGAGCTGGGGTATGCACTGATTTGTTTGTAGGTATTGCAATACCTACATGTAGTATATGGCATGTAGTATATAGCAATAATTATTCAGTATTCTTTTTAACCTAATGTATCACATATTTTTTGTGCCAATAAATATGATTCTACGCCATTCTTTCCACTGATTGTATAGTATTCTATACAATAAAAAATTCTATACTCCATGATCTTCTATTTTTGAACTTGTTAGGTTTTCTATCTATTAATTTTTACCTGTAACAGGATTCTGATCAACATCCATACACATAAGCCTATGCTGTCTCCTTCTTTATGAGATTTTAGGATAAATGCATAAAAGCAGAATCTCCCAAGGTCAAATAATCTTTTCAAAATTGTGAGGATTATTATGTATTTCCAAACTTCTTTCCAAAGGATTATGTCAGTTCACAATTCAATAGACAGAGGCTATTTATCTGAACTCTCTAATGGCTATTAGATATTATGTTGGGCAGAATATAAAACCAGATAGAAAGCTTGTCATTGCATACTCAATGTTGAGACTATCCATTTCTGCATTCAATGAAATCAGTCCCGGATAGCTTTCCAAACTCTCATTCTGAGATACAGGAATCTATGGTCCAGGAAGCATAAAACCTTGCTAAAATAATGTAAAGAGAGTTCTGTCTTATTTGTTTCAGTCTTTTGCTTAATTTAGGAGACATGATAGGAAAGTTTCTATAAATATTCCATGGACATTTACATCAACACTCTCACTTTGACGTTCTACATTAAAATCATTTTCAGTAAGTCATATTTCACATTTGGATAGCTTGACAGTGCCCATTTAAATCAATCCCAAACTGTTAGGAAAGCCAGAGACACTATAAAACATTGTGAAATATTCGTAGCCTGTACCGTGTTCTCCCCTTAAGGAATCAAATGTGAAATATCTGTGTGGGAGCTGTTTTTCCAAGGTAAATATATTATTATTTATATCTCTAGGTGCAAATGCTTAGAAATAACCAGAACACATTGTAATAGAATGTGGCCTTACATAATTTTCACAGCTTCTTCATTCTTGTCAGCACTATCATGATGCAACTTTGATGGTTTGATCTAAGTTTCACCCCTGGGCATAATTCTTGTTCATAGTTTATCCTCTCTCTCTTTTAAAGATTTTATTTATTTATGCACACAAGAGTTGAGGTACAGGCCCCAGGTGTGGGGGGTGAGAGGATTCACCAGAGACAGAGTGGGGAACAGAACAGGCTGATCTACTGAAGTACACTATGAGGGCAGCAGCGGGCACAACAGGAGAAGTCTGCTGTGCCATGTGGGTCACCTCCCTGACCAAGGACACCTCCCTGGCCGAGGACTGAACTTGTGCTGCAATGGCTAGGGAGCCCCACGGTGTGGCGCTCAACCCCTTGCACCACCAGGGAGGCCCCTATCTTCCACTCCTGTGTGAACAGTACATCTCACTGTGTGCAGTTGTGCTTCCTGTGTCTTCTAACTTTAATATTCAAGAAAATCATTAATGCTGTTTCCACTATGTCTGCACCTCCAGTCTTGAGATCATCACCCCCAACACCTTCAGATATATTTCTATAATATTAATACTTACACCAGACTTGAGATTCCTCTCCTAATCCCTTCAAGGATATTTCTGTAATATTAATATTTAAACACCTGCAAGTCCAGGGCCAATGGCTTTGTGCTTTCTGCATTATAGAGAGCTCCATTTTATGTGACCAGTTGATGATTACCAGAAGCTTAGGACATGATTTTGCTGTTTACAAAGTATCCCAAAGAGGGATTGTTGCCAACAAGAGCAATTAGGAAGGAGGCTGGGTTAGTGCAGAGATTCAGAGAAGGAAATGAGAATTTTGAAAAGAAGAGTTAAACAGGGTGTTGAGAGAAAAAAATGGGCAATGTGAACTTCATTGCATGCTAAAGAGAGAGTATATAAATGCAGACAAAAAGGCTAGCTTCCACCTATATAGGAAGGAGGTTATTTACTTACAAAAAGAGAAAATATTGCCTGAAGAATTCAAAGGAGAAATTATAGTAGGAGAGCATGATATAGGCAAGATTTGTGCTTTAACAATAGAGAAGGATTTGAAGTCTAAGGCTGTAGGTAGAGAGATGGGGAAGACATCTGACATCAGCTCTTTGAGAAAGGATCATTTACAACATATGGTGTTGTGCCTGCTAAGCATAAAGATTGAGGGGAAAATAGTTACTCGTTGTCAGACTGTTCACATGACCACATTATTTTTTTTAATTTTAAGAGTCAGTGATATCTGCCTTGTTATGAAGACATTGAAGTTATCTCAAAACGGTCTCAACTATTCTCACTTTTTTCCAAAACAAAATTTTAATTAAACTGTTATGCAAAGTTAGAAATGCAGGTGGTGACCAGTGTTACAAAAAACTGACAATTAAATGATATATTCATAGACCTGCTTTTATTTATTTGGAATTTATTACTCTTCACAACTAGTCTAGTGTGGGCCTCCCTGGTGGCCTAGGGGTTAAGTCTCCACACTATCACTTAGAAGGCCTGAATGCCATCCCTGGCCGAGGAGCCAACCCACATGGCACAGCAGACCCCTCCTGCCTCTCCAGCTGCTCCCACTCTGTCTTGGGGAATCTTCTTATCTGCCACATCTCTTGCCTACGCCCCAGTTCTTGTATGCACAAGTAAATAAATCTTTAAAAAAAAAAAGATTAGCTGTGACTAAAAGAAACATCTGGTTTTATATGTATACCTGATGTATTTATCTGATTGTGTGTTTGCATGTATATTAATTTATTTGACTGTACATGTTTATATATTTATCTTATATTTATCTGAATGTATGTGTGATATGTGGTTTATTTTTTTAAAGATTTATTATCATACAAGAGCTGGGGTATAGGCCAGAGGTGCAGGAAGTAATAGGATTCACTAGAGACAGAGTAGGGAGCAGAACAGGCAGATGGACACTGCTGAGGGGAACAGCAGGCGAGGCAGGAGAGGTCTGCTGTGCCATGTGGGTCCCCTTCCTGGCCAGGGATTGAACTCACATTGCTGTGCTGCTGACGCTTCACAGTGTGGCACTCAACCCACTGCACCACCAGGGAGATACATGTGTGATATGTGTATATTTATCTGAAAATATGTATGCATGTGTGTTCATATATATTAATATATACACACATATCTATCTATACACATGTATATATTAAAAAAAAGAAGCTTAAAATTCTTCTTATACTTCCAGAATTTAAATTCAAGGAAGTTTTTTGATACTGTTCAGCAGAGACAATGTGTTCAGTAATGATTCTGCTAGGTCAAAAATACAAGTTAAATCCTAGTTTTTTATATAAATATTTTAAATAATTTGTTTCTGGTGTTTTGATTTAGTGGGAGAAATAAATTGATAATCTAACCATTAGTCTTTCAAATAAAGTCATTTTAAATACTTGAACAGTATCCTGTTGCTGTCAATTCATGATTCAGTTCTCTAAGAAGGGATTCTAATACAGCATCTAAGATATGCAGTGAGCAAGGTTTCTTTATGCTTATGATGTCGAATCTCAAGTGCCCAACATTCTGTTGTAAACAATTGAAAAACTAACTTTCATTTCAACTCTGGTACAGAAAATCATGTGACTTGAAATTACTTCTAATCTCATCCCAATAAATACTCTGAATTTTCAACAGCTGAGTCTGAATTTATATGACATAGAATGCGTGATTTTTAATTTTTTAAAAAAAGGCATTCGTTTGCAGGAGAACCTTAGATGACTTCTGGGACATCTGGTTTCAAGTAGTATAGCACTTTGTACTCTCAAATAGCTTATTATTGAGCTATAGAATTAGTTATTTAAGATTAGCTATTTAAATGTTGGGAAATGGCTACTAAATAATAGTGATTTTAGTTTTGGTGTAATTAATGATGAACTAATCATCTGAAAGTCATCAACTAAATCCAGCTGCTTCTGCCACAGAGAAAGAGCAACAGTTAGGATACTAATTTGGCTGCTAAAATAAAAGCCAAAGATTTTACTTTTGTCCTCTACAACAATCCAAAGGTAAGTAATCCTACACGGTTTTCAGTATTAGTGGCAGGAACTCCTAGTTCTCCGGCATCCTTGATACTCATCTCCCATCTTTTGATTGAAAAAGGCCTCTCTAGTCTCTGTTCCAACATCTTCATTTCAAACAGTTAATAGTGAAAAAGGAAAGATGGGCACAGAACTTTCTTTGTAGGAGCTACATAAATGCTGCCATTATACTGTCTGCATTTCCAGAATGGAGATGCCCCTACTCTTTAAAAAAAAAAAAATTTTATAATACATCATCCTGGAAGTCCAAAGCATTAAATGCCTTTGTATTTTCTGTATTGTGTAGTGCTCAATTTTATATGATCAGCTGTTGCCATATCAGAGTTACCACATCACTTCTGTTTGTTTCTCATTGGTTGGTCACATGACCACACCTGGAACCAAGAGAAACTGGGTAATAAAATGTGCTGCTGTGTAACCTAGTGCCCAGTTAAACCTTTTCTCTCTATTGAAGATGAGTATAAATATTAGGCAGAGATGTTTCTACTTCAGGCCCATGGGTTATAGAATATAACATTAAACATTTTTAACATATATTGTTTAACAAAAATGCACATATTCAAAAAATTTGGAAAATACAGAAAATATTAAAAAGGTAACATAAAATAATCCCATTAACTAAAAATTACCCTTAAGAATTTGGTACATTTTTGCTTATGGCTTTTCTCCATGAAATTTTTTGTTAACATAATTGGATACAGTTTTGCAGTTTTAGCCTGATGATATCTTTTATTCTCACATCATTAAAATGTGATTCTAAATGTCAGCTTTTTAATTTGCACCAATTTAACCTGTAAAGTACCAGAATCTATTCAATATGTTGCTAATATTAGATACTTAGAGGTTCCAGCTTTTGTTGGGATTAATAATGCTCTAAGACCATTTTGTGCATAAATTTTTGTTGCATTTGTATTATTATTAGATTATTAGAATAGTCTTGAAATGCAGTTCAATCAAAGGGTAAGGAAAATTTAAAGACACTAGATGTGCATTGTAGATCACATTCTACAAAGGTTATTGGAAATTTTTTCTAACTACTAGCTTTTTCACATCACCCTCGCTATCACCATAGTGACTAAATAAATGCCTCACTTGATTGTGAGAAGAAAGACTTCCTCAGACACTTGATCACTGATGAGCCTGAATATGGCTTCATATGCATCAGTAATGTTTTCCTTTCTACTTTAAAGTCTGTTACTTTGATCATTTATTCACTCCTTGTTTTAATAGAAATACATACTATATTTGCTTGACTGTTAGTCCTAAACCAGGTAGAGAGTGAATGATTTTCTCATTCAGTGATACCTACAGTTAATAACAACAAGCAACTTGATTCAGTGAGGGAACTTGAAGAATATATTAAAAAAAAAAAAAACAGATATAGCTATGCTAAAATAAATGGCACCTCGTTTATGTGCCAAAGCTCTCAGAATTTTCTGAGGGGAGACTTCAAATTCTCATTTCAAAGCACATTAACTCTGAATTTAGATAAAATCATAACACATTTGATTATGATTTCTAAAGACATGGCAGATTAAAAACAGCACATTAGAAGAGAGCAGAAGACACATTAACAACAAAAAATGGTAGCTGAGAGATTAACAAAGGAGATTTTCAGTACCCATACACATAGGCACAGCAACTTGAAATTCTACTTTTTTAATTGTAACACTATTATAACAATAGCGTTCAATTAAACCATGACTCATAATTCAAAGAATATTAACATGTCTCTATATGTTATTTTTACAAGGAGTTTATTAATATCACAGAAATGTACTAGATATGATAAAAGCTGGATAAAACCACAAATATTATTTTAAAATCTTACAAGAGACATCTTAGAAGTAAATGCATTAAAATATCAACTTACTATGCTTTTCTTAAAATGCTTATTTTTCTGTATTTTCTCATTTTCTGTAACATATTACTCTAATGAAAAAAATGTTAATTTTGAATAATCTGGAAACTAAAAATAGCAGTGATCATTCTTATGTATATTAGTAACATACGGAATTTACAATAAATTTTGTGTATAACTTTAGCCCAGTTAACATGAAAAAGATCTTATTTGGTTTCACAGTCACAATTGCAGAAGACCTAGGAAAAGTATAATGTATTTTCAAAAGTTTTTTATCTAGAGTAAAATAAACATAGTATTTGTAATATATAAAGTGGAAACCAGCAGAG
Source organism: Galemys pyrenaicus (assembly GCA_019455555.1). NCBI lineage: Eukaryota > Metazoa > Chordata > Mammalia > Eulipotyphla > Talpidae > Galemys > Galemys pyrenaicus. The sequence continues at coordinate 5,038,798 of JAGFMF010011395.1, read as the reverse complement.
ATTGAAAAGACAGAATTATGAGAGATTTAAAAAACTAAGTACTAATGCACTGTTGATTCTCTTAGATGCTATTTAAATCATGTGTTCTGTAAAATAATGACCATAATGAATGATGATACATTTTGACATTTGAAAGGATGTTCTTAAATTGGGTAAGTCAAACATCATTATATATTCAGGGAGAGTGCTCATGCTATATATCATATTGCAGACATTTTACAAATTAAAATTACAATAGAATTTCAACAATTAAAACCAAAAACTTATTTTAATAATTTTCATGTATACTCAATCATCTGACATATAGAACTGAAATGTTTATGTAAATTGTTTTATGTACTATAAATACTTCTCTTTGTATTTGGGGGAAGTAATTTTAATATTTTTACTGAGAATAATTCATAGTATTTTTCAGAAAATTATTAAATGGATGAAATGTTTCCTTTAATGTTAGCTTAAAATTAATCATTTGTAGATTTTTTTCTAAACCAATCGCACAAGTTACATGATTTTCTTTGTTAAATGTTAATTACATTGCACATATTTCTACATGTGCTAGGTTTTTTTAAAAAAGATTTATTTATATATGCATACAAGAACTGGGATACAGGCCAGAGGTGTGAGGGGTGAGAGGATTCACCAGAGACAGAGTGAGGATCAGAACAGGCAGATTGACTGAAATACACTGCTGAGGGAAGCAGCAGGTGAGGCAGGAGAGGTCTGCTGTGCCATGTGGGTCCCCTCCCTGGCCGGGGATTGAACTCATGCTGCTGTGCCCACAGATGCTTCACAGTGTGGCACTCAACGCACTGCGCCACCAGGGAGGCCCCATGTGCTAATTTTTAAGTTACAATCTCTGAGTTTTGAGCTTGTATTCACAATCACTAGCTATGTGTGCTTGCTTTTATCTAGTTTAGCCTTCCTAAACTGTTTAGTTCTTCAGTTCAGTGAAATTTAGGGTAGTGATTGCTTTAAAACCAGTTTCACTGATCTCTGGCAGCCCAAATGCTGTTACTATCAGAGGCTCACAGCAGAAGTGTGTGCTTTTTGGACTGACCACACACTTTCAGCACTCTGCATAAAGTCATTATTTATTATTTCAGTTGGACACCTTATACCGATGACCAGCATTTTCTTATTGCATGTGACTTCTTTTAAATGTACAGAATAACAAGCAGCGAATAATTTAAGCAAGGACTCTTTCAAACTTATAAATTTTTCCTTACCATGTTAGACATTTTTGAATGTACATCTTCACTACTTTTGCATTTCATTAGCGTTAAGTGTTCTCACATGGTTGTGAACTATATCTACAGAACATTTCATCTTGCATATCTGAAGCTGTATACCCATCAAAGTTCCCTTTTCCCTTTTCTCCTAGCTCTTGGTAACCACCATTTCTGTTTCTATGAGTGTTATTACTTTAGATACCTTGTATAACCATCATATTTTTTTTTTTGGCCTTTTGTGACAGATTTGTTTTCCTTAGCATACATTTCTCACGGTCTATCCATATTGTAACAAGTGGCAGGACTTCCATCCTTTTTTAATGGTCAATAATACTTCATCACGAATATGTATGAAATTATGTTTATCCTTGCATCCACTGATGAACATTCATGTTGTTTCAGTCCTTGCCTAGTATGAATAGCACTGCCATAAACATGAATGTAAAAATATCTCTTTAAAACTGTCCTTCCTGCCTGCCCAGCACTGCCCTCACCACCATAAATAAACATGCTTTCCATTTTGTGAAGTATACATCCAAAAGACATATAGGTCCTGTGTTGTTTTAATTTTTAAAGAAATCTCCATAATGCTTTCCATAGTGGTTGCATGACTTGATATTTCTACTAACAACACAGTAGAGTTCTAATTTCTCCAAATATTTGCCAATACTTGTTTTTTTTCTGTAAAACACATCTTTTTCTCTTTATGTTTAATGAAGCAATGCATTTTTAAATTCAGAAAATACATTATACCGAAGTTAATACTTTGTGATAAACACTATGGAGACAGCATATTTAAATGTTCTTCAGACCTGTAAATGGGTTTAAAATTAAAGGAGCTAAGTATTTCCCGGAACATTCCTTGAGTAAATGAATAACTTGCTCTTTTGAACCTAAAACACGTATTTGTTTCTTCATTCTTTTGGCTAACACTGTCTTACCAAGCTCTAAAAGCTTCTTAAAATTAGTCAGAGGGAGACAAGTGGGAAGGTGCAGACTTCTCACTTCAACAGTCTGCTAAAGATTAAGGGGGGAAAATGGTACTATTCAAAGACATGATGTACTTAGAGACATAGAGTTTGGTTTGGAAATAAATCCAGTGAGAATCTAGCAAGAAGATTTGAAAGAGAACTCGCCAAACCATTGCTACAGAAGGCTGAATTCCAAGGAAATATGTCCAATATCCATGAAACTGAAAAGTAAGTTTCTGAAATCATGTCTTCCAATTTTTTCTAGTTCTCATTTCCATGAACTGTCTGTCATTATTGGAGGAAAAAAAGCAGCGTCTTGCTACTCTATAGCATGGGGATTAACCAAATCGTAGAGCATTATGGAAATAATGGTAGGTTTAGGCCGTTGTATATTGGACTGTCTGTGAAGTACCAGAAATTGCCAACCTTTGGTTTTAAGTAACATAACCCAAGTTATGTTGCTTGCCTGCAATATTTTGATTCTGTGATATGAGTTAATAAAAAGAAAGCTTTTAAAACATGTTAATAGTTAGACTTTTTGTTAATATTGTTTGATTTTTCCATTTCTGTTAGCAGTGTTTGATTTTTTCCCCTTCATTAGTAGAAACTAGAATCAAGTATCCCTTTACCCTAACAATTGGCAATAGTTTTTTAATACAATGACAATATGTTTAATGTTACATTTGTTCACATAAAATAATGTTATTTAGATTCTCAAATGAATTTCTAGTATGGGGAAAAAATTAACATTTTCCAGTCAATGACTGGTAAACTTTTTAATGCTACCAGATAATTTGTAAACGTAATTAATGAAAAAGACAGCAAGCAGGGTTTTTAAATGTATAGATAAGAAAATTTGGTTAAGCCTCAGAGTAGCTCTCTTGGAGAGAAAAGTAGCAAAGACTTTTTAGGTAACACAAAATTATATGAAAGTAAAAGAGTAAAATCAAGGCCCTTGTTCTGTGTGACAGCTTAAAATAGAAAACCTGTGAACAATAAAATGCTCTTTCCATGTTATTTCTGTATTATGATTATTTAGCACGATGAACAAAACAAAAATGTCCTTATTTTTGAAGAGCTTCCTATCATTTCTTCTTAGTGCCATTAGACCATGGAGAGCATTAGATAAAAATGGTATTTTACAACATTTAATTTAACCTTTATTAATTGTTAAGAGCCACATGGCTTACTGAATAGGAGTAACACTTAATGATTATAAAGTTAAAAGGAAACACCACTTTTTATAAAGTAGGGAGAAAACTTACAAAGTAGTGTTCTGTGTCTTGTTTTTAGGTGATAACTGCTAAAGCATACCTTACATTCATGCCTTCTGTATTTATATACCATAATATAGTTTTGCTAATTTTAATTTATTCACAAAAATGTGTTTTTGTTTATAAAAATCACTTTATTGATAGGTGGTTGACATGCAAAAAACTGTACATACTTAACATATATAACTTGATAAGTTTGGAGATGAATATGTTTTCATGGGACTATCACCATAATCTATGCCATAAATACCCATCATCTCCAGAAGCTTTTCCCCACCGTCTTTACTCATATTTTTTTGTGTGTTAAGGAGACTTAAGATCTACTCTTTTAGCCATTTTTTTTAGTATATAATACTATATAATTAACTGTAGGCTTTATGTTGTCTAGTAGATCTGAAGGATTAATTCATCTTGTAGAAATGAAACTTGTAACCTTTGATTACTCTCTCCTCCATTCCCCTTTCCCTTGAGCCCTTGGATACCACCCTTCTACACTTTGCTTCCATGATTTAGGTGTTCTGTGTTCCCTCTGTAAGTAGGATCATGTAGTATTTATTCCTCAGGTTAGCATATTTTGCTCAGCATAATTCCCTACAAGTTTATTGATTATAATTTTACATGGAAAATAGGGATTATCTTTATGAAAAAGGCAATATAAGTTATTTGTGTTTAACTATATAACTTTTATAAGCTGAATATTAATTGAGGAATATAGTTTTCCCTTTAAAATTTAAGAATAATTAATAAGCCAAGATAGATAAATAATATTTGATTCCATTAACTCATAAATTTAACAGGTTAAAGTTCCGAAATTTACTTTCATTTACAAGCCATGTTTAATAAACTTAACATTTAGACTACTTAAAAATGATTTTTGACAAGTCATGATTTTTTAAAATTGATATAACATTGGTTTATATATATGTGTTTCATTTCAAGAGTACAATTTCACACTTCCTACTGCCCATTTAAGTCCCTCTACCCATTCCTCGTACATTCTATCCTCTTTCCCTCTGGAAACCTGCATTTTGTTGTCAGAGTCTAAGGGTATGTTTTTGTTTTGTTTGTTTTCATTGTCTCTCTATATTCTATTTGTGATTGAAATCATATAGTGGCTTTCTCTTTCTCATTTATTTATTTCAACAGACCTTGAAGTCTGTTCACATTGTCACAAATGGCAAGATTTCATCTCTTATAGCCAGTAGTATTCCATGCTACATCTTTATATGGTCATCTGTTGATGGGCATAAAGTTTTATTCCATGTCTTGGCTATTGTGAATAATGCTGCATTGACAATAGAGATGCATATGTCTTTTCAAAATAATGTTTTCATTGAGTTTGGCTAGATACCTAGAAGTGGAATTGATGGGAAATATTGTAGTTCTATTTTTAATATTTTGAAGAGCCTCCATACTTTTTTCCATAGCGATTGAGCCAATTTATATTCCTTGTAATGTAGAGTTTTCTTTTTCATCCAGCCTCTTGGAAATGCTTGTTTGTTATTTTTTGCGTTGGGACATTCTTACTGGTATGAAATGGTATATTAATGTGGTTTTGACTTGCAGTTCCTTATAATAATAATAAGTGATAATGAACAGCATTTTTTCATGTTGCCTGTTAGCCATCTGTATATCTTCTTTAGAGAGAACCCAATCAAAAAATAGGCAAACCATAATCTTTTATGTTATTTTTAATAAACACTGTAAATGCATAATGGGCAAATTTTAAATGTAATAAACCAGTACTTTCTAAGCATGTCACTCCTATAAAATTAATAAATCAAATCTATAAATGTAATTAAATTCTCCTAAGCATATCAAACATCTTAAAATTGTAACTGGAAGCAGGACTAACAGTTAAAGCTGACAGATTAAATACAGCCATTAAAGTCTGCTTCTTTTCAATACTCAATTGAAATGATAGCAAAGTGACTTTTTAAAGGAAGAAATACATAAGACAAAAACCAGAAGAGTAAATAACAGCAAAATATTTTGGAAATTAAAAAGCAGATGACTTAGTCAATTCAAGAAAGTTAATGATAACAGAGAAGGTGAAAAGCACAGGACTTAACAGTGCAGAACTCCCAATTTTTCCTAGGCATCAGCTCAACCAGAGCATCTTACATAAAAGACTACAGCCCTCAAACTTCACATTTAATTAGCTTTTTTAATGCCCCGTACTTAAATAGTAAATAGCAAAACTATTGAGATATGTTCCTTAATGTCAGCCCTCTTAAATTATAAAAGCTCTAGTATGAGAATATTGACCAAACCAAACACTCACACACACAGACACACACACACATTAGAAGGAAAATAAAATATGAAGAAAAACATTTAAAGCATTAATATTCTCAAGAAAATAAAAAATAAATCTTATACATATGTTATCCATGAAAACAGAAGTTTGATATAAAAGGGATATTCAGAATACAAAGCAAAGCTTCTAAGGAATGAAAGACTACTGCATCATTGAAAAAGTTGTATAAACTGAAGAAAATCTCTCCAAAAGTATAATTAAAGGTAACATGATGAAAATAAAAGATAAAAATAAGGAAACCAAAGGAGTAGTAATGGAAGTCCATTATTCAAGTAGGAATTCAGAAAGATATGTAAGAGAAAAACAGAGTGGAGAATTAACTGGACATATCCCATAACTTATGAGATCAGTTTCCAAACTGCAAGATCCCAGTAACAAAAATAGTGACTAAAAACAGATCTACATCTTAGGCATATTACTATTAAACTTGAGAAAACTTATGACAAAATTCCTCAGATCTCCAGAAGGAATGCACCAAAAATCAACATGGTATAGGACTTCTCTACAGCAACACAAACCTAGAAGACAACGGAGTCTGCCCTCAACATGTTAGTGGTAGATGATTTCCTACAAAAGTTTTCTAAAATTATAGGGAATCTGTGAGAGTAGAATAAAGTATTTTTCATACATGCATATTTTTAAAAATTTCCCAAGTCCCTCTCTGGGGTGCTTCCTCAATATAAGAAATAATGCTAGAAATAAAACTATAGAAACTAGGAAGTAGGCGTTATTCATGTATGAAGGGAATTGTTTGAAGGACAGTTCTGCTAAGATAGCTGTCCTAGGTGATAACAGTCCAGGGTGGAACAGCTCATAACGAAGAGTTCAAAGTAATTATTTCTGGGAAGTGGGAAAAGTAAGGAATTGAAAGAATTGCTTTATTTGATAGGAGCCCAAGAAAACTGTGTATTGGCTTCTTCAGTTCATGTGAAACTTTGATAAAAAATTAAAAGTAAACCTGAAAAGAGACAAAACATAACCAGATCATACATTGAATAGAAAATTCACATGCCTTGATAAACCCAACTTGAGAAATATTTATTTTTTCATCATCTTGCACTTTTTGGTGTACTTTCCTGCTGTTAAAGGTTCGTTTCACTGAAGCTCTTGTCATTATCTTCAGTCTACCACAGTGACTGTGGTTGTTGATTAGGGCTTCACAGCGCTTCTAGGAAAATTTCTCCAAATGTAGGTTAGTAAGCCTGTTTTATTTATTTATTTACTAATAAATTATTATTTATTTATTGCTCACTGAAAGAGTAAGCATCGACAGATGACCAAAAACTGAGACCTAGATTCTCCAGTGTTGGGAGAAAAAGATCTAGCAAAAGAGACAGAAGAAACGAGTAAAGTGGAGAAATGCTGGAGATTATGATGTCCTTGCAGCCAATGATGAAAATAATGGAGAAGGAGGTAGAGAGCAGTGACTGACAGGGTTATATTAAGGTGAAGGTGAATGATGCATTTGACATGGACGACTTCAGTGGAGTGGTCAGTTTGCAAGCCCAACTGGCGTGAATTTAAAGGAGGGCATTGGAATAGGAAGAATTAGAACAGGTCAATGTAGAACACATCAAGGAGTTTTTCTAAACAGGAAAGCAGAAGAGAGTGCTCATCCATGGAGTAAATTGGGTCAAGAGAAGACATTTTTTTAAAAATGGGAGCATTAACAGGATATTTTTTTTCTATTTGATGGAGGTTTATTTTTTTTTTCTCTTCATGTATATTTGACATCATTTGTAGTCCCCATGGAATTCCCACCACCAGTTCACCAGTGCACCATCATCTCAGTCCCTTGTGCTCCTTCTGCCCTTATTCCAGCCCTCTCCCTCCATCCCCATTAACAGAATATTTGTATGTGAATGACAGTAATGCAGTTGAGAGAGGAAATTTTTGATGATGTGGAAGAGGATGGAGAGTTCAGAAGGGATTGTCTTTGAATGGGAGAGAGAGGTGGAAGACACATGAGGTTAAAATAGGAACAGGTAAGAAGGTTGAGTAAGAGGGCGCAGATGCTGGTAGGTGGCTTGGTCTGTGCAAGGTCTCTGACTACTTCAGTTTTTCAGTAAATTAGGTAGCAAGATCATCAGCCAGGATTGTGGATAGAGCAAGAGTTTATGAGTACTTTTAGGAGACAGGAAACTGTGAAATCTGTCTTCTAGGATAATAAGAGTGAATAGTTTAAAAATGTGGCACAGTGGGTTAAGCAACGCACTATGAAGCAAACCACGGCCACTGCAGCACGAGTTTGATCCCTGCTACCGGCCAGGGAGGGGACCCATGTGGCGTAGCAGACCTCTCCTGCCTCGCCTGCTGCTCCCCTCAGCAGTGAGTTTCAGTCAGTCTGCATGTTCTGCTCCCTGCTCTGTCTCCAGTGAATCCTATCACCAACCTGGACTTTGGCCTGTACCCCAGCTCTTGTATGTATAAATAAATAAATCTTTAAAAATATATAAATAAATATAAATAAAAATAAATTTTAAAAAAATACAGTACAAATGTCAGGCAGAACTGTAAGTTGAAGTTCAGGGTCATAAATATCTCTAGAAAACTTTCTTGCCATGAGTGTATAGTTTGACTTGAAAACGCAAAGGAACTTCAGTTACGCTTGTTCTTTTAAGATGGACTTTGATTAATGAATGTTCTTTAAAAATGGGCTAAATTCTATAGGCTATGTGTAATCCTTCGTGGATTTCTGTTTCAGAGGTTTGCGCACATAGAGGCACGACGGCCTGTCTTTTCCTCTCCCGTTTTCTTAAAACTTCTCTGAGTCTCTGTCCTGCACATTGTTCTTTCTTATTGACATATATTTCCCTCTCTATGGCACTTCTAGATGGAAATATCTGAACTGATGAGGCGTACCATTATTTTTTTTAAGCTAGAAAACAAACAAACAAAAAAAAGTAGCAGAATGCCTAAGAACAGAGTAGAGAATTATACAAATTTAGTTAAGAAATTACTCATCATGAGGGATCTAAAGGTAAGGCCAGCTGAACTATGTTCTAAAGTTTATAAATAAACAAAAAAACATGTTGGAACTCTCTGGTGGTGCAGGGGTTAGTCTCAGCAAAATCAAGCTATCAACAGCCACTGTAGCCAGAGTTTGATCCCTGGTCAGGTTGCTGACCCACATGGCTGCAAACCTCTCCTGTCTTTCCACTGCTCCCCACTACAGTGCATTTCAGTAGATTTGCCTGTTCTGCTCCCCACTATGTCTCTGGTGAATCCTCTCAGCCCCTGCACCTCTGGCCTGTGCCCCAGCTCTTGTATGCATAAATAATTAAAAAGTTTATAGTTTATAGTTGTATAGTATAGTATATAGTATATATAGTTTATAGTTGGTCTCAGAAGGCCTCCCAAGCTGTTTTGAGTTACTTCTAGAGATTCTTCCAGTTAGTAGGTTAACTGAACCCTGAACCTCTTTAATGATTTAGTTTTTCTTTTTAGTGTTAATGTATTTGCAAGAAATTTATATAATCACTTATTTACTTTTAAATCAAACAATTTCTTATAATAGTTAAAAGCTTCTTATCAGGGTCTGTGTATATCAGATGCATTTTTTTCTGCAGATTACTTAACCTCACATTATTTTTGCTGTTTTAATGCTGAACTCATAGTGTTGTTCTGAAATTAAATAGTATTATTATAGATAAGTTTCCCTTTACTACATTTGCCCAATATCCTCAATGTCATACAGCTAGGAAATGGTGGGACTGGAAATATTTACTATCACCACATTCCTGAAATCTGAGTCTTGTGGGTCTCGTGACTAACTGCTTCCCACTTAGAAAGAAAATCAAAGCCAAAAATAGATTTTCCTTGATCCTTGCACTGAAAACTGTGTTTTTCTAGGCGGAAGGCAGCTTACAGATCATTTTCTCTAAAGACATCAGTTCTTGTCTTATCCTAGAGAATGTAATGGCTTGATGGAATACTTAAGGACTTGTTAATTCAGTTAAGGGAAAATGAGAGGACACCTGGGTTACATATGAATTTTTGACACTCTGCTGCCCCCTGGTGCCTGATATATAATTTTACTTTTTCACACATCACACCCTTACAAAATTAACAAAACTCTGTAGCACATGTTACAAGATCATACTGAAGAGAAAACGGAGGTCCCAAAGGTGACATGGATGGTAGTAGATTCAGAATTAGACTACTGAAATTTCAAGTCTTCCTGTTTGCCATATCATCTCTCCTTTATTCAGTTAAGTCAACAAATTATTTATTGGGCGCCAACTGTGAACTTGGCAACTGTTAGAAGCACTCAGGATGGTGAAGTGAAAGCCAAGATAGAACTCTTCACTGATAGAACTCATATCTTTATGTGGTTAAATAACCAATAAATAAGGGGAAATATCAATAAATAAGGTTATGAAGGATGCATTAAATAGTAATGATAATAATTAATATTTATGAGATACTGTGAGAACAGAAAATTAAAGGCACTATAGAAAATGCTTGCCATGATTTACTTCATTTCATTCTTCTAGCAGCTCTCAAATAACTACTTCCCTTTACTGATGAAGATACTGAGGCGATGTTGAAATGATCCAAATAGAGAGAACAGCAATTGGAAACAAAACTAGTTCTCATTACAGAGGTGTTTAGGGCAGCTTTTTTGGACAGGAAACACTGAAATGAAGAGCAGAGGACAAGTTTTTAAAGATCTAAGGGAAATAAGCCAGGCCAGGCAGGAGGAACAACATAGGCAAAGGCCTGGAAGTGGAAGTGAGTTTGGAATGCCAAGGTACAAGGGAGAAAAGACCCATGTGACTGCAGTGAAGGAACATGCAGAGAAAGTAGTAGAGTTGGGTCTTGCTGAAGAGCTTGGGTTTTTTCCTAAACTATAAGAGAACACCATTGGAGAATTTTAATCAGAGGAGTAACCCCATTCCTGATAAAGCAGCCCACGCTGGATCCAAAAGGAAGGACCAGAGTAGGTAAAGGGTGATAAGATAGTATAAGGTAACTAATGTTATACCTGGATCTCCTTGCATCCTACCCTTTCCATACTTTCATCTGCATCTCTGCCATTCTGCTGAGCACCCCACTTTCAAACCTTTGTTATCAACACTCTCTCTCCTGAACAGCCAAGTACTAAATCTGAAACTATCTACCTCTGAAATGTCGAATTGATTTTCTCCTTTCTGTTTCTACTGTTTCTTTAGCTCCTCATTGCTTCTCACTGTAGCACTGTAATAATCTCTGTCCTGTCTCTCCTTTTACATTCATTTTACCCACTATTGCCAAAGCATAGCTCTGACTTGTCTAATGAGAAGAATTCTTATGTTTAGGGAATTTGAATACTTTAGAGGGAATTGCCTCCAGCACTCCTGTTTACAAACCTACCATGGGAATGTTAACCTTTCTAAGTTCTCTTTACAAATTTGAAAAATGAGATGACAACAGTATGTGTTTCATCAGATTGGTGTGAGAGTTAAAGGAGATAGGCTGTGTCGAGGTCAACAAAATTCCTAGAACATAGTATTTAATAATTATTAGCTGTTATCTTTGTCACTAACTTCTGCTCAAGAACACTTGAGACAGTGGCTACTGAATTAAATGCAGAATTCTCAGCTTCGAATTCACATCATGGATCTAAAGTACTGTTAAAGTCTTAGCACATCATGGACTTAATGTATTATTAAACCTTAATGGTGACCATTTTTATAGACATTACATAAATCTGAGCAATACTGAACCACCTCATATTCCCCTACTGGGTTCCTTGTTCAGGTGCTTCCCTCTATTTAGAACCTTTTGAACTCTCATCACTAGCTGTCTTTTAAAATTGTTTTTCTGAAGCTTTCCTAATCCCTCAACTATATAAATCCATCCCTTGGACTCATTAGTATTTCAAGCATCGCTTTCCTGTGCCAACTTCTCTCCTAGGACACTCATTAAATAGTCAAGTACCATTGACTAGTAGGGGTGATCCATCGTGGAGTACCCCACAAAGCCAGTAAGTTGTGGTTGAGAGCCAACCTATGTTCTGCTCACTAGAGGGAGCTTCATGATATGGGACTATATCCACCAAGAGGTAAGAGGGCACCCTTTTGTATCCAATTTGCATAAGTGTGCCCCCCAGAATTGTGAGCCTGGAACTGATTTCACCCATCCTTACATCCTAAACAGCATGTACTACCTAGCATGGGAGTGTATACATGGGAGGTGCTTGATCAACATGGTTTAATTGATTCAGGTAACTCCTTTTAGCTCAACTAAGCGGTTTCTCTGCAGAAGTGCCTGCCTAATGCTGTCAGGCTTTTCAATGGAGGTTGTCATTCTAGATTTTTATGAAAAACTTCTAGTTGCTCAAGTGTTCGCAATTAAGTCTTAACTTCAGTAATGGAAAAATAACACCATAAACTCAGAGTTCAGAGTTTGACTATTTGCCAAGACTGTACACAGATGTTCTACTCAACAGCCATATCTTAATCTCATTTTAGGCAGGAGAAGTGCAGTGAATGTGTCTCGTAGATTGTTGGTGCTTTTTTTTTCTCTAACTGGCAGTTTATAGGACATGTGACTATGTATCTTGAGGACTAGTTTCTTCTTTGTTCCCATTAAAGTGAATTCTTTTTTTTTTTTAAAGATTTACTTATTTATGCATACAAGCACTGGGGTACAGGCCAGAGGTGTGGGGGGGTGAGAGGATTCACCACAGAGAGTGGGGAGCATAACAGGCAGATCAACGGAAGCACACTGCTGAGGGGAGCAGCGGGCACAGCAGGAGAGGTCTGCCACACCATGTGGGTCCCCTCCCTGGCCGGCAGCAGGGATCGAACTCATGCTACAGTGGCTGCGGTTTGCTTCATAGCGCGTTGCTTAACCCACTGCGCCACCAGGGAAGCCCTAAAGTGAATTCTTAACAGGCTTGTCCACATCAGTATTGTTGTGTAAGAGAAATATTTGTCATCTCTAAAATTAATTCAAAATTAAATTAATTCATCATTCAATTCATCTGGCAGGTTGTAAAGTGGTCCTGAGACCAACAAAAGCTAGGGTCTTCTTTATTATGTGCAGGAATGAAGGAATGTGGAACTTGGGAACCTCTTCCATCCCCCATCTCTAACTACTGCTTACTTATCTGCTATTTCTTTTTTTTGGGGGGAGGGGTTATTATTTTTATTTTTTTAATATATTTTTTAATCTACATATATTTGACATCAGTTGTAATCCCCATGTATCCCCCATCACCGTAACACCAGTGCACCATCACCTCAGTCCCCCGTGCTCCCGTCTGCCCTCCGCCCTTCCCCTGCTATTTCATTTTAAGAACTTTGTGATTTATTTGAATGATAGCTCTTCTTTGGAGACTTTGAAATTTTGATCATGTCTTTCTGCTTTTAGTGTTAATAAATTCAAAGTCTCTTCTAAGAGCAAGTTTAGTTAATAAAAAAAAATTACTTGCACCAAAAATATGGGAGGATAACAGATGGGATGATATGAGGTATGGAATTTGGAGTCTAGGGACATTGATCAACATGGACTAACTTATATTGCTGCTAAGAGTGAGACAGACCAATGAAATAGCAGAGTGGGCACAGATGAACCAGAACTGGTCTCTTCTCCATCTAAAGGTGCTCAGTCTTTATACAAACCCCCACCTGGTGGGACAAATACTATACAGAAATGAAATTGTCCCACAGAGATTCTGGAAATGCAACACCCCTATCTAGTTAAATTGGAAGCTCATTTCCACTAAGCTGTTATACTGCAGAAATGCCTGTCTGTTGCCCCCATCCTTTTCATTGAAAGCTGGCATTCTGTAACTTTATGAAAACATATCTGTTCTTTAATGCTGCCAATTAATTTTAAGTTTTTGAAATGTATAGACAAAACCATACTCTTGGTGAGGACAGTGGGACCTGTGCACCACCAGTTTGCAATGCTTGCTTTAAAGTAGACTCCTGGTCCCTGGACTCTGGAGAGAGACAGTCACATCAGGACATTCTCTATTCAGATGGAGGCATCATTTTTCCTTAAGAATTTCAGGACTATACCTCCTGGGGAAAACGGTAAGAAAAGCAGCATTTATCTTGTCTTTATGGTTACTTTTAGCAGCATGTCATTTCGATGGAAATGGCCTTTCCTCTGTGCTTGTAAATGAGCCCAGAGCCGTGATAGGAACAATGAGGGTGACAAATAAAACAAGAGCAGTATTCACATTCTCAATAATGTGCTGAACTCAGAATTCAGACCATACTTGGGTTTTTGAAAATGGGGTCTATGGCATGTGTAGCCTTAAGCTGTTAAGAAGCCCAGGTCAGAGGAGATTAGTAACAGGGGCCTTTGCAAAAGAAAGTATTGAGGAAGGCATTCAATATTTGAAATGCATTCCAAATTCTCCCTCTTGATTTGTGATTTCAATTTCCTATATGTTTTTCTAAATATACATTTTAATAAATTCTACTGATCTTCCCTTTCATCTAGTTATTAATTCAATTAATTCAATAGGTATTTATTGAGCACCTGCTATTCCCAACCATTCATTCAACTACATGGAATCCATAAGTTAATGAAAAAGATGAAGATTCCTACCCTCAGAGAACCATATTCTAGAACTAATAAATAATTAATGTCCTGATATGTTAGGAGGAAATAAGGGCAATGCAAAAGGTAAAATTAGAGCTAAGAGGAATGGAGGCGTGCTCGATGTATTTTCAAATAGGTGAGTCAGGATGGGCTTCAGGGCACTTTGCAGAGGAGGAGTATGGTTATCTTTTTTTCTTTTTCTTTTTTTTTCAAGTTTCCCACTGTTTTTTTCCCTCACTCATCAAAGCAGTAAACAGTAAGCGGTGAAGGGTGGTAGCAGGTATGTGTCCTGATAAGGTCTTGTAAATAAAGAGAGTGAGACAAACTTACTACACACAATTCTACAAAATAAAGCTCTTACAGAATATGTATTTTCCTGGGGAGAAGGCAATATTATAGTTTATTTCTATCAAGCTTTGCTCATTACAAAGATCTCATGTTTTTCATTGATGTGCCTCAACAAGTTATAATGCACATCAATGAAAAGTATGAGATCTTTGTAACGACAAAGCTTGATAGAAATAAACTATAATATTATTACCTTCTCTCCAATGGAAAAACACAACGTATCATTTTTTGAGGTGAAGAAATGAGGCTCAGAAATGTCCTTAAGTGGCTTACTTTTCGGTGGCTCCTCGCTGCGCACCTCTGATTTCCCTGTGTGCAGACCTCTGACCGTGATGGCCCAGGACCTCATTGATCAGATCTCTGCTGACCTTTTTATACTATCTCTTGCCAGTTTCCCCTTCTCTGTCCATACTGCAGCCATCCTGAGCTGGTTTCTTCTTCCCATTTCTATGCTCTCTCTTACCTCAGAAAGTTTGCAATACGCTTCCCATTACATTTGGTCATCCTCCAGGAGTCCTTGGGCATCACTTCCTCTGGTGAGCCTTTTCTGATTCCATCAAAGCTAAAGTTGGTGACCGTCCACTCCACCTAAGTTTACCCAGCATGCTGTGCTGATGTCTGCAGCAGCCCTAATTGCTCCTTCTGTCATTGTGTGTGTCCTTATCTGTGAGCTACTAGAAGCTTGAGAATGCCTTCTTCATTTTATCTCCATGCTTGGCAGTTTGTGGCCCACATGTTCTGTAACTGGTGAGTAAACAACTTGATGAATCAATTGTTCATGTTCCATAGGATGCTATGGATCTAGAACCAATCATGCAAAATCCTCTAAGTCCAGGGTCTTCCATAGCTTTCTCCTAGTCATTGCAATTTGCCTCAACTCTGCTCTTCCAGAGGCTCCCCTAATGATCATATCCAAACCTTTTAAACTTGTCCCAGCACCGTCCTGCAGTTCAGATATTGTGAAATTCAAAGTCTGGCAAGATCAACCTTTCAACACCTCTTCAATTGTTTCTTGCATTCCAGGATGATAGCTTTGCACCTGTCTCCCCTGCAAGTTTAATGCCTTATCAGATCTCTCGCTGCTTCTGCTCACTTCCATCTCCTTCTGTCGGGTGTTTCCTGTTTTTATCACATTTTATCACTACAAAAACTAGGGTAACTTTCTCCTTTCTCCTCTGGGCCTCTAGAAAACTTCCATATTTGATACGGGCTTACCAGTATCTGGAAGTTTGCCAACCCTGATTCTTTTGTCCTTGCTTTGCTCTGTGGCACTAAAACCGTGGAGTTTGTTTCCTGCTTTCAGTTACCTGCTGGTTCATCTTCTCTTTGCTAAGTGAAAATCATGCATACGGGTGGAAAGTGCTCACAACTGTTGGGTCACCTGTATTGCTGCGACTTCCTTGATTAGAGCACCTAGCACTGACTATTGTGAACACCAAGGGGTGAGTAAAGCACATGGGCCCCATGATCCAATGCCATGTGTGTTTGACTCAGCTTTGCCCAGTTATTTTCATTTTATACTTAAAGTAGAAAAAGAATTTTGGAAACATCATTAATCACTTCTTCCAGGTATAATAATGACTAATAACAGGTTCCAGTGGAAAGGAACTTGCCAAAGTGTTCTAATTTGAAAATTTGACTGTTAATGCATCTGACTTCCTTGGAACCTTCAAGTAGACAAAGCCTACTGACCAGAATTGTCTCCATTGGTTCTCACAAACGCACAAGATACATTTTACAGATGACTCAGAGCAGCTTAGAAAAGCCAAGTAATTTTTCAATCCATGGCACATGGAAGTAGCCAAAGCAGAACATCATGTGCGTGCTTCTTTGTTGAATCACATCACACACATGTTTATATACATGTACATGTTTATACATGTACATGTTTATATACAATTTTCCCTGCTTTTTAAAAAAGATTTACTTATGTATACGTACAAGAACTGGGGCACAGGCCAGAGGTGTGGGGGTGAGAGGATTCACCAGAGACAGAGGGGAGAGCAGAACGGACAGATCTACTGAAATAAACTGCTGAGGGGAGCAGCAGGCAAAACAGGAGAGGTCTGCTGTGCTATGTGGGTCAGCTCCCTGGCCTGGTATTGACTCGTGCTGCAGTGGCTACATATAGCTTCATAGTACTGTGACTTAACCTCTTGAGCCACCAGGGGGGCCCTGAATTTTCCCACTTTTTAGTGCAAGGGACATCACAAGGGACCAGAATCTGCACAATAGACTTCCTTCATTCTCTGCTTTTGCTTAGTCTTTTTCTTCACCATTATCCCACGAAACACAAAGCATTCCACTTTGGGCACAGATTAGTTAATCATCCTGTGTAAGTCTGGAAAAACAATTAACCAGAATGTTCAGATCACTTTGCTTAGCAGAATTTTCAAAATGCAATTGCAGTTGGGAGAATGATTATAGAAATGAGCCATTTCCAACTACAGCTCTGTGCCTTAATTTTCTTACAAAGAATTTTAACTACTTGAAAGGTAGTGAGTAGAAGAATTAAGAGCAAAACCTTTTTTAACAAAGTGACTATTAGTTGTGTATAGGTATTCAATCTACTCATAAGCAAATTGGATCCAAAGAAAAAGATTGCCATAAATGGTGGTGTTAGCAGTTCACAGATTGTGTTATACTGAGTGCCTGAATCCTTACTGTATGTGGCTTGTAATCCCCTAATAGTAAAACACTTATTAAGTAAGCAGATATTTAGGCATGTCTCCTTTTCTTCAGGGCCTTGATATTTAGAGTTCACAAAGCTTATTATACTACTATGTGAAATTGTATTCATGGTAGTAGAAATGCATCACATGAAACAAAAAATTATTTGCGAATATCTTCATAGGTTATATTTCCATTTTGAATTATGCTTAATATTTTCTGCTAGGTTAATCAAAAAGTGCTAAACTAAAAAGATAACCGTTTTAAGTATATATTCTATAACTGTATGTTTATTCTAACTAATGCCTTTTAATATTTTTGGAAAGCATAAAAATATCTGTAAAAAAAAACTCATGAGCAGAACCATTGCTAATTTTAAAGTACTTGATATTCATATTCCAGATGGAATATACTCAGGATGAAATTTTGTATAAATTTTTCCTTTGTACATAGTCTTGAAAGTTTAATCTCATAATTTGCCTTTAGAAAATTAGCAGGAGATGTCTCATATTTTCAATAACAGTTACTGCCTTAACTTGAGCTTGATTCTGTGAAGAATATGTCATTGCCTGCCAGTGCTGTCTAATGCCTGTCAGTGCTGCCAGTGCATAGTTAGTAGCAACTGTGGATCAATTATGGATTATGGTCAATGAAACTAGCTGACTGGAATCATATCAAATTAACATTGCAGTTTGACTTTTGAAGATAACTCATTCTCCAAGGTCGCCATAATATCAGTTATTACCAAGACAATTTTTGCCAGGAGTTTCTCTTCTAATACTTACCATACCTGTTCTCCACTTGGTTCAGGAAGATATAGGTGTGAACGCTTCTCTGCATGAACACACACAGCTATGAAGGTAACATTGCCTGTGTTGCAAGGATCCATGTGGATGAGGCAGGTCTATAGACTGAAGTCACGAAGCTGCAAGTAGTATAGGCTTAGCTTTCCCACTTAAGCCCAAGGAGGAGTTTAAGAGTTAGCAGAGACATCTTCATGAGGGCCCTTTTATGCCACACCTTAGGCTTTGGGGTGTTGTAAAGAAAGGACCTTACCTATAATTCATAATAACTATAATTAAACTAAGGGAGCAGTTTATTTCAGAGGTTGATGTTAGTATGAGGCCAACTCTGATCTTACTTAATTGGAAGTAGAAAGCAACAGCAATGGTAAAACTAAAAGAAAGACAATTCATTAAAATGGAAACCCAGGGCCTCCCCTGGTGGAGCAGTGGGTTAAGCAACGCACTACGAAGCAAATTGCAGCCACTGCAGCACAAGTTCGATCCCTGCTGCCGGCCAGGGGAGGGACCCACATGGTGTGGCAGACCTCTCCTGCTGTGCCCACTGCTCCCCTCAGCAGTGTACTTCTGTTGATCTGCCTGTTCTGCTCCCCGCTCTCTGTGGTGAGTCCTCTCACCCCCCTACACCTCTGGCCTGTACCCCAGTGCTTATATGCATAAATAAATAAATCTTTAAAAAAAAAAAATGGAAACCCATATTCTGCTAGACCACATGGATGGTGGTGAAAAGACCGCCATTGCAAGTTCTTTGTGGTAACTTCAGATGTGGTCTGGGAAAGCACCTATTAAGCAACTGTCACAAAGTCTCACCTTCAACCTCCTGAAACAACTGATACACGGCCTAAAATTTAAATGATCACTTTGATTAATTCCTCTGCTGCCAAAATGTAATTGGTGATGTATTCAGTTGACTCAGAAAATTGACTGGTACCACAAATTTAAAATATCTGAGGCTATTATTCAGTATTTCATTGTTACTTCCAGAATAAACATATGAATCTAGGTTTAATACCTGTAAAAAGGCAGTTAGAAAAAGATTATAAGCAAGGTGTGTTTCAAGTACAAATAATAAAAAATTCCTTAATTTTTTTTGTTGTTGAAAAGTGAAATAGTGTTGCATTTCCTTTTCCCTCAATTATAATGTGATATACTTTTCTCTGATAACAAGGTGTTAACGTTGTCATATCTATGTCTATATCATGGCTCAACACTAATTAAGTAAGTAGAGCCAGAGCCTTAAAAAAATAATCATCTGTCTCAGTGAATTAAACTATATTTTCACTGTTCATTGATCATTCTTGGACTTACATTAATGAAATAAGTGCAAAGTACAGGTTTATTAGTCTGTGTGGTCTAGGATAAATTTCATTGCATTGTGGGAAAGAAAAATATTTTTGTTGTATTTTATTTTATTGAGGTAATGTTGGTTTACAACATAGAGGTTCAGGTTCACACCTCTTCAGATAAATGTTACCACGGCACACCTGCCACAAAGAAAGAATTGCTCTTGTCTCATATCCTCAATTTTAATATGTTTTCTCCCTCAACTTTCATTTGATATGTCTTGGGAGTTTACCACAAAAATTGGCCCTTTTTTTTTTTGAGAAAATTAAAAACAAATTTAGAAAGAAGGCACTATGCAGACAAGCTTCATTTAGCAGAAATTCTTTCATTAAAGGAGACTTTTGGAAAGACAGATTGCAGAATATTGTTACCTCCTTATCTCTTAAAATGGACTTTTCTTTCTTCCTGGTGGATATCTATTACTGAGAAGAGCAATGTCAGCTTCCCCTTCTATCAGATGCTAATTCAGTATCTCAAACAGGAAAAAAAAAAAAAATGGTTCTTGCAGACACCATAGTGGTTTAAAATTGTGCACCAATAAAATCAAAATCAAATATAATTTAAATCTGTGGTCTGAAATCCAAAAGAACCCTAAGCCTGAATTCAATATTTACATTACTAGAGCAACTTCTTTATGTATCTTCCTTCAGATATCTGAACTTGGTCGCATTTATTCTTCAACCAAGAAAAGAAAGAGTTCTTTAATTCTCTTGGTCCACAGATGTGTTGAATAGTTACCAGATTTCTTATGGGGAAAGGTTAAGTAAATATTTTGACAATAGATAAAATCTTCAAAATGAACTACAATCTTAAGTAAGGCAAGTTAGCTTTGATAGGCTAAAATGTTAAGGCTAGAGAATAGAGAAAGAATTTTCAAGTAATGCAGTGGTGATTCTTTTTTAGTGTAAAGTTTGTATTCCTAAATTTTAGCAACTCTTTTAACATATAACCTAGTCCTTTATAAGCAGTTGTTGAGATGGTTCAAGAGTGGCAAACACTTTATGCTTGTTTGGGGCTAACCAGCTACTCTAATTGAGTATATCCATCATTTGAAAAAAAAATAGGGGTGATTGAAACTATGGGGTTTGAGGGTATATGCCCAACTAATGATAATGCAAATCAATTTAAAATAAATATGTGCCTTCTGAAAAGATCCATCCACAAAACAAATGTGGTCTACAGAGCTCTGATTTCTGACCATAATTTTGCCCAAACCAAGTAATAATTACTTTCAACTACTTTTCCAAGACTCAGATCCCTTCTCAAACATTCTTGCCTAGTGGTTGTTCACTTCTGTTTGAACAACTCCAGTGATGAGAAGTCATCAACTTTTGAAGTTGCTAGTTCTTTAATTATATCAACAGTGGTAGTGATAGTAGTCATTTTTTTGCTTTAGGAGAATAAAAACAATGACTTGTAAACTTTAATAGATGGTTACTCTGACCAACAAGTGTTCAGTAGTTCTCTCTGTTCTGATTTTTACTGAAGAGTCTGTCACTTTTGAGGGTTTTTCTTCTTTGCTTCATGATATAATCAGTTCCTTAACAATCATAAACAATCATAAAACAATCAAATATGATAATAATCATATTTGGCTGTAATGTTCTAAGCTTAACTTAATTATATCATGTATTATGGACTGATCTTATAAAGGTCCATTTTCCATTTGCATTTTTCATTCCGTCACTAATTTATTGAGAAATTTCTTGGTGCTCATCACTGTGCTAGACCTGGGTTACAAAGGGGATAAAGACTCAAAGGGCTATGCCTACCTTAGATTTACATTCCAATAAGGGAAACACAAAAACAAAATAATTAAAAAGTTTTCTGGGCCTTCCTGGTTACACAGGTGATAGTGTTGTAGCACTGTGAAGCTATCTGCAGCCACTGCAGTTTGAGTTCGATCTCTGGCTAGGGAGGTGACCCACATGGCACAGTAGACATCTCCTGCCTTGTTGGCTGCTCCACTCAGCAGTATACTTCAGTCAGTCTGCCTGTTCTGTTCCCCACCCTGTCTCTGGTGAATTCTCTCAGCCCCACCCCACACCTCTGACCTGTACCCTAGCCTTGTATGCATAAATAAGTCTTTAAAAAAAATAAATTTCCTGAGGAAATTAGTGGAGTGGCCAGAGAGGGAGGCAAGAGTTAGAATGCGCACGGACTTCTGGGTCTCTAGCAATTTGTGTTTTCAAATAATATAATGAGAATCCACTGAAAAACTTTAGGCATAATAATGAAATGATCTTAGAGAACTGCAGAGGGAGAATGTTAACACATAGTGTAGAAAATACAGGAAGTTTTAATAAGAAAATACATCATGCAAGATGCCATTATGCATAGACAAGAATGGTATGGTAGAGAGGATAGACATAATTTTGTGTTAGTCAGTTTGGGCTGGTATAACAACAATAAGTACTGGGTGGATGAAACAACAGGCATTGATTTCTCACAGTTTGGGGTCTGGAAGGCTACAATCAAGGCATTGGCAGATCTGGTGTCTGATATAGACACTCTGGCTGATTTGCAGGAGCTGTCTCCTTGGACCCTCAAGGCCAATAGAGAGAGAGCTCTAATCTTTCATCTTCTTTTGAAGACACTGATCCCATCATGGGACAGCTACTCTGATGACATGACCTAACAATATTGACTATAGAAATTCCCCTATCTCCTTCCATCATCCCATGAGGGTTAGGATTTCAACACGTGGATTCCGAGGAAAAACAAACATGTAGTCCATAACAACTCCCATGTTTCTTATCCCCATTATACATTACCTGTTTAATATTTCCCATTGAGCACAGGCAAGAATATGACTATGAAGACATATCACTACCATGGTGGGTTATGTCACAAGGCAAAGATAAAGGGAATTTGGATGTGATAAAGGTCCCAAATCAATTGATCAGATTCCAGAGGGAGAGCCTGACCTGTTCAAGTGAGTCCTCTAACAGATGGTTCAGAGACCCCTGCAGAAGTTAGAGGGATTCAGAGCAGCAGGTGCACTGTCCTCTTGGCTCAAGAAGAAGCAAATGACTGTATGGAAAGGCCCGTATGGAGGAATTAATAGGTGGTCTGGTTGCTGAAGGTTCCAGACGTGTAACTGCAAGGAATTGAATTTTGCCAGCAACCAGACCTTGCTTGTTGTGTTCCATAGTCACTGGCTACCTCACTATTTGAAAAACATAGGCTTTTAATAACCAAAAGCTGTGGAATAAGAAAATAGGGTCATATAAGCACAAGGTCACTGCTATTTATGGAGAGAGTGTAAAACTTGTTCTCTAATTTCTTGGTTGCCATCTTTCAACTGGCAACACAAAATGTTCCAATTCCTTGGACAAATTGGCTAAATTAGTTGTGTGAATTATACAAACAATCCATGGCAGCATCTTTTCCCTTTCTGTCATGTATAAATTTCTTGATATTCTTCAAATTATGTATTATACTGGCCATTCACTTTTTGTAAAATTCTATAGGAAATGCTCTTATTAATACTTGCAGCAACCAAGAAAAACATTTTAATTTTTGACAGCACAAATGAGGCCTCCAGAAGGGTGGGTGGTGTGGGCGTTGGTGGTGGGGGGGCACTGCACTACAGTGGAAAATTATTGGGTGCTTTGGTGGTGGGTGTGGTGTGATCACATACATTTGTTAGACATGTGAACCTGCACCCTTAAAAGATGTAAAGTGCTTTAAATGAATGTTACCTCAACAAAATATTTTAAAAAGCATTAAAATCAGTCCTTTTGCTTTCCCTAGAAGTCCATTTGCTTTCCCTAGAAATTTATGCAATAACAAAATGCATTTGCTTGATTGAAGTGTTGGATTGCACTATGTTAACCTTGGAACAAGGGGAATAGGAATTTTATTGAAGAAAACAGTTATTTCTTTTCCAGTATCCAATTAACAAATGGTTATATTTGCAATAACAGAGAAGACAGACCTAGCTTTTGACAATTATATGTTTTTGTTTGTTCTCAGAGTTATTATTTTATTTTATGGAATATCCCTGAAGTTATACAAGAGAGCAGCATTGCAGAAGTGATTTGAGCTGTTTCTTTATGTGCACACACATATGAGTGTGTTTGCCTACTCACACACACATGATTCACACACCTCTTTCCACGAAGGATTTAGGGTGACACAGGGTGTCATTCTGAGTAAAACAGTCTCATCAAATGCAGGCAGCTCATCGGTCAGATGCTACATGATTCTCTCTTCAGCTGAGATTTCTTGAAATCTCACGAGTTAAAGGAGGTGAGATCCCAGAACTTTTGATTTGTAGGAGGGTAAAATAATTCCTTTGTGCTGGAGAGGTGAGTTAAATATTTCACTAAGAAAGCCAAGTTTTTAGAAGAGTTTACTGTGCAATTAATAAAGATAAAAGCTCTAATATTTTATGCTTAAAAGCATATTTTTTAAAAACCAAAGGACTTATTTCTCAAAATTAAGTCTATAGAATATAACTGGCTTTTAGTATTTCTGACTTGGTTTCTGCCTGACGTCTGTTTATAAGGTCAGATATTCTTCTTTTTCCAACAAGCCTTAGCCTAGACTTGCCTGATGATCTTTGACTGAGTTAACCATTTTCTGTAGGGAAATCAGACGAGAAATACCCAGGACTTAATATTGTGAACAAAAGTGTTATTAGAAACCTCAAATTAATTATTTTCTGCTTCATAACATAATAAACCCTAAACTACAAGGAGTATCAATTAGGTATTTATGACGAGGTTCTTATTTCATTCCTGGTTGAAAGCAACTAATATGAAAATAGTCATCCTAACAAAAGACAATCATTGTCTTTATTAAGTATGATTATAACCTGGGCCTCCCTGGTGGTGAAGTCTTAGCACTATGAAGCTATTGGCAGCCACTGCAGCATGAGTTCAATCCCTGCCCTGCATGTTCTGCTCCCCACTCTTATTTCTTGTGAGTCCTCTCATCCCCCACACATCTGGCCTACAGCCCAGCTCTTGTATGCATAAATAAAAATAGAATAAATCTTTAAGTGTGATTATAACCTATTCTTAGTCCTTTATACATGAAGTGGATCCAGCATCTTTAAATGACTTGAACTATATCGAAGAGTTTTTTTGTTTTGTTTTGTTTTTTGGGTTTTTTTTAAAGAACAATGGTGATTTGAGACTCCACTGTAGATCATTTGGAAGAATTTTGGGGACTAGGATAGAGTGACTGAGAGTCTTGGCTTTGATATGGAAATAAGTCCGACCTCAAGTATGATTTGTAAAGTATTTTCCAGATGCATTATATTTTCTTGAAGTTGTAATAAATTATCGAAAAGTGAGTTGCTTAAAACATCAAAATGTATTATAGTTCTGGCAACCTGAAGTCCAACATGCATTTCATTGGGCTAAAATCAAGGTGAGGGCAGGGCTCTAGATTCCTTTCCGGAGGCCTTTGGAGAAAATTCATTTTTTTTTACCTTTCTAGCTTCAGGAGGCTCCCCACAACCCCTGGCTCCTGGTCCCTACCATGCCTGATCAGCCTGTCTCATCTCCCTTCGCTCTGGCTCTGCTTTTACCTTTCCCACTTCTATGGACACTTGACATCAGGACACTTTCCCCTGTCAAGTTCTACTGAATAGCAATCTTGTTTCTACCTGCAATCTTAATCCCCCTTTGACATGGTGACATATTAGCAGGTTTGGGGGATTGGAACAAGGACTGTTTGTTGTAGGAGTCATTTTACTCCGTGCCACACCAGAGAACCTGAGGCAAAGTACACACAAGGAATGTTAGTTTTTGCTTTTCTTAAACACTCCCCGCCATGATCAACATCAATGGAAAACCCTCTTGAATGGTTTTGTTATTTGGTAAGAAGATGCCAACTGACCAGTGTTCCAGGTGAATCTAGACAGCTTTCACACTACGATTCAATATCTTTACAGTCATTTTGGCACTCTGCTTTAAAGCTGAAATATAAAGAACAGGGTTATTACCAAGTCTGACCTAAAGACATATGGTTTATAGCTTCCTGTCCTATCTGTGCGCGTCTTCCTTTCTTTAAGATGTGTTTTGCTGTCTTATCAACCCATCTACTTGTGGCTCACTCTCCCAAAGTAGAATGTGAGTGCTAACTCTTCTGTCAAGTTTAAAGTACAAGGTCCAACTTGAACTGAACTCCCCCAAAATATTCTGTGTGTCCCTGAAAGCAGCTCCAGAATTCAAATGAATAATGTTGCTCTCAAGCTGTCCCCCTCTCTGCTGGTTGCAAAAGTAGCACCACTGTCATGCAGCTGTGATATCTGGGATCATATGCCCCTTGTATTCTCTAACATTCCTGTTAGTCTTCTCAAGCAGTCTTCCTCACTAGGGCTATCCAAGTTCAAGCTTTTGATACCTTTGTCTGGGCTATAGACATAGTCTCCTGAGGGTCTCCTGCCAACATTCCTTCTTTCATTTGTGCCTCAGGACAAGTCTCAGGTGCCTCCCTTCCATCTTTGCTGCCTTTTGTCTGTCCTCTGCTTTATATTAAATTAGTCTTCGTCAGCATGCTGAAGGACTGAGGAGTTATATTTAAGCTCTTACCATATGCCAGGCATTGTACTTAGACATTTTACATACATTATTCCATTTAATCCTAATTTAAGGTCCTGGTAGGTAGATGCTATTTCTCTTTTTTAACTAGTGAAACTGGCAAACCGAGGGATAGAGAGCTTTATGTAATTAGACAAACTACACAGTAAGTGGCATATAGAAAATTCAAACTCAGAAATGCCTGATTTCGAAATTTTAGTTTTACCACCCTTGGAGCCAAGTACAGTTTGACTTTGTTTTTAAAATATCTGTTTTATGGAGATGTATGAATTCATGGTTTAGGACAAGCATATCAGTTTGGTCATCTTGGTGGTGGTTTCTGTGGCTGAAGACTGCTTTGTCTCTCTCTCTTTTTTTTTTTTTTTAAAGAACTAGAACTTGTCAAATCTCTACCTTTGATGTGGTTTACAGATTAATCAGGGGCATTGCTCATAGCTTAAAAAAAAAAAGGAAAGAAAGTATGTTAGAAGGAAATAAAGGAAAGACAAGAAGTAATGAGGGAGGAAGTCATTTAACATCTGGACTTAAGTCATGCTAAGTTAGGACTCTTGCCGACATAAATAATCCTAATAAACCTGTTCCTTTTTCAGTAGAGATCAACTCTCAGCAACCAGTGACAAGCTGAAACATGTTTTACTTCTTTGACCAAAACACCCACAGAAGTAACAGAAACCAGTTTAGCAACTTTGTAAGTGGGTGCAAAAGGATGCCTGTAAATAAAGCCTCCTATTGTTTCTCTCTGACTATGGTAGTTATGGAATGCTGATGGGTTTATATATTCCTACTCAAAACTCTTACTGCAATATAGTAAGTTTAACTCTCACTGATATTTTGATACTTACATTTTTTTTAGATTCTAATTCTGATACTTTTTGAAAAATCATGTTTGTTGAGGTGATGTTGATTTACAACACTGTATATGTTTTAGGAGTGTGAATCCACCATTTACAAATGGATATTACCACACCATACCCAACACCAAGTCATTATTAATCCTCTACCAAAGTCCATTGAGCCTCTTCCCCAAATTATACCCACTCCCCCTCTATTCCTTCTGGTATCCTCAGTTCTGCTCCCAGATTTCAAGTGTTAATTTTGGTTTTTGGTTTTTGGTCTGTCTTTTATGAATGAAATCATCCAGGATTTGTTGTTCTCATTCTGATTTATTTCACTGAACACAGTCTCCTCCAGTTCCATCCATATTGTCAAAAATGGGGAGATTTCATCATTTTTGGTTAAGTAGCATTCCATGTTTACATATGCTGCATCTTTATGCAGTCATCTGTCCTTGGGCACTTCTGTTGTTTCCATAGTTTGAATATTGTAAAGAGTGCTGTAGTGAACATAAGAGTACATATATTCTTTCTAGTTAGTGTTTTTTGTTTTTTTTTTTTTATTCTTGAAGTAGATACCTAGGAGAGGGACTGCTGGATCATGAGAGATCTATTTTTAATATTTTTAAAATCCTCCATATTGTTTTGTATAGAGGCTAGCGTAATCTACAGGCCCACCAACCATGTACTAGTATTACTTTTCCTCCACTCCCTCAGCAGCACTTGATAGTTCTGCTCTTTTTGATATGGTCCATTCTAAGGCAAAAGAAGTAGCATCTCACTGTGGTTTTGATTTACATTTCCTGATGTTAAATGAGGATAAGCATTTTTATGTGTCTGTTGACAATCTGTATATATTCTTTGAAATATTTATTCAGATCGTCTGCCTATTTTTCTAATTGGGTATTTGTTTTCTTTTGTTGAGTTGTAGGAGTTGTTTGTAGATTTTGGATATTAGCCCCTTTTTAGATATGTGATGCACAAATATTGCATTCTATTTGGCAGGGTGTCTTTTTGTTTTAGTGACTGCCTTTCACTGATGAGAAAGTATTTTTTGTTTATTTTTCCTTTTGTTGCCCTTGCTGTTGTAGTTGAGTTCCTGAAACTAATGTCATGGAATGTTTGCCTATGTTTTCTTCTTTTTCTTTTATGATTTTGTTACAGGACAAGAAGAGGAGCACCCCAGAACCTCCAAATCTGTCATCTCTGAATGGGTTCTGCCATCTGCCACATTAAGACAATCATATAAAACCTTTAATGGAAAGGAACATTAATACAATTAGGGTACGAAACAGAAAGGACAAAGAACATAGATACTAAGTTAAGCATCCAAAGTTACCCATCTCCTTGAGGGTAAAAGTCCAGCCAAATAGGATTGGCCCAAAGCAAGGCCCAAAAGCCTGCCACACGTCTAAAGGACCTTTCAGTAGAGACCCATAGAAAAGGGTCAGAAAGAGTCAGACAAATCTGGGAGGAAAAGAGCAAAATCAAAATCAAGATGAAAGCTGCCATTGTTAAGCTCCCCACAGGTCTCGCACCCACATCTGTTCCAACCAGTCCAAGACCAAAAAGCAAGGGCAGTTTCTGCACATGTCCCTCTGCTCCATGAGCCTCCTCCTGGTCTCCTTGCTACTCTCCATCCTGCTTCCTTCTTCCTCCCTTCCTTCTGTCCTCTCTCTGCAGAATCTTCTTTCCCCCCTCAGCTCCACCCAGTTAGGGTGGAACCGGGATTCTGGAACTTCCCTCTTTCCCCGGACGACCCTGTTACAATTTTAGGTCTCACATCTAATTCTTTGATCCATTTGGAATATTTTTTGTGTGTGTATGGTGCGAGGTAGTGATCTTGTTTCATTCATTTACACTTGTTAAGTCTTTCTTTTCACCACTGTATGATTTTTGCTCCTTTGACTTTACTCTCCAGATAAGTGAGGGTTTATTTCTGAACTCTCAATTATATTCCATTGATTTGTATATCTATTTTTAGTCTAATGTGATACTATTTTTATTACTGTTGCTTTGTAGTACAGTTTAAAGTTTGAAGGGTAATATTCCATTCTCTTTTGACAAGATTCTTTTGGCTTTATGGAGTCTTTAATTTGCCATAAAAATTTCAGTAAAGAAATTTCCTTGAAGAAAGCTATTGGAATTTTGATAAAGATTTAATTATTTATATTTCCCTGGGTAAGCTGGCTATTTAAAAATATTAACTCTTCCAATTAATGAACATTGAATATTTTTCCATTTCCTGTGTCTTCTTTTATTTCTTTTCACAATGATTTATAGTTTTTGTTGTGTACATCTTAAGCTTACTTTGTTAATTCCTACATAGTGCATTTGTTAAATGCAATTGTAAATAGGACAGTTTTATTGATTTATTTCTCTTTTAGTTGTTTGCATCTAGGAACATAAAGGAGCTTTTATATATCGATTTTGTAACCTAATATTTTTCTAATTGAATATTTCTAATAGTTTTTTTTTTAAAACAAACAAAACCAGGAGTCCGAAGGGTTTTCTATGTATATTATCTTGTCATTGCAAAAATGATACTTTTATCTTTCTTTTTCAATTTGGATTCCTTTTTTATCTTTCTTTTTTCCTAATTGCTGTAGCTAGAATTTCCAATACTATGTCAAATAGTAGTGGTGAAAGTAAACATCCTTGTCTTATTCCTGATCTTAGAGGAAAAGCTTTTAATTTTTCACCATTCATTGTGATGTTAGCTGTTGGTTTATCATATATATGGCCTTTATTATGTTGAGTTATGTTCCTTCTATTTTCATTTTTTAAGAATTTTTATCATAAATATATGTTCAGTCTTATCAAATGCTATCTCTGAATCTATTGATATTATTTTTATTTTACCCTTTGCTGATGTGGTAAAATTTACTGATCCATTTACAGATGTTGAACCATTTTTGCATCTTTGGAATAAATACTGCATGGTCATGGTATATGATTGAATTCAATTAATAATTTGGTGAGGATTTGTGTACCTGAATTCATCCGGGATTTGGCCTATAGTTTTCTTTTTGTGTGATAGCCTTGTTTGCTTTTGATATCTGGGTAATGTTGAAGAAAAAAAAAAAAAAGATCTCATAAAATATAATTAGAAATGTTCCCCTTCAATAATTTTTTAAAATAGCTTTAAAAGGATAGGTATTAATTAATCTTTAAAGACTTGGTAGAATCCTTTTTTTTTTTAAAGATTTATTTATTTATGTATACAAGCACTGGGGTACAGGCCAGCAGTGCGGGGGTGGGGGTGGAGTGAGAGAATCCACCAGACAAGGTGGGGAGCCTGACAAGCAGATCAACCAAAATACACTGCTGAGGGGAGCAGCGGGTGAGTCAGGAGAGGTCTGCTGCACCATGTGGGTCCCCTCCTCAGGAGGCTGCAGGGATCGAACTCATGCTGCAGTGGCTGCGATTTGCTTCATAGTGGTTGCTTAACCCACTGCGCCACCAGGGAGGGCCAGACTTGGTAGAATTCTTAATGAAACTATATGATCCTAGGGGAGACTTTTGATTACTCTTTCAATTTCGTGGGTTGTAATTGTTCTGTTCAAATTTTCTGTTTCTTCTTGATTCAGTATTGAGAGGTTGTGTGATTCTAAGAATTTGTTCATTACTTCTGAATTTCTAATTTGTTCACATAAAAATGTTCATAGTGGTCTCTTATGAACCTCTGTATTTCTGCAATGTCTTGTAATTTTTCTCTTTCATTTCTTATTTTTTCATCTCATTCTGATATTTCTTAAGGGTTGTCGTTTAAAAAGAGCATAAAAACAAATATTATACAAGGGATGTTAACTTGGGCAAATCTTATTATCCATGTGGTGATTTTGCCCTCATAGATTTATATAGATGATAGACTACATATTTTTTTAGAAGTTACAGCAACAGACTTTAGTAATACAAGGAAATATCATTAAAACCCAATTACTTCTTTTATAGGAAGGAAAATGCAAGTAAAATCAACTGCTAAACGTGATTCTTAAATTTTTGTGTGATTGTGAAAGCTAACCATAGCTAAACATGACTTTGATCTGGGGCTTAAAAATGCTGTTTGGAGTTATTATTGAATCAAAATTCAAAATTTTAACAGAGACACCAGATCATAGCAAAGTATATGTCATTGTGAAATTCATTAAAGTCAATATATGTACTGTGGTTGTATAAAAGAATATCCATGATCTTAGGGAATTTACTATTAGTATTTCTAGGCAAAGGGACCATGGTGCCACTATTTTAGTCTCAAGTGGTTCAGATATATATCTGAATACTAGGTAGATATATCTAGATATATATCTATATATGTATACACAGAGAGAGAGAGAGAGTATGTGTATCAGAGAAGGAAAGTGTAAATGGTAAATAAATGGAATAAATACTAACACTGGTTGAATCTAGATAAAAAGTATATGATCTTATGTTTATCCTAAGTAATATTAATTCATAAATGTGGGTAGGTGATCCTCAAATCTAAATTTCCAGCCCAGAAAATTATCATAAACTCTAGACTCATAAATCTAGTTACTGACAAGACATACCCAATCAAATTTTTCACACTTATTTCAAAGTGATCCTATTAGAAAATTAGTCTTATAATTTTCCTCATTAAACCTGGGCTTCCTTCAGTTTTCTCTAGTATCCGTCCCACCGTATTTCTAACCATAAGATCCCCATATGATCCTGTAGGGTTGAGTAGTGAATCCACTTATTAGATGATGAAGGAGAGTACTTTTTATTTTTGTCAGGATGTACAGTATAATGTTTTAAATATTTTCCAGTTTTCACTTCTGTTTCCAAACACATGGCATAAATTAAACGAATGTAGTATAACTTTAACTTATACCTCTGGATAGTCAATCGTGTTAAAACAAAAGTAATAGGTTATTCTGTTTTTCAAATTTAGTCTGGGTAATTATTTCAGTTGTCTCTATGATTTTGAACTTGGACTAAGAACACGAATTGGACTGCATTTTGTGGGTAAGAAGGGATATTGAAGACCGAGGTTAATGGGAAGAGAACCTTTCTAATTCAGAACTGTTGCCCTGAAAGCTAATGAGCCAGAGTTGGCTGGCCCCTAGAGAACTGAAAGAGTTATGTCAGGAAGGTAGCAAAGGAGGAAAGCCTTTGTTTTACATAAACTCACAGCCCTGGTGAAGACAGCCTTGGCATCCCTTATCTTTCCATCTCCATTTTTTCTTGACTTTTCCAAAACCACAGCCAAAATCTAGGTTCTTTCTATGCATTAGATGGTGAAGGAGAGTACTTTTTACTTGTCGATGTACAGTATAAATTTTAAATATTTTCCAGTTTCACTTCTGTTTCCAAACACATGGCATAAATTAAACAAATGTAGTATAACTTTAACTTATACCTCTGGATAGTCAGTCATGTAAAAACAGAAGTAAAAGATTATTCTGTTTTTCAAGAGAACTATCTTGTTGCTGGGATTGATTTACATGAAACATCTTGAAAATTTTTTCAAAGTGTTCCATTTTCTTTTCTTACCATTTCATCAGTTTTCCCTTTCATTTTCTTTTCCTTGAACTTCTTCCCCTTTCCATTGTCCATAATCTTAAAGATTATCTCCCTTTGTTGAAAACAATTGTTTCATGACTATATTCTTTCAAGTTTGTTTGAAATAAAATTAAAAAGTAAAGGTAAAAGAGAAACTGGAGAGCAAAATAATATGGAAATGAAAACAGTTATTAGGGAACATATTTCACATCCAGTGAAATTTTATACCTAATAATTAAAATAATTTATACAGTAAAAAGTTAAAAATGTATACTATTAAGCATTCTCCAAAGATAACATTGATGGTAAATCAAACATTAACATAATCCTTCTAGTGTATATATAAATAGTATATATTGTGTAACATATAACTATCATTCACTTTCTTCAATAAACTTTTAGAAATTTGAAATCAAATTAAAAACTTATGTTACTATAGTTTGATATTTTTTCTTTCCTGTATCTTATGACAATTTATAATTTTCTAAATCAGGTAGTTAAAAATTTTGTTTTGAAGAGTTCATCATAATATATATCTTTTATTATAAAGAATGTAGTATTAACATATCTTGACATGGCAGGCAATGTATGCAATCTCTACACACACCTTTATAACTCTCTTGATAGTGATAATTTAACAAGCTGCAATTTATTATATACTTAGTAAATGCGAAGTACTGTTCTAAGTACCTTGTATATATTAAATCATTTAGTCCTCATAGCTGGCCTGTGAGGTAGGAAATATTGAATTCCTAGTTTTACAGATAAGAAACCTATAACATATTTAAAAAATAAATAAGGGCACTCCCTGGTAACGCAAAAAGTTAAGACACAGCACTATGAAGTTCTCCGCATCCACTACAGCAGGAGTTCGATCCTAGGCTAGGGAGGTGACCCACATGGCATAGCAGACTTCCTGTGTCACCTGCTGCTCCCCTCCACAGTGCATTTAAGTCTGTCCTTCTGTTCTGCTCCCCACTCTGTCTCTGGTGACTTCTATCACTGCCCCACCCCCGCACCTCCGGCCAGTACCCCAGGTTTTGTATGCGTAAATAAATAAATCGTTAAAAAAAATAAAGCTCAAAGGCAGACAGGTGACTAATTCACCTCAGGTCTTATGCCTAGAAAGTGGAGTACCAAAGATTCGAACCCAAGGATACCAACTCCTGAATCTTAATTGTTCACCACTAAACCAGTGTCATCCACGGAAAACATCAGCAATCTGACTACTTTGTGTGGACTGCTGATATCTGTAATGGGAGAGAACAGATTAATAAAAGTGTTCTCTACTCAGTGGGAGGCATTATTTCCCAAGAGAAAAACAAACACTTCAGGAACATTTTTTCTTTAACCAGGAAGTATGTTCACAGGAGAAAATTAAAAAGACTGTGTGTATCAGATAGCGGAATCACTACTGTAACTCCTGTGCTCAGCTAGGCCCAGCCTCAATACATAGTTGCTCAATAAAAACACTAGTTTTTATTACACACTACCTAATTTGGTTTAGTGAAAGCTTTTTTTGCAAGTTGATTTAAAGAAAAATTTTTAAGGTATTTGTTTTCTATGCAGCCTGTCACACTTTCTTGAAATGCCATATGACAGGTTTCATGAAAGATAAATACCTCACCTATATATCCAGCAATAGTTGCTGCTAGAAGCAGTTAAAAGTTTCTTTAATAATTGCTCTTAAATGCCTTCTCCATTCCAAAGAGATCAAGCACTGATAAGTAAACTTTCTCACTGAGACACTACATGTTTTGTCTGGACCAGGGAAGATTGCCTTTCTTTGTATCCATCCTCTGGAGAACCTGGTTTCAGAACTGACACCATTTCCCACTCAACATGTTGGCTAGAAAATACATTGGTTTTACAAGTCAATGAGTAGATTATAATGGAGCTGTCAGAACTTGGCAAAAGCTACCAATTCCTGTATTGTATGCAAAATTTTGTTATGATTACTACTACATAGTGTATCTTTGTTATAAATGACTAGAAACATGAACTCCATTTTATATGTAACCATTGTTAGTTTATTACAGTGTAATAAACTATTTTCAATGTGTTGTGTATCTTTATAAGTTTAAGGACAGGAACAGGGAGTCAGATGGATCCAGGCTATAGGTGTGTAGTGCTAATAGGAAATGTGGATTAAGATGGGATAGGTAGGAAGAAGAGTTCTTATGACTCTTACCCATTCACTTAACTGCTGATGAGCAGCACCATAATGGACATTGTGGTGGACTCTCTTCTTGTCCTAATAGGGGAAAAGTACAGAAAGGAATAACTATATTGCAAAACACAATGTACATTGTATGTTGACAGTGCAGTTGGAGTTTAGGGGGACAAAAATCAAACTTCTGTTTGGACAAAGAGCTCATAGCACTTAACTATCTGTAGAGTATAAAACACCTGCCAGGTCAGTACCCAGTTTATGAAATCACTGGCTGTCAGTGCTATAGGCCTGATATTAGAGAGTTGTTTGAAGGTGGCCATCCTTTGTGATAAGAAATATGCCGAAGTTAGATATAGAATTCTGTGATCTTTGTCCATGATAGACTTTTTAGGATCACCCTGGTACATATTATGCAGTGCTTACTAGCACTGTTTCCAAAATGTTCAGCGAGCCAAGAGCAAGTCCTCAGTTACAGGCTGGTACAGAAACAGAAACGCCTGAATCTCCCATGCTGCCACTAGGGGTCAGGGACTGGGCAGGAGGAGAGACGCACTCCTCCCAGAGAGGAAGTGTTGGGTTACCCATGAAGGAAGGCACTCTGACCAAAATTCCCTTCTCTTCCTGAGAGCAGCTTATTGCTCGCTGAATAGGGTTGGAAGGGAGGACTTCAGAGATGTTC
The DNA here is from genome assembly GCA_019455555.1 of Galemys pyrenaicus. Taxonomy (NCBI): domain Eukaryota; kingdom Metazoa; phylum Chordata; class Mammalia; order Eulipotyphla; family Talpidae; genus Galemys; species Galemys pyrenaicus. Next base: position 5,003,527 of record JAGFMF010011395.1, on the reverse strand, counting down.
TGCCCACGTAAAGGTATGTTTCAGTGCCCTCAGCTTTAAACAACTCATTTTGGAAAGTCAGATACGGCAAACTTTATGTTTTATTTTCCAAATGCAGATGAAATAGCTGTATGGATCTGTTGGCTGTTGCCACTAGAAGGGGAATGTTTGGTGGGGGAGGTCAGAAAGGGAGTAAACTGTTGAGATCCTCAGTCTAAATATAGGATATAAAAAAGACTCGTGCACATTCATTATTTGTCTTTGATTTGCTGATAGGTACTGCTGGAAACTGTGATTCTATAAAGAGGTGATTCCAGGAATAGAATTAGACATAGTGATTTCGTGTCTGTTTTCAGGTTCACTGGTCATTTGTAACAAGTTGTTCTTGACCTTTTTTTGGTCATTAATTCACAGGAAATCAATTGTCAGTAAGGTTACTGTGTTGTCTTACTTTACCCTAAACCAGACAAAATGTGTACAACTATGTATTGATGGTGATTTAGTCACATGCTCAGGCTTTTATTATCACTATGCTCTGGGTCTCAAAGCATTTCATTAGACTCTGCTAAATAGCGTTTGAAAGTTTGCTTAACTGTCTATGTTTTCCTATAGTATTTTATTCTTTTAAGTTCTCTAGGGTCCAGAGGAATAAAGAGAGCAGTAGATAGGAGGTTCTTTTTATATAAGTTTTGTTCAAACAAGTCAAAATAACATTATTATTGATGGATCGACCTGTACTTTAAAATGGAAGGAATAAAGATATAAAAAGATCTGAGGCATGTAAGTAAACCTCTTGGATTTTTAATGGCATGCAGCAGATGGAATTCATTATTGACTTTTAAAAAATGAAATTGCACTGCATTATTATTTATTTATAGTTAATGCCTTTTAAAAGAGGTAATTACCATTACTAGGTTAGTTTTTCCTCAGTCACAGGCAACTATGTGACAACATCAGAATGTATAATGTAGTTTACCACATAGACATTAAACTATATGACGTTGAAGGATATATCCCTTTCAAATTACTAATGAATTTATGAACACAAAGCACAGCTAAAAGATCCAGTATGTTTTCTTTTAATTTGGATCATTTCAAAAACAGTTATTTCACATTATAGGGCAATTTGCTTTAAGAAGTTCTCATTGCAGAAATAGAAATGTTTTTAATTAGAAATAAACAATCTAATTTCATTTTTTCCAATTCAGGACATAGGTTCTGTGATGATAGTTATAACCTAGGCAAAATCCCCAAGTGAAACATTTAGATGGTTTTAGCCCATTCTGAAACTTTTAAGTCAAACAATGGAGGTTGATAACCAGCCATAACCAAATGTAATTTCTAAACAATGCCTACTTTTAAGCAACTACATTTAGTTGAAATTTTAGAAGTATGACAAAGGTCCTGTTTTCAAACTTAATGATTTAAAAAATACACAAGTCGGGTATCCCTGGTGGCGCAAGGGGTTAAGTCACAGCACTATGAAGCATCTGCAGTCACTGCAGCAAGAGTTTGATCCCAGGCCGGGGAGGGACCCACAAGGTGTAGCAGACCTCTCCTGTCTTGCCCACTGCTCCCCTCAGCAGTGTATTTTAGTCTGGCCTTCTGTTCTCCTCCCCTCTCTATCTCTGATAAGTCCTCTCAAACACCTCCCCAACCCTGCACCTCTGGCCTATACCCCAATTCTTGTGAGGCATGAATATATCTTTAAAAAAAATTAAAAATACACAAGTATGGAAATATCTTCACTATTAGGAAGCTATAGATGTTATAAAAATGCATGAAACACTTTTTCAAAGCTGATATTTTAAAGTATTATTTCATATACAGGACAGCAGGAACAGTTTATAAGATCAGGCAATCGGTGTGACAGGTGTCAGACAACTCCTGAATTTCAGTGAAGCGCCACGAAAACTAGATCTCTGATCCTCTACCTCTCCTCCAGGTCCTCCTCGTCTCCCCTTATTCTCCCTCCTATACCACGTACCCTCCTGGCACGTCCACACTCATACATCTTTTTGCATAAACGGATCTGTTTTTTTCAACTGGTCATCACCGTGAAACTGAAGTATAGCAATTAATATTTCATAGATAGCACTTAAGCCTCTTCACCTAGGGTATGCATTTTGCTTCTTTGTGCCCATCCAAAGGCACTTAATAAATGATTATTGACTGTCTCATAAGGTTATATTATGACAGATTTTCCAAATTTTCATACCCTTTTCAGTTATCTGTACTATATTTCCTTGATTCTAACTTTTAATGCTAGAATCACACTTTAACTTTTTAAAATCTAAAGTATTTCATGATCAGTTGCTGCTCATGGTTTCATTGGCAGGATTTTTCTCTCTTGGTGATGCATCTTAGAATCAATGCTGTCTTACGTTCACATTCACACTGTGTGAGAGCATTATTTCTTTGTTATGTGACATCCATAGTTACTTCGGCTTTCTCCACACTACTTTCCTCTACCCTGACAGTTGCACTTGAATGGACAGTTGTCCATGAATCTACCAGTTCATGGACAAATTGTCTTGAATGAACACCTCTGGAATATAATCAGAGAATTGTATTAATAATTTAATTATAATATTTAAAAGAAAAGGAAAGTACTTTTTAAAAAAACTAAAGACCTATCTTTAACTTATGGTTCTGTTCTTTAAAATTATGTGTACACTGTGATCACATAATCATTTCTCAGAGCTTCAAATTATACAGGTAAATAATAGCAATAATACAATTTCTTCACAGGATTGTTTGAGCAACTTTTTAAAAAATTAAACCAGTAAAAATATTGAGTATAAACTATTTTTGAGAGTATATTATAAGCCATGAAATTCATTTCATAATTTTTAAGCATCAACATAAAACATTAGAAAGACATGCATGAGAGGAAAGCTAGGAAGAGAAAAAGAAATTAGATAATATTTAGAGCAAATTATTATTTAGAACAAATAATTTGTTCTAAACTAAGAATAAGTTCTGCATTTTAAGTATCTTTAGAAAAGATGATATGAACCATTAACTTACTGTCTGAATAACAAGGGGAACTGTGAAATCTGTCTTCCCAGAATGTTGCACTGTGGGAGACCTAGGTATTTTGAACCCCAGTGCTGAATGCATGCCAGTCTCTGAGAGCTGGTATTCTTTATTGAATTAGCAGAACCACAACCCACAGCACTCCATGGCATTAAAAATAAAAGAGGTTACTTATATTCCCCAATTGCTTCCCTATCTTTGTTCCTTCCATTTTAAAGACAAATTGATCTATAAATTACAGTAAGGCTTTGGCCTTAGGAAAAAAAAATGACATAAGCATGAGTAGCTGCAGATTTTGGAATCACTGTACGACGAGGTTTTCTGGGACTCCTCTGTTCAAGAGGAAAATATGGTGGGCCCACGAGGGCAGAGCTGTGGTCTCTAGGGTCCCTGCCTGCAGTTGGTGCTCCTTCTGTATTTGCTTAAGTTGCTAGGTCTGGTTGAAGCAACCAAACCTTCCCTGTTGTCTATTGGTTGGGTCGCCAGTGTTATTTATTTCTTGGACCTGTTATACATAAAGACTTAAAGTGAAATACATTTTGCTGTGGGCATTTATATGATGAGAACCTTACCTCCCACAGAAAGAGTTACAGCTGTGGCTAATACCCACTGGGTGCAAATGTTAATAGTAATTATGAAAATGTCCCACTCGCTCTCCTTCTAGATATATGTGAAGGGGGACATGGTAAACAATCAATTGAATTAAAATAAATTAGTCAAAATATTATTTCCATTTCTAGAACTTTTTCCTGCCATGGGTAGATTTCAAATATTTTCTTTTTTTGTAAAGAGTTAGTTATTTATGCATACAAGATCTGGGGTACAGGCCAGAGATGTGGGGTGGGGTTGGTAATGAGAGGATTCACCAGAAAAACAGAGTGGGGAGCAAAACAGGCTGCTTGGTCTGCTTACTGCTGAGGAGAGCAGCGGGCAAGGCAGGAAAGGTCTGCTGCACCATGTGGGCCCCCTCCCTGGCCAGGGATCAAGATTGAACTAGTATTGTAGTAGCTGCAGAAGCCCCACAGTGCTGCTCAACCCTTTGTGCTACCAGGGAGACCCGATTTCAAGTATTTTCAACTTGAAGTTTCATCTCCCAAGCTGCCAATGAAAAAGAGATTCTACCATTACACACAAACCAAAGCACTTTTTGAAAGAAAACTGTTAGAACACTTGTATGTAATTGAGCATTCTGTAACACTTCGCTTTTGTTATATTGGCTTTCACAATTCCAAGAACATGAAAAAATGATATTGTCTCTAAAACATGGGCACTTCAGTGGTACTTAAAACTAATACCTTTGAATGTAAATTTCATTGCTAACTCAAGTGTAAAAGACATTTTATTTTTGAAAAGGGAATCTGTTTTGTGTGTGCTGTTTTTGAGGGTAGAGATATTTTTATCAGATAGAGTTGTTGTATTAAAAGTACCTGCAAGTACAAGGAGAATAAAAGGAGAGGTAAATTTGGTTATTACTTGAAAATTCTCTCTCTCTGTCCTAGACTATATCTGCCAATGGAGGGTCTTGCAATATTTCATTTCAGTTGTTTTAATTCCAGATTTGTGACTCCAACATAACAATGTTTCCACTTAGCAGTATACTAGGCCTTAAAATGTCTTCCACATCTCAGTTTATTATTAGTAATAGTAAGCATTTACTATAGGGCTCCCTTGGTATTAGCTCTTTTATTATGTACTTTACATATATTAACTCACTGACATGCTAATACATTTTAGCATAATACTGATTACCATATACTCAGCTATATTAGCATGGAATGGAAGCACATTTTCCTTGTTGTCCAGACCAAAAACATTGGGATAATTCTAGATTCTTCCATTTCTTTACCACCTATACAGCTTCCTCCTGGGTCTGAATGTCATTCTTTTCTAGCTACATTATGGCAGTAACCGCCTCACTGATCTCCTATCTCTGCCCTTGCTTGTCCCCAATCCCTGTGCCTACAACAGTCAGCTCTCAATAAGGCAGCTGGAGGAGTGCAGTTAAAGCATGAATCCCACTGTGTCACTCCTGCGCCTAGATCTATACAACAGCTCCCAGCTCTAGTGGTAAAAGCCAAGCTAAAGTTCTCATCATGGTACATGGAGCTCTATATGCAAACTGGCAAGAGGGCTCCCTCTCCTCTGCTTCCCTCCCCTTTCCGACCTCTCTCCTTTCCTTCTCTCTCTCTCCCTCTCTCCTCCCTTTTTCTTTCTCCCCTCCCTTCCTCCCTCTCTCTCTCTCTCTCCCCTCCTNTCCTCCCTCTCTCTCTCTCTCTCTCCCCCCCTCTCTCCCTCCCTCTCTTTCTCACTCACACACACACACTCACACACCCTTACACATGCATTATTGCCTACAATGCCTTCTCTTTGATCACATCTCCACTGCCCTCGCCTATTTGCAGTGCCTCGATCACAGCAGATGTGCATATTTTTCAATACTTTAGTAATGATTCTTCCCTCTGCCTTGTAGACTCCTCCTGTAAAAATCAACACGCTCAGCATCCTGACTGCATCCTGACTGCGTTCAGTCTTTTTCCAGAAGCTGACTTTCCAGGGAGGCTGTCTCCTAGATGTTCCATCTAAAAGTTCAAGTCCCCAGCCCCCCAGTAGTTCATACCCCTCTTCACTGCCTTTTTGTTCTTCTGGTTAGCACTTAGCATTAAGACATTGTGCATGCATGTTTGTTTGTGTGTGTGTGTGTGTGTGTTTTACTTACTAGAATGCAAACTTTATGAAGAAGGAATTTTTGTCTTTTTTTTTCCCCCTGTATTCAGTCCCTATACTAAGAACAGGACCTCAGACATAATATGTGTAACTAAATGTATTCCCTCAAAGCACCGCATTTATTAGGTACAGTTACTACCCCAATTTTACAAATGAAGTTGGGCACAGAAAGATAAGAATTTAACTTAAGTCAAATAAGTTAAGTGACTGTCAGGGTCTGGATTCAAACACCAGCCCAAGACACCAGAGTGCAGAATGACTCCTCATTGAGGACTGAGTATATTCTTTGGAGAACAGACTACATATACAATCGTCTGTGCTCTGGGATTTTCTTCAATATGCTTTCCTTCCCATTCAGTGGAAAATGGATATAGACAATACAGTCAGACACCGAAATTTCTTTTCTTGAAATTTTTTCCTAAGTAATATGTTTTTTAATATAGAAAAAAAAAACTGGCTCTAATCTCATCCACTATCCCACACCTATTTGAATTGTTGATATCAGAGTAACAGTAAAGTAAGATATAGCCAATGTGCAAAATGTTAATACTAGAGAAAAATATGAAATGAGAACATTGATTAATTTTCTACTGTGTTCTGAAATACACCGACTCTGGATGGTATTTTTGGACATGCAATGAGGGTGAGAGAAAGAGTTAGACAAGTGTGGACAATTATGCATTTAAGTGCTACTGTAGGTTATGCACAATCGAATTGGAATTTATAAGACAAGGAGACATCTGCTGACAGCTAAAAGTAGGGTCTTGAAGAATGAGTTGGGGGTAGGTATGTGAATAGTAGCTGGAAAGGGAGTAAGTGTCTGAGAGTGAATAAACACTTTCTGAAAGATGTCCTAATTTTGCTTTAGATGGTGACACAGTGTTTTTAAATAACATTTTATATGCTATAGAATGCACAAGCAAATCAGTCATGTGAAGGATGTGTTTTTCATAGGAAGGATGTGTAAATACATACTGAGTTAAACTGTAAAAGGATGCCGTTACTTATGCAAATGCATCATAAGGAAAGTTGTCAATTTCTTATCTCCCAGACTACATCAGTCTACTTTTTCAGTGATTCAGGCTGCTGGGTATTGACAAGTAATTTTTTTTCCAAACTAATATTAGGAAACTAGTATTTTGTTAACATATGAGGCCAATGCCAACTTTCAACACTTAACAATACAGCAAAAACAAAACAAAAATCTGATATTTCTCCTGAGCCTATTTTGTGTTTTTCATTCTCAAGTACGTTTCTTTTTCCCACTTTGTTCCTCTGGAAAGTCAGGTTTCCAGCAGCCAATCTTTTCTCCGATTTGACAAGATCACTCTGAACTTCTGGTCTCTCTACCAAGTATTTGATAGTCTCATCTCACTTAGTGTTGGAATCCTTGGTCATTAAGGTCCTTTATAAAGGACCTTATAAGGTGATGATTCCATCTACAAACAAGTTTTTAAAAAATGGAATACTTAAATAATAAATGTTAAGAAGATAATAGAGTCACATAATCACATAGATTGATAATGGTGTAGGACAGTGGTACGATTAGCTTGGATAATGATGGGGGGGAGGCTTCTCTGAGAAGGTATTTTTAGCACTAAAACCCAGTGGTAAAATGTCAGTCATATGAGGATCTAGGAAAATAATACATCACCAGATAGAGAGAGAGTAAGTGCATAGACCTGGTGGTGGAAACAAATTTAGTTTGTGCAAAGAACGGAAAGAATTACCAGTATTACTGAGCATAGGGGTAACAATACAAGATGAGGTCTCAGAGTTAGGCTGGAACTTAATGTGCATTTCTGACTGACCTTCACTTATGCTGTGAGTCCTAGAATTGTTATTCTTTAAGTGTGTCTCAACTAGAAACCTACTGATAGAGACTTAGTTATAGAGGTATATCTTCTGATAGAGAATAGCTTGAATTTGTCCTGCAGTCTACAGTTTACAAAACCTTTAGCATGTGTTCTCATCTTAGGTCATGTTTTATAATATCCCTATGAAACTAGATGGGGCCATCAAGGCTCTGGATGATAGTTAAGGGAAGTTCACAATGAGCTTGTCAAATCTGAGAAATGATCATCTGGAAACCTGATTTTCCAGAGCAACAAGGTGGGTGAGGAAAGGCAAATGAGGTTAAAAAGCACTAATCAGATTCAGGATAAAAAAAAAAAATGGCAGCATTTCCATTTGTAGGGAAGGAAACGATGGTATCTGAATGTTTTATAAATTGCTTCGAGGCTTGCACAGTGCCTCCTTACATAAGTGTTCTGACCCCCATGTTTCATCAAAGCTGTCAGAAAGTCAAAACTATCTTTTAACCCAAATTTGAAATGGACATATGATCTTGGTGGAAAAGGGGTCATCATTGATGGAAAGGAAAAAAAAAAAAACTGCTAAAGTGAATAAAAGAAAAGGTAACTTCAGTTCACTTTAATAGAATATGAACGTAGACCAAATAGCTACACATTCTCTGTTACATCACATCATTGATTCAACTAAATGGCTAGTTTATGCATCAGATGTACTCCCTGTCAGATTTAAGTTTAAATAATTCATTCTGGAATATGAATTTAAGAGAACAGGACAGGCTGGTCCAGTGGTCCATTATTATTTAAGTCTCCTAGCTGGAGCCACCTTGGTTACCAGGTTGTTTTTGCATATGTGACAGTACTCTATCTTGTTCAAATTATATCATATATGACACTCAAAAATTGAAATAAGTGAACTTTATTATCATATTTTTCATATGCTTCCTTTATCATGAAAGGATATTAGACTGTGTGGTGCTGCTTATTCTAGGAATTCCAGTTATAGTTAATGCATACCTCTTCTGTATGGCTGACATTTGTGCTTTTAATTCTGTCTCTAGCCTTTCAAATATTTATGTCTATATTTTCTGGATTTAAAAATATCTTTTATCAAGAAGTACTATATTTCAGTTTTCACTTGTTGGGTTTGTGTGTTAGATGGGTGAGTTTTTTGCATAAATTCTTACAAGAGAAAGGAAACAATTTAAAGATTGGAAAAGCAATTTGGATGTATTAGAGTTAAAACTATCAAGTTTACTTATTAGAGGCAAGTGAGAGTTATGCAATTAACCATTTACTCTTCTTTTAAAAAAATCTCAAATCAAGTCATTCTTTTGAGGTGTGCTATTGTGCCAGCCTGTTAACTTCGAAAAAAGCGTTTTCATTTTTTATACATGTTAAATTAAGGGATTTTAGGAAGTTATTGTTTTTAAAAACCAGTCTTTCTTAATAGGTTCTTGATTGAAATTTGGTGACTTTTCCTTTTAATTCAGTTCCTGATCATCTTAAATTAATTTACTTATTTTTGCTTTACTCTTATGTTTTGTTGTGTGTGTTTTTTTTTAATACCTTCTGTGTCTGGATAATTAAATGTTGACAGTAAATTTATTTTTCTTTGAAAGTATCTGTAATTTTATAAGCTCTTACACTTTTATTCAACTTGATATGTGTTTAATTAAGACTGTCTTTTTATTTTCCACTTTTCTTTTCCAGTTTCAAAACTGATTTCCTGAATTAGCTTTTTAGATCCTTGTAATAAGCAAAAAATCATACTACCAAGTCTTAAACCTGGAAGAAAGATCTTATGGCAATTACTAGTGAGTGTTGTGATACTTTTTTTCAAACACATTAAACTTTTCTCATAATTTAATTTAATATTCTATAACTCCAAAAGTTTTTCAAACACAGCTTCTAATTTTCATCATATAACTATTAAAACCAATAAATAAATATGTATGATAATTAACATGATTATTTTTAATGTGCTCAGTAACACAAGCGTTAGCCCACATTCCCAGGTGTCTTTTTCTCTTCTATATATTGACTCTTTTACTCCAGTTAGTTACTTACTTTTAAGTCAGCATGCAATCAAAGTACGTGTACATGTTATAAAAAAATATATATTAAGGCAATTTTGACAAAGCATAGTTTGCCAAGAAAAATTGAATCAAGAGGCATGCAGAAAAAGAATAATTCAGTATTGAAAGAGACATTTCAAAAAGAAAGTTAGGTTTTCATAGATTTGTTATTTATTCACATGCTGATACATAAGCAAGAGATCAGTTTTTCTGAGTTATTTAACTGCTGATATTTTGAGAGATGAGTAGCTTTCAATATGTTTTAAGCCCCTCTTAAATTTGTTGCTCCTTTAAAATACAATATACATTTTAATATTGAGAAATCCTGAAATAATAGCGGAAAAGGATTTCTGATTCTAATCAAACACTAATTGCTAGGATAAGGTAATTGGCATTTTAGGAGTGCCCAGCTTTTTGAAATTGAAAAAGATGAAACAACAGGAACGTAGTGATAAATCAGTGGTAAATTGAGATATCTCTGTTTTTTAAGATGAGATATAGTATGTTTTTATCATACCTACTATTATATATTACTACTCTGGGGTCAATGTAATAAAGTAGTGATTATGATATCATCAGCTTATGAAAATTATAAAAATGCCAATAAAGTTATCAAACTTCCAAGAACTTATAGGGCATCTACTTTCCACTTCTCCCTTACAACCAAGAAACAATCATACACATACTTAGTTCTTCCATTTCCAGAAGGAAACTTATTGCTGTCTTTTTAGAGCTGATAAAAACCCCATGCCACTTAATAACAATGAATCAATCTTAAAATTAATGACTGAAAGCATCAGCATTTCGAGTGGCGTTCTGAATCCTTTGCCATGGCAGTTTATAGGATGAGGTAGAGGTTGAACTTTCCTCTGAAATTCCTGGTATTGCAGTTAGGACTTTTCCCTGCCTACTAATGTTCAGAGTGATTTATGACAGGGAACTCATAAGTGAACTTCTAACCTTTCTTCTCTCTTCCTGCCCTTCCAACACATTATCCACACTGCCTTCCTAATGATCTTTCCAAAACATAGAACTCATTGGTATACTCAAAATCGTCTCTTTTAAAAATTGTTATTGCCTGATAGATATATATCCCAACGCTCCTTATCATGGCTCACAGTCTCTCATGGTTTGGAACCTATATTTCTAGACTCTACCATGTTCTGTCTCTTACATACACTTGATTTTAGGAATGCCCATTCACTATATTATTGCAAGATTTCAATGAGAAAATGTGTAGGGGATACTCAGTAACTATTGAACACTCACCACTTTACCAGATACTAAGGACTGATTGGGCACATCTGTATATTCTTTCACTTATGATCTCTGTTGTCCAAATGAAAAAACAAATTTCAAGAGGTCAGCCAACTTGCCCAAGGTCACACCTATAGATAGAACTGGAGTTGTAATTTTATCTATCCAACTCCAAAAATTATGCTTTTATCACTTTACTGCGTATTGGCACATTGCCTAGTGTATGATTCAGTTTGATTAAATATTCATTTTTAAAAACCCATTACTATAAAACTTTATAGTATATAAATGACCTTTTTCTTGTTTTCATTGCCTGCCAAGGTTAATACCATCTCTTTGATTTTTCTAGATACCCCAGTCTTTTCTATGTTGTCTTCTTTCATCTTTACCCCCAGCACACTGTAGTGTAGTGATTTAAATTCCTAATGCCTCTGCTCTGTTGGCAGTTCCTTAAGTTCAGGCACCAGGCCTTCATTGTTTCTGTGTCCTTGCAGCTGAGCATACTGCTCTGCTCTCAAAAACTGTTGAGCAAATTAAAAAGTGAAGCAAGGTCTGAAGAGAATTTCGAAATATGTGGGGTTTTCTCAAAATGAGGAATTCCTTCTTTTATTAATGTGTAACTACACTAACCTTCTAAATACACTCAACAAAATCATTATGAAATAGCATAATAAGACTTTCAGAGACAGAAGGGGGTGAGGCGAAAACAAAATTTCCTTTTTCTTTGTTCCTCTTTTCCCTCCATAAAAGATGGAAGACTGTTCCTATCAAATTAGAAAGAGACAAGGTTGCAGAAGGGAGCATAGCATTTATATAGAAATAGTAAAATAAAATTTAAATTTTCTTAAAAATATACTAGTTATGCTTCATGCTAAGTCAGCTCAGATGCCAATGTTAACTAAAAGCCTAAGCCTCCATCCCCAGATCCTTTCTGTTTTCCAAACAGAATTACCATTATATTCACAGCATTTCTCAAAGCCTAGTGAGTAAGAAAATACTCCTAAGTACTAGAATCTGAGATGAGAGGGAAAATCAACTGATAGGAACCTGGTGTCTTAGTGAGTCACTGCCAAGTCCCTGGAATAGAACTTGGATCTTCTGACTACTAACCCAGAGCTCTGCTTACCCCATCATTGCCATGTGCCCTGAAGAATGTGGTAAAAATAGAGGATTGTGTAGTTGCTAGAGTGAATCAGTCATTGTTCATACTTCATTTTTCCATGTTTAATAGAAAAATAATTTTAAATGATATATTCCATTGGCTAGTCTGTAATACTATGTCAAGAACAACAGTGGAGGAAAACTTCTAGAATTTACATTACCCTCTAATAGAGATTATCTATATCATCACAAAATAATTTCTTAAATTATAAAATAAATCAAAATAAATATTTCTTGACTATCATCTGTCTGTCTGAAGAAGGCAGCTTTTAGTAAACTGCTTTATTCTGTTTTAAAACTGTATAACAATAGCCTCCATTCTTCAACGAGGTTCAACAACTATAAAGTCTAAAGCAGATGTGGTACTCTGGGCAAAAAACGCTGTCAAACCAAACAAAATAACAGTAGGTGTGATCTAAATATAGTATGATATGTCTCCAAATTATAAGTGTGAAGCTCCTGCCTCTGTGTCTTAGGTGAGCTTTAAAACCTCACCCTTTGACCTCCTTTGCTGCCTCTTTGTATAAGGAAATGGTAGCTTTCATTTCTCTGACATGATGGCTTAGCTTTCTCTCTTCAGAAAGAACCCCCATAACACCTGGTTGAGGTCCTAGTGCTACTGCACACAAGGTTTGCATCAGTACACAGGACAAATCACCTTTCTTTTTTTTTCCATATAAGAACTGGGGTGTAGACCAGAGGTGCCAGTGGTGGGGGGTGGTGGTGGTGGTGATAGGATTTACCAGAGACAGAGTTGGGAGCAGAACAAGCAGATTTACTGACATACACCGATAAGGGAAGCAGCCAGCAAGACAGGAGAGATCTGCTGTGTCATATGTGGGTTAGCTCCTTGCCTGGGTATCGAACTCAGACCTTAGCAGTGATAGCACTGAGACTTAACTCCTAGGCCACTAGAGAGGCCTCACCTTTCATTTCTTCATCTGCAACATGGCAATAATATTACCCTACTTCCTAACAAGGTTGTGGAAAATATTAATGAAATATGTACAAACATGGGCTAAAATCACAGAAACTTGAGGCTGTAAAGGACCTTCTCTAGGTGAGAAGGACCATTTTCTTTTTTTTTTAAATTTATTTATTTATTTATGCATACAAGCACTGGGGTACAGGCCAGAGGTGTGGGGGGTGAGAGGATTCACCACAGACAGAGCAGTGAACAGAACAGGCAGATCAACGGAAGGGAAGTACACTGCTGAGGGGAGCAGTGGGCACAGCAGGAGAGGTCTGTTGCACCATGTGGGTCCCCTCCCTGGCAGGCAGCAGGGATCAAATTCATGCTGCAGTGGCTGCGGTTTGTTTCATAGTGTGTTGCTTAACCCACTGTGCCACTAGGGAGGCCCAGAAGGTTCATTTTCATCTAAGCAAAGTGAAACTCAAGAAAATTATGCTCCCACCATAGCTAGTGAGTCATTCACCTGGAACTAGAAACCAGGTCTTTTGGTTGAGTATGCTTTGTGTTTATTTTTGTTTCACATAATTGGTACAACAGAACTGATACACATGTGGGAATATAGAGATTGATAAAAAGATCTGAAAGAGGAAGTAGCCCTTTTACACAGAGTAACTTGCCAACAAAAAAGAGGAAGTTATAAGGAAGAATATTTACTAGATAGTTTATAGTGATACAAAACGAAATTCATCCAAATAAAATTAGAGATCTAATTGACTTTATTAAGTGATTCATGAATCGAGCAGCATCCTCCTAGCAATCAGAAAGACTCTGCAAGGGGCTGTACAAAGTGCAAGGTTCTTACAGTCAGAAAGAGGGCAGGACAAGGAAAGAAGGGTTTCAGGGAAAACCACATTCCCTTTGGGGAAGGGTGAGGCTGGGGGTAGTATCTTATTGTGCAGATGACCTCACTGTGCTGACCAGGAAACTCAAGATGGATCAGCTTACAATTCCACTTTTGGAGAGGCTGAAACTGTAATTAGGTATTAAGTCCTAGAGTAAATGGTTCCATTTTGGACCCTTATCTTTTTTTTTTCTTTAACAATAGTTTGCCAGATATACATGTTCATTAAAAAATGGAAACACTTCATTTAACCAGATTTACATTACATATTTTAATTGCACTGAATTATCAAGGATATTGTAAATGTACTGAATTATCAAGAACATTCCTTGCTTTCCATATTTCTTAAACACTTCTAATTCTGGGATTTAACAGCCTTTACAGTGAACACCAAATCACCCTGCTTTGCCTTTGCTAGCTGGAGGTGGAGGGGTTAGTGAGAAAGTTTCAAGGGTTGAGGTGAGGAAAAGAGGTGGGAGAAGAGTGGTTGCTTTGATTGGATGAGGAGTACAGTGAAACTCCTCACTCACAGATGACTCTGCAGTATTTTCCACTGTTAGGGATTCAACTTTATTTACAAGTACCACGTGGAAAATGCATATATCTCTTTTTTTTATTTTTTTAAAGATTTATTTATTTATGCATACAAGCACTGGGGTACAGGCCAGAGGTGTGGGGGGTGAGAGGATTCACCACAGAGAGCAGGGAGCAGAACAGGCAGATCAACTGAAGTACATTGCTGAGGGGAGCAGTGGGCAAGGCAGGAGAGGTCTGCTGCACCATGTGGGTCCCCTCCCCTGGCCGGCAGCAGGGATCGAACTTGTGCTGCAGTGTTTGTGGTTTGCTTCATAGTGCGTTGCTTAACCCACTGCGCCACCAGGGAGGCCCCAAATGCATATATCTCTTAAAGTGATATTCACATTTCCACATATTACTTCATTGACTTTATTTCTACATTTCTCCTCCTGTCACATCAGCTTTGACTGGTGGTAGGGAGGTAGAAGAAAGTAACCTAGAGTTTAAGGCCCTTAGGAAAAATTGGGCCTGAAAGGAGTTCAGCAGTAGATGCCAAAGGATATTGAGTGCCAGGAGGCAAAAGAGGTGAAGTCACACGCTCCACTAGCAGGAAGTTTGCTGTCTGCAGCAGCTTCAATGACCAAGAAAGTGAGCCCATGTGTGCAACTCCCTCTTAAAGTCTCCCAAATGGTGACTCAGCTCCATTCTCTTCCCAGTAGCCCCCTTGCTCAGGTTGTTAGGGGCAGAGTTCAGACCGTGGTATTGGGCAGATCTGTCCAGTCATGCCTGGCCAGTGTCTGGATATCTGGATCCAGGGTGTGGAGTTCAGCTCCTCAGGCTGGTGGGCCTGGTTTGTGGCTCGAGGGCTCAGCTTCCCCCAAGGACCCATGTGTGACAGACTTGACTGCCCCAGGTTGCTCCAACAATGACAGTCACCTAAACAATTAATATTTATTTTTCTCTTATAGAAAGAAGTCCAGAAGTAGGCAATCACTGGTTTTAGTTCAGGAAGGCAAACCAGTGGTCTCTTTAAAATTTTACTAGTCTATTCCTCATGGTTGTGAAAGAACTCCTAGCACATCCATATTCTAGACAGGAGGAATATGGAAGCATGAAGGAGTAGCACTATATCAGTGAAGCAAAAGCTTTCTCAAAAACCTCTAGTTGACTTCAGTATGTCTCAATGTCCAGAATCATATCACAGTGTTATTTAGAAAAACAAAGTGAAGGGCCTCCGCGGTGGTGCAGTGGGTTAAGCAATGCACAATGAAACAAACCACAACCACAGCCATGACAGCACAAGTTCGATCCCTGCCCCCAGCCAGGGGGGTTGTGACCCACATAGCACAGCTGACCTCTCCCGCCGCGCCCGCTGCTCCCCTCAACAGTGTGTTCTGGTCAATCTGCCTGTTCTGTTCCCTGCTCGGTCTCTGGTCAGTCCTCTCACCCTTCACACCTCTAGCCTGTTCCCCAGTTCTTGTATGCATAAATAAAATAAGTCTTTAAAAAATAGAAAAACATGGGCCTCCCTGGTGGCACAGTGGGTTAAGCAATGCACTATGAAGCAAACCGCAGTCACTGCAGCACGAGTTCAATCCCTGCTGCTGGCCAGGGAGGGGACCCACATGGTGCAGCAGACCTCTCCTGCTGTACCCGCTGCTCCCCTCAGCAGTGTACTTCAGTTGATCTGCCTGTTCTGCTCCCTGCTCTCTGTGGTGAATCCTCTCACCCCCCACACCTCTGGCCTGTACCCCAGCTCTTGTATGCATAAATAAATAAATCTTTAAAAAAAATAGAAAAACAAAGTGAAATATTTAGCTTTTTTAATAAACATGTTGTGATTGCAAGGAGAAAGGGAAGAATGGATGTTAGGAAGTTAACACACACATCCTACAATCACTAGGATGCTGGTTCTTTGCTGGCTATATCTCATTTCTTACCTATAAAAGGATTATCATGAAATATGCTCTGTTTTAAGTCCCTGCCCGTTTCTTCCACTGATTAGAGAAAACTGAGTTTTAGAAAGTAGAATAACTAAAAGTAGTGTGAAAATAGTAGGTAGTTGTATAGGAAGATCATCAAAGGCCCAGTGTATGTATTAGAAGCAAACTAATTCATAACTTTTCACTCTCTAGTTATCTATTAGGATGAAGTAAGAATAAATTATTTAAAAGTTCGTGTTGGTCATTTTAAAAATATGTCAATAGACAGTGAAAACTTAACCTAAAACATAGCAATTGTGAATTAGCCCTACAGTCCATGAACAGCAGCATCGCTTACCTTTTGATCAGTCTTAATACAATGTAAGCATGGTCTCAGAGTATCTTGAAAGTTGGATCAGATCTGTCATCACACAAGACAGTAAAACTACTTCTATCTGGAAATTTCTAATATGTATATTTAGGTAGGAAACAATTGTTTTTAAAACCAAGAGGTAAAGGAGGATGCTGAGTTTTCAAAGTAAATCAAATGGTGTGCCATTGTTCATTTTGTATATTCAAGATTATGAAATCTTCAGACTTTTCTGGTGAGAAAAAAATGTATTCATCAGTGTTCTACTTTGAAATGTATTTTCCAATAGAAAAGGGTGTTAAACATTTTTTCAAGAGTGGTACTGTATAATAAAAATTGTATTAAAGTTAAGAGTTAGAGATGAGCTAGCTAATCTCTTAAAGCCATACATATAATAACATGCTTTTACAGATATAGATTCAGAAATAGCTAAAATCTATCAGTAAAAACTTTCTAGAAAAGCAAAACTCTATAGCAGGCTACTAAAAATTTTGTTCAAAGATTTGAGAGCAATACCTAGAGGTTTCATTTTGTTTTGATTGTTTTCTCCCATTCAGCTACTATCATATGAACATGGAGCGCAGGATAGTGGTAGAGAGTAATAGGACTCTTGCTTGAACCTGATCACAGCTGTATCAACTGTCTTTATAATATCATGTTTTTGCGTGTTAAATGGACAATTTCTTTTAAATAAGAATTTCTGGAAATATCTGCCATTCAGATGCTCCAAAAAGATTATACTAGCTCCCTTCAGAGAATTTTCTTCTTGTTTTGCTTTATAATGTAGAACCTGATATCAGCTGTGAAGTTTGAAATAAGGCACTATAGGGTTGACAAGCTTGGGAGATGTTTCTGGGTCAAGGAATAAGTTACCAGGCCCAGAAACCCTTGAGGGATAAGAAAATATTTCAATATCTCAAACATTTTTATTTTAAGAAATTTAGCAAAGCTTAAGTATTTCAAATATTGATTCAATAGTGAAGTGTAGAGAAGATCAACATGTAGGTGGTAAAAGATGGACAGAGAGGAGAATTGGGAGAATGAAATTGCTTGAAGTTTATTAAACTGGAGTCTATGCAAACAATTATAACCTGTGAGTTTCTGAAGACTCACAACTGTCCTATAGTGATTCTTAATAGCATTATGTGAGGATGTTAACCAATTTTTGGTTTATATGCAAAAACATGAAATTACAAAAACATTAATTTCTTTAGAAGCATTCACCCTTGTATCTCAGAAATATTTACTTTGCTATCTATTGGCTTTTTTGGCACAAAAAAAACTATCAAAATACTTCTATGGCTTTAATGTTTAAGTCATTATAAGTTGTATTTTAAAAGATTGATATTTTCTAAATGTGAGTCAGTTGAGAATGTGTAGTATTTTTATTCTATTCTGTTAATATTTGTTCACTTAGTTTATTCAATAGATATTTATTGAATAGGTACTCTGTGCCAGTAATGTGCTAGGTCATGTCATACAAGATCATCATCAGTCAACTAAGAAAAGATTTGTTCCCAGTAGGAACTTATAAATGTTTAATGATTTTCAACACAAATTTATTTTGAACATATTATTAATACAGTGATTCAGTTGCCAACTGAAGAAATCCTTTCAGTAAAGCTTCCGTCTTCTTCTCTAAGGAAACTAACTGCTATGCTGGCTGTTTGTTTTAATATATCATATATTATTACATCTCTCATTAGAATATAGTGCAAAAAACTATGCCAAATACTTTCAATTTGGAAACATAAAATTATAGGTGATGGGATATTTTAGTTCATATCTTGACAAGAATGCAAAAAATATCTGTGCTCATTGAGAAAATGTTATTGATTTATTCCCTAAATCTATATATAAATTGGGAAGGCAGAGGTTTTCTAGGAGATTTAGATCTTGCAAATATTATGAATGAGGAAAGAAATAACATGACCCAATTTATCCTGTTCTTTAGATTTTAATAAAAGGTTTGGGAGAAAAAATAATATTCTTCTTGCTTAATGTCGTTGCATTAATGCATACATAGCTAGTTTCACAATGTCATCCATTATTGGATTGAGTGATCACCTAATACATCTTCTGTGTCTATTATCTTTATATGGATGAATTTTGAAAAACCCGTATGGCCTAAAATTTGAGTATACTTGTGAAATATTACTTGTTTCTGTGTAGTCTTATTCCATCCCATTTCTTTTTATGTTTGAATTTTAATCAATAATTTGAAGCTAATGCAATTACATGTCTGGAAATAAAACAAGTTTTTAAATGAAATGTTACATTAACTGATAATAGATTATCCTTTTTGGCTAATCCTTATTCAGCATTGATCTTGACGAGTTTAGTGATTAGTGATATATGCATATAAATATTTTAATATATAATAAATTTTAAAAAGAGCCAGTATACTTTTCATGCACTCCTCTTTTTTCACTAAAATTTTGCCGCCTTTTTTGTTAGGGATAATTATGAAGTTATCATATGATATAGTTTACTTGTATCACATGTAAATACTATGTATCCAAAACACCATGTAATCATAAAATTACAGTAATATCAGTACTATTTCTTTTCTACATGTCTGTCTTACAAGTGATTCTGAAAAATAATTGACTTTTAAAATATTCTAGTCAATTATTTTGCTTTAGTTGTAGCATTCTTTGCCAATTCTACCTTGTTATCTTACTCTCCATATCATTAAACTAAGAGGTTACATTTCCAAAAAAAAATATTCATAGTTGTATAGAAAATACAACTGTGAAAATCAAACTTAAAAGGAAAAGAAAAAAAAAAGTAAAGTGTAGAACAATGTTGGGATGATTGCCTAATTTATTTTTGACCCTGAGCATATGGACCAGTATTTGCTTGTTATGAATGATGATTTTAAGTTACTCTGTGCTGATGGAATTTATTATAAGGAAAGGAATAATTTACAAGGCATAACTTCAACTTATAAATGCAGACTTTATACCACTTAAATCATGTGTTATGTTCAAATTATCAGAATGTATTATGCTATTTTGTTGTTGTCCTAGGCTTCCTTCTCCAACTTCTTAGATTTCCCAAATACATCAAGTTTACTTTAGGGATTCTCTACAAACTTTGGAAGCCTATAAAAAAAGATAAAGATATATCATGTCCTGTTGGAGAAATTAATTTGTCCAAGGTCATTGGGTAGTAAATGATGGAGGTAGAAGTTGAATTCAGGGTTCTGGCTCTCGAGTCAGTTCTTCAACACTACATCCACCGTAAAGCATATGGTATTCATGTAGGTTGAATGATTATTTGAGTCACAGAGGGTCTATTAAGATAATCCTACCTCAAAAAAATGAAATTGAAACTACTGATATCTTTAAAGTTTACAGAAAGGAAGGATAACAAAAGAGAAACAAGTTAAATAATATCAGATGGAAGCAAACATGGATATCCAGACCATAGGATACAGCTCTGTGTTCTCTCTGTATTTTCCTTTCTTATGGCATTCTCACTGGCAGGTCACTTTAATGATTGGCTGATGGAATGTTAAGTTATCACTCATCCAAATCAAACATTTAATAGAGAGTCCTGTCTAGAGTCTATGCTTAAAAGTGCAGACTAAGGCCTTTTGATGTTATGTGATCAATAGGAACCCCTTTAAACTGGTATGTATTTGTCATTCAGAAAAGCATTCCTTTCAACATCATATAAACCTTTAATGTATTTACCCACCAGAAAACATACCTTTTTTTTTTTTTTTTTCTGCTCTTGAAAGGAGGCAAAATAGAATCCCACAAGCTCCCAAAAAAACTCAATACTGTTTGAACTTACTAAGTGACCGTATATGTGGTAAAATGTTTTCCTTTTTCTGGATCTTTTCTATATATGTCTGAGAGAATGGTTTTTCAAGTCTAGATAATAAACCCAGCCAACATCCCCAGGTGTGGCTATTACACAGTGTACAGATGAACAACTGACGCCTGACTGGTTTAGTAGAACCTCGTGATTATAGGGTGAGTCAGTGGACAAATGGCTATTTGCCTCCAGAAACCTTCCTATTTTAACCACAAGTAATAGTTCCTATATAGTGCTTTATTTTGGTCTACTGGTTTGAATTGTGTGGAATAATTTGAAGAATCTAAGATTTTCCCTTAGACAAATAGGCATAAGAGAACTACATGAGTAACAGGATAGTGGAGGGAATTTGGATTTTATCCTGAATCATATGTGCTGCTGCTTACACTTCTTGAATTTAGGGTATACCTGAGAGGCTTCCTGTTTACAGGAAACAGCACTTTTAGATGTGTATGATTTTTTAATTATGCAGATACTTCAGTAGTTTTCTCTCACTCCCTGATTCTTACCAGTAGATGCCTAGTCATTTTGCTACCCCACACCCTATTCCCTCTATAACAACTGCATAAAATTCCATTTTCTCATTAACTCTCAGTCAGTACAAACAAAATCCAGTAGTTTTTGTTATTGTTTTTTTTTAAGATTTATTTATGCATACAAGAACTGGGTTACCGGCCAGAGGTGTGGTGAATGAGATGATTCACCAAGAGACAGTGTGGGGAACAGAATAGGCAGATTAACCAACACACACTGCTAAGGGGAACAGTGGGCAAGGCAAGAAGGGTCTGCTGTGCCATGTGGGTCACCTCCCTGGCCAGAGATTGAACTTGTGCTGCAGTGGCCGTGGATGCTTCACATTGCGGCGCTTAACCCCATGCACCACCAGGGAGGCCCCAAAATCCAGTAGTTTTTGAAATCCCAGTCTTTAGGCATTCAGTAAACATGTTTCATATACTGCTGTACTCCCTGGCTTGTTTATTCTGCTATAGCACAAGATTCTAATCCTTGGCTACAAAAATTGTTATTAGAATAACTTGTCTCCCTAGCCACGTGTTACTGGAAAGACAGTTTACTATTATAAAATATTACAATATTTCAAAAGACCTAAAATGCCTGTGGATGAATTTGAGATGAAACACTATGCAAAGTTTCATAGTTGAAAGAATAAATTCAACAAAATTTTATTTTTATTTGTTATCTTAACAGAATATATTTATATTAAAAATATATAATTATATTAAAAGAAAAAGCTTTAATGTGTGTATGAATGTGTGTGTCCCCCAAATAGTTTCTATTAGAGTAATAAGACAGCGAGGGTATCATTTAAGGACAATAAGATAAAATCAGAATAGATGGGAAAATGAGTATTTTAACTTTTTTATTTAACTCTAATGAAGGAATGAGTAAGATGTTACAACCAGTTCAAAGAAGAATCCAGACATATTTATAGATCAGGATTATGGAAATGAATGTTCAGGGGGCACATTCTTCAACTGTAATTGAAGAAAGTCAGTTCTGAGTCTTGAACAGAATTGCAGAATTTGTATGGACAAGAATGTCTTTGTTTATAGACAAGAATTACTTTGTGTTGCTATCAGCTTTTACAATTTATATTCTACCTACTTTTTGAATGCATCCTATTTTTCTGTACTTTCCTTGCATATTGAGCAAAGACAGAGATTCTCAAAGTTGATAGCGCCCCAGAATCATCTGGGGACATGGCCCATATTGCTGGGCCCCATCATCTTGATTCAGTGGAACTGAGGTTCCCAGATGATACTGATGCTGCTGGTTGGGCTGAAGAAACAGCCACCCAGAGGAACCATGCAAAAAACCGCAGACAAGATTAATGAGACATAGATCATAGGAACTCACAATCTAATGGGAGTGATGAAAACAGTCTCCCCAAAACATCACTAAAACTATCTTTTGGTAAGATAAAGCTAAGTTTATTGGGGTAAGGCTATACCTCCTCAATAGCACATTAGTAGGTGCAGCAGGGATGGGGTGGGTGGGGAGATGGAAACACTTAAATGAGATATTTGAAATTTTTGAGATGAATTCAGGACAGATCTTTCAATGTAAAAACTTGTTTAGGGTTTATGATAATTTAGAATTGATAGAATCAAGTGAGCATTTTGTGGCAAGGCCTTCCAAAAGTTCTAAGTGTATAAACTGTTGGTTGGTGTATCTGTTGAAGATTTGATGAACCATTTAGGATGTTCTTGCAATGTGCAAAGTGCTGAGGTCATGTTAATGTAGGCAGTCAGTGGTACTAATAGTTTCTGAGACAGACACATAAACAAATAATTAGTGTGGTAAGATAATTATAATCTAGGTAGTCACAGAGCCCTCTGGGAACAAGTATATAAAATCTTATAGCCTCCCTGCCATCTGCCACTGCCAAGAATTCCAGCATTATAAATGTCCTTCTTTGGTGTATCAGGGAAAATGCATTATATATGGCAAGGCAATGATCCTTGTTTTTTCTTCTCTCTCTTTCTCTCTCTCTCTCATACACACACACACACACACACACACACCCTATACCAAGCATCATGAGTGCTTCCACATACATGTATCTGTGTATCTTAAAATCTTAAAAACCCTGAATATCAAATTTTGGAGGGATGGAAAGGAATTATGCTTATTAAGGACCTGCTAGTGACACATGCAATACACGTGCATGTGCACATGTTTAGACAAACATGTCTGTGTGTTCAATTAACTGTAGGTTTGATTTTTGTGATAATTATGATCATCCCCTTACTAATACATGTAATCCTTATTGGAACCTTAAAGATAGATCATCTTTTGGATAGAGCTCTTTTATTGTATGCAAAACTCCTGGTTTCTTTTGGCAGGGAAAGATAAATAGCAAATGTGATAATGTTAAAGCAAACTAACCTTCCGTTAAAAAATAATGTAAATAAGTATATATATTTTAAAAGCCCTAGTAGCAAGTTATTTTTTTACTCTGGGAAACAATTAAACCTGTAAGCTTTGGTGGTCCAAAATTAACAACTACCACCTTGCAAATAAATTTTTAGAATTACCTTCAAATATTCCTCCTATAGGGGTAACCATCCAGTATTTTTCTTTTGCCTTCTGACTTATTTTGCTGAGCATAATCCCTTCCAGTTCCATCCATGTTCCTATAAATGACTCTAGTTTATCTTTTTTTGATTGCTGAATAGTATTCCATCATGTATATGTACCACAGCTTCCTGAGCCAATCATCTGTTTTTGGGCATTTAGGTTATTTCCAAGTCTTACCTATTGTAAAGAGTGTTGCTATAAACATAGGGGTGCAGGTATTCTTTTAAATCAGTGTATTTGTGTCTTTTGGGTATATTCCTAGGAGTGGGATTGCTGGATCATATGGAAGTTCCATTTTAGTAATTTAAGGAACTGCCATACTTCTTTCCATAATGGTTGGACCAGCTTGCATTCCCACCAGCAGTGTAAGAGAGTTCCTTTTTCTCCACATCCTCACCAACATTTGTTGTTGCTAATTTTTTTGATGTGTGCCATTCTCACTGGTGTAAGGTGTTATCTCATAGTGGTCAAGGAAAATAATAATAAAACAATAATAATAATAAAAACACAGCAAAAACAAAAAGACAAGGACAAATTGGGGCCACTTGGTGGGGAGGAGGAGGGAGAAGGTTGAGGACAGTTAAGAGCACAAGGGACTGAGGTGATGGTGCACTGGTGAAATGGTGATGGGGAATACATGGGAATTATAACTGATGTCAAGTATATATAAATAAACTTAAAAAAATTACCCTCAAATTATTGCCTCAAATTCTTGATTCAGTATTTGATTTCAAATTCTTGAAGAAATAATCAAAACTTTGTTTTAACTAAATACTCTTTATTTATTATCACAGTACTTGAAAGAATCTCAGTGTGCTTTTTACAGGTTCCAAAATCAAGCTAGAAATTATGCATGTTGCAAAGTTTACTTGGATTTATTCATTACTAGCTAATACACATGGTCTATAAAATCACTGAGGTAAAATTCATTTTAATGTTCTGTTAATGAAGTTTTGAGGGAATAAAACACTTGCAAGGTAATACAACATTAGAATTTTATCAAATATATGACATATTGCTAATGGCATTCACCACATACAATGTGGCAGCTAAAGAAGCATCATTCTATTAGCAATAAACTGTCTTGCATGCAGCTGTCTTTTCCCTTGGCCACATGGAGTTTTATCACACCTTTCAGTCCCAGATTTCTCTATGCTAATTACCAAAGAGGACTTCAGAGAGTGGAGTTGCTTAACTGGAACTACATAGATTTGGAAGCACTAAGTGAAAATGTAAGACTGAAAGAGAAAGCACAGAAAAGCATGTCAGGGATTGGCAATAGACTACACCATGTTTTCTTTGTACATGATGTGGAGAGGTTAGGAATCAACAGTCGTGTGCTATCTCCATGACAAATGCAAATGTGATGTGTAAATGGGAAAGAATGGGAAACACCATTTTAGCAAGACATGGGAAGAAAGGAGGCTTTCTGAAGATGGGCTATAAGAGTTGCCAGAGGCAGGCTGCAGGTATAGGAGTACTTAATCTTTCCCAGCATTTACCAGATCCAGGTTTCTCAACATGGGCACTATGACATTTAAAGCTGGATAAGTATTTGTTGTGGGATCTGTCCTGAGCACAGTTGGAGCTTTAGCAGCTTTCTTGGCCTCAGTCTATTAGATGACAGTAGCATATCCTCAGCTTGACAACCAGAAATATTCCCAGACACTACTAAATATTCCCTGGGGGTAGGTTTTCCAGATTTAGCAAGTAAAAAATAGAGGATGCTCAAGTAAATTTGAATTTCAGATAAACAGCAGTTAACTTTTTGGTATAAGTGTGTCCAGTGCAACATATGGTGGAATTGTACTAAAAAAATATTCGCTATTCATCTTAAATTCAGATCTAACTTGGAGTCCTATATTTTATCTGGGAGCCCTACTGGGAGGCAAAATTGCCCATCTTTGAAAACCCCTGTGCTGTAGGGACCAGTAAGTTAAAGAGCAAGTACTCAGGAGACCTTGGACGGCCCTGAGTCACATTGTTTTTCTTATCCTTTCTGACCCCAGTAATCTTGTCTGCAAAGTGGGGCTCATTAATCAGCCTCATAGGGAGACTTGAAATCTAAGTGAAGTAATGTTTCCTGAAAGACAACAAGCCCTTAGTACATTATCTGATGGAGTAAACATAATGGTATATGTGTCATTACTATCTAGTGATCCCTTATAAGATGGTGTCATAATATTGACTGGTCTCTACACTTAATTCTCACTAACAAGAGGATCTGCATTACTAATGTAACAGGAGGCCTGCAGTGGTTCTCCATGGAGACCACACACTGAAATCCAGGGAGTGTCTGCCTTGATGTCGGTGTGCCATCTCTGAGATATTTTGATTTCATTAATCGTGAGTGCCGCCTGAGCTTTGGGATTTTCAAAGACTCGAAGGAGTCCTAAAATGTGTAGCTAAGGCTGAGAACCTCTCTCAGAGAGAAGAGTATTAGATTAATGGTATTTTTAATAAAG
Source organism: Galemys pyrenaicus (assembly GCA_019455555.1). Classification (NCBI taxonomy): domain Eukaryota; kingdom Metazoa; phylum Chordata; class Mammalia; order Eulipotyphla; family Talpidae; genus Galemys; species Galemys pyrenaicus. The sequence goes on along the minus strand of JAGFMF010011395.1, from coordinate 4,977,464 downwards.
AAATTCAGCTCTACTTAATTACATCCTGGTTTTTGAGCTGTAGAAAAGTGGGTTGCGATCAGATTTAGAGAAAAGGTGGACAGTGTTTCACTGATTCATCCATTCGTTCAACAAATACAATACCTGCATGCCTACTGTGTGCCAGGCCATATTCTAAGCAGTGAAGAGAATCCCTACCCTTATTGTATACTAGTGAGAAAAACAATCAATAAACAAATAAGAGATTTTTTTAAAAGATTTATTTATTTATGCATACAAGCACTGGGGTACAGGCCAGAGGTGTGGGGGGGTGAGAGGATTCACCACAGAGAGCAGGGAGCAGAACAGGCAGATCAACGGAAGTACACTGCTGAGGGGAGCAGCGGGCACAGCAAGAGAGATCTGCCACACCATGTGGGTCCCTCCCCTGGCCGGCAGCAGGGATTGAACTCGTGCTGCAGTGGCTGCGGTTTGCTTCATAGTGCATTGCTTAACCCACTGCGCCACCAGGGAGGCTCCCAAATAAGAGATTTTAATCGAATCTCGAAGACTTGAACTAAGACCTACATTCAAAAAGTCAAATGAATAGTCATGAGTAGTCTTAATTAAAAAGCAAGTGGGGAGAAATCAGCATGACGATTAGGAGGGTATAATACCAGGGATAAAAGGGTGGCATAAGAGGTGGATAGAGAGCATAAGAAAGGTTACAGCATTGAGTGAGATTTTAAAAGCACTAAAGACACTACTTCATTGTATCATTCTGTGAAAAGCGCGGTCCTAAAATTAAGGAGAATAAAGAAGTTTGGCTCTTTGAGAAAGGATTGAATTTTTTTAACACATGTTCAGTGCTTAACTAGTACTGCCAATTTTGTTTTCCTTTTCTTAATTAGGAAGAAAGGTCTACTAGAAAGTATAAGACAAATATTGTGAAAGGAAATTTGTAGGTCAGGTAGGTGATGCCATAGTGCTAAAGACCATGTATGTACTTCACATAGATTGTAATGCCTTGGTCTAGAAAATTGAATCATTAAAATATTTTCATACATGGCCACTGAAACTTTGGTAGACATTCTATTGGAATCATAATATGGTTGTGAAAATTAAACACTTTTATAAGAAATAAACCTCATTATATATATATATATATAATGACTTAAATAGTGAAATTTATTTCTTGTTCAAGTCTGAAATTGGTGTTCCTGAGTGGTGGGTGGCTCTCCTGTAAGGGTAGATTTAGGGACCCAAGGTCCTTCTTTCTCTCTTCTTTAATAAAGGACTTCTCAGGTGTTCAAGCTCATCTACTTCCTGGTAGTAGAAAGGTAAACAACAAGAAGGACAGCCAGTAGGATGCTCCCATGGGCCAGGCCTGGAAGTAGTAGAAATTGGAAGAAATGGTGCAATTCTTCCAATAGCGAGAACTCAGCCACATATGCACCTGGATGGAAAGGAACCAGGGGAATGTGTGCCAAGGAAGAAGAATCAGGATGGCCACAGATGACTAATCTTTACCTGGATAAAAGGAGACTTTCCAGGACTCTACAGTAGAGGAATAATTTGTATTTCAAAAAATGGAGTTGAAATATTGAAGACTATGGCATCAACCGTCAATACAGGCTTAAAACCACATGTAAGGAGAAGAAGTGGATCCTGTATCTGATCGTCTGCACATTAGAACGGCATTGAACAAATGTGACACTGTTGATAAATGAGAACAGGGTGATGGAGTCATTTAGTGGAGTCACACTTCTTCATATCACTGTGTATAGTGACTGGTAACCATTGTCAGCCATGAAGGCACTGTCTGTGTTGTGCCCTGTCTCTTCTTATCCATTCATTATTTAAAGAAAAATTTGAATAGATTACAAATTTGAAACTGACTTAGGGAAGAAAGATATTAAATGATACTGCTGATGAAAGAACCAAGAGTGGTTTTGAAATGATCAGAGCAACTTAGAACATAGGTCACCATAATTTTCCTGAAAAAGGCCAAGAGAGTAAGTATTTTAGACTTCTGGGCCATAAGGCCTCTGTCACAACTAGTCATCTTTGCTGTTATAGTCCCAAAGCAGCCACAGACAATACATAATTAGACAGGGTGTAGCTGTGGTACAGTAGAACTGAATTTACAAAAACAGATTTCAAGCCAGCTTTGATCCCTAAGATAAACTTTGCTGAACCCTGACCTAGAAGTATAGGCTAAAATCTGAAGAAAGTAAATCTAAATTTGTCCATTTGAAAAGAACAGTGGGCCTAACACTGTACGTATGCCCTGACCTTCCTAATCACAATAAAATTTTGAGGTTGGCTACGAACTTGCTCCTTTTTTTCTACAGATAAGAAACTCAAAAATGAGTAAATAGTTTGACCTAGCTTTCACAGCTGGAAAATCCTGTAGGAGACATCATTCCATGTTAACAAGTGTCTGGGTGAAATGAGAGAGCAACAATAAATTGCTCCAAAGATGGAACACTTCATGCAGCCACATGCCCCACAGGGAAGGCCTTGATTCTTCTAGCTCTGTTTCTATCCAAGTGTACGACCTTGAAAGACTCACTTGACTTCTCTAGGCCTGGCTAAGAAATTGATTAAAATGAAAGGCTCAGCTAGATGAACATCACAGATCCATTATGTCTAATAAGGTTGCTGTAATATGTTAAAAGCTTCATATGAAAGAGAATGAAGACTTACTTCTTTATAGCTCTAAAAGCAATTTTTTCAACCTTTTACTCATGTAGTTTTACAAACAACCAATGCATAAAATATATAAATAGCATCTTACAAGCATCATGTGTCTTTCAAGTTCCAATTTATAACATTTTCTGATTATGACATTTCTGGAGAGAATTAGGCTGATATAATGGTTGAATGTTTTAAACTGGAAGAGACAGATGATTGGTGGGTTTTTTAGAGCATCGGTGCCTCAGCATTCCACTTACTTACTTTTGGTTGTTTGTTTGGTTGTACAATATTAGGAAAATCTTTAGTCATATACATAGTTTAAATGGTAAAAAAAAAAAAAAAAATGATACTCTTGGGCCTCTCTGGTGACACAGGAGGTTAAATATCAGTCTTATCAGCATGAAGGGCCTGAGTTCTATCCCTGGCCAGGAAGCTAACCCACATATGGTGCAACAGACCTCTCCTGTCTTACCTGCTGCTCCCCTCAGCAGTGTGTGTCAGTAAATCCACCTGTTTTGCTCCCTACTCTGTCTCCGGTGATTTCTCTCACCCCTCGCACCTCTGGCCTACACTCAAATCCTTCTATACACAAATAAATTTTTTTAAAATATTGGTCTTGCAATCTCAGAATACACTTCAGAATATAGAAATGACGAAAAATCTGAAAAACAAAATGCATGTATTTGACAACATAAATCAGACCATCTTCAGCATATTGATTTGGCACATGTGGTAAAAATAAATGTAAATTAAGCATTTACAAATCCCTGAGATCAAAGTGTAGGCTAAACAGCTATGGTACCATGTGAGCCACCAAACTGCAGTGCCCTGTGTTTATTTCTTGCTGATGTTACGTGTTCAATTCAGGTTGAGGCTAGGGAGAACAACCGTAGCCACATAGTTTCTCAGGGACGCAGTTTGCTGGAAGCTCAGCCATCTCCGAGCTGTACCATCTGGAGTGAAGAGTATTCTTGGTAGCTGAGGTGGGGCAGTGGCATGTGAAGGAAAAAGCACTGGCTATTTTAAACAGAGACTGTTCTTTATACATCTGAGTGTAAAACACATATGGCATTTGTAGTCAGTGTTTGCCAAAACTAGTCTCATTGCCTTATTTCAGAAGTTAATGTGTGATTCACATGAACTAAATATGCAAAGCAATTGGTAGAACTAGAAAGCAGCAGATCTCAAACATGGCTCCTAATTGAAAAATGCAGATTCCTGCGTCTCACCAACAAGCCAGGAATCAGAATCTCTAGGAGATAGCTTGGAAATATACATTTTAAAATATATTCCACAACTGATTGTCATTACCAATAGAAAGCCACTCTGTGAACAAGGAATGTTTTTAAAGTAGAGAAAAGGCAACTATTAAATTGTGAATTTAAGAATACTCTGACTGAGCTGGTGATGGATTAAAAGGAAAGAAACTAGAAGCTGAAAGGTTTCATTCATTCAGGGCTTAAAGCATACATACATGTGCTTATATATCATTCACTGTGTTATTTGGACCAGCTCAATCTGAGAGGCTAACAATGCTTTTCCTTATCTTTTAAGAATCTCATCCCCATCTTGACTTCCAGAAAACCAGTAGGGTAAGGACAAAGTGACTGCCAATCAAGCCTTGTACACATCACTTAATAAATATTTTGCATGCCACTGATGTTGATGGTGTTGGTTATAGCACTAGGTCAGTACCCATGAGAGTTTCTGGATAGGGGTTGGGAGTGAGGGGTCAGTGGATGTGGTATGCTGCTCTCAAGCGGTGGCTGAAAAGTGGTCAGACACAAACTTGGAAACCAGTAATATTGCTGTCTCTGCTGCCTTCTGAGAAGACTGAGAGTGAAGAGTAGATCTGCAGTGGGAGAAAATGACCAGCGCAGGATTCTTTGGAAAAATGAAACCTATCTGTTCAGTGAGGTTCATTTAAGAATTAATCATCCAGTTTACATTTCTCTTCCTATATTCCTGGATTTTGATGGATTCATCTGGCATTATGATTCCTTCTCTCAAAGAATGTTTGGGATGGGGAAGTAGAAATTCAGGGATTTCCCATGTATTTTGGAAAGGGGAGTAGGTTCTTTTCCTTTCAGATATTACATTCAGTACTTAATCGGTTGCTTTCTATGCACAGTGGTTGAAACAGGTAGAATATTGATGGGTAAGAAGTTGCTACCCAGCATTTTGTCTCAAGGAAGATGGTCTTGGAGGTGGCTTCTCTTTTCATTACCATGTTTCATATTATCTTGTAATGATATAGCCCAGGATTCAGTTTTTCCCCAAAAGGGGAAAAAATAGCCTAAACAAATTATCACTTATCCTAATTATCAACTACAGATTGAATCTGGAAACTTGCATTTTAGCATAGCAGTATTAACTAGTAACAGACTTAGATTTCTCTCAAATTATTCTTTCCCTTTTTTCATTTTCACATTTCTATGAAATACAGATACAAACCAGATATAGGAGATTATACCTAAAACCTCTCCAAAATAAAGCCAAATATTACATAATTTTAAAACAGTTAAAATTAATACCTAAAATTAATATATTGAAATAAAACATTTACTATCCTGCACACTCAAATATTTCACTTACCAATTTTTTTAGATTAAGACCATGAAATATCAAAATTCTGTTCAATAAAACAAAAATAAATTGCAGCAACATGTGCAAACCTAGTATAGAATTAAGTGAGAAGTGGAAGTAGAGTGGAGAGGAAGAGATCAGATATAGACATAGTGTGAGATGAGACTAATACTTATAACATTTAGTGCCATCTGTAAAGTCTCTATTACAACCCATGGAGAGAACAGGTAGAGACTAAACTAGGGTTGGTAGAGAAATAGAATATATGTCTTCATGATATAACATTTCTCTTTGGGGATTTTGATTAGTTCTTGCTCACAAGGACTTTTTTTCTTTTTTATTTAATTTATTTTTTCTGACATCATTGTTCATTTTGTATTTGATTTCTCCCTTTAAGTGTAGTCCCCATAGCTGTCCCATCACTGTAGTACCTGTGATCCATCACCACAGTCCTTTGTACTCTTCCTTCCCCCGTCTTGACCACACACACCCCCTCCCTCCTTTACTGTATGTCTCAGATCTATGGTCAACTTGCAAGTTTTGTCTTTTTCCTGACCCTTTGTTCAGTTCCCCACGTCAGTGAAACCCTCCAATATTTATCTTTTTCCTTCTGACTTACTTAGCGCAGTCCCTTCTAGCTCTATCCATATTGCCACAGATATATATATATATATACACACACATATGTATATATATGTATGTATATATATATATACACACACACACACATTATCTTCTTGAACCATTCATTTGTTTTGGGACCTTTGGGTCATTTCTAAAACTTAGCTACTGTATATAGTGCTGCAGTAAGCAAAGGAGTACAGGCTTCCTTTCAAATTAATGTTTTTGTGTTCTTTCCCAAAGACTTTTAAGCTGTGTTAAGATTTCACAACTTTGGGTATCAGTGGTAATATTTCTTGGCACTTGTTCAAGGAGCTAAGTGAAACTGATCCAAAGTCAGAAGTTGCTACATTTGGGTGTGGGGTATTTGGGTTGTAATTATATAATTGTAATTATAATCTTTGATAGCATATAAAATAGTCCTGAAACAAATTTATGGTAAGTTGATGTGAGTTATAGTAACCTAAGTTGCAGTTATAGTTCTCTGTGACTATATTTCTGGATCCTTACTTGACTGCATAGACCTGTTATTTCTAACAAGTATGGAAGTTTAACACTTTTTGACAGTTTTCAAATTGAGAAAAAGGTACTTGGATTTTAGGGTTTGAAGTGATCACCTGCAAGGTTGGGGTCTTCTGGAAGGCAGGTTTTTTAAATTAAGATAAAGCTCTTTCCCATCTTATTAAAGAGTCACATTAGATCGTTATCATATACACATAAGTACTTTGATTGTGGTTATATCCAAACAACAATCATCTTCCTTTCTGTGGTAACTTTGACACAGCTGAGAATCTCATCTAGTAGAGAGATGGAATGTTAGTGTAAACCTTTTAGTGAAGAAAGAAGCACTCAGACTTTGAATAAGTAAGAGATTAAGGTCAAGAAATTGCCAAACTTGGCAATTTACCAAGTTTGGCTTTAGATTTACTGACTGATTCAAATATACTAAGTGAATATTAGAGTCATTCCTTTCTATTTATTTTGTCAAATTTTATTGATTAACCATACTTCATGAATTGCCGAGGTACATCATTGCCTGTGTGTGTGTATGTGTGTGTATATAAGCCTCAGCTCTCCCCGTCTCCACCAAAGTACCTTTCCCATACAAGGTTGATGATTGATGATTGTACCATTCCTTTCCAACCCCATCTCTCCCTCATCTCTCATTCCCACCATATTAACATTATTTTTTACAGGGTCTTAACAGTTGTTTTTGTAATTCAGGGTCTTAACAATTGTAATTTGTGAGTTTGTTTGCTTTGGTTATTTCTATTCCCCACACTAGAGAAAGCATACTATAATTATCTTTCATTTTCTGACTTATTTGGCTTAACATAATCACCTCAAGCTCCATCCAAGTCACGAGAGACAAAAATTCATATTTTTAATAGCTGAGTAGTAGTCTACTGATTATCTGTAAAACCACCTCAGTCCTCTATCAATAGTTATCCAGTTTGTTTCCATGTTTTAGCTATTGTAAAAAAATGTTATATACATAGGTATATATAATTCTTTTCAGATTAGTGATTCCATATTCTTTGGATAAATACCTAGGAGAGATCTTGATGGATAGCTCTGTTTTTAGATTGCTAAGGAATTTCCATACTATTTTGCTTAGGAGCTGCACCTAGTTGCATGTCCATCATTAGTGGGTACATTATTCACTACACTCTTCCAATACAAATTATTTCCAGTCTTTTTTATATATGCCATTCTCACAGCTGTGAGGCGATACCTCATTGTGATTTGATATGCATTTCTAATAATAAGTGAATGCAAACACTTTTCATTTCTCTATTAACCATCTGTATCCCTTTGGAGAAGTATCTATACAAATCTGCCCATTTTTTGATTGTATTGTATTTTTTTATTGCTGAATTTTAGGAGTTTATATACATATATATTATTTTACTAGGAGTTATTTTATATATAGATATATGATATGCCAGTATTTTCTCCCAATCAGTAGGTTTTCCTTTTCTTAAGCAGTACAATTTTTGTTTTAGTTGAATTTGATGTAGTCCCTTTAGTTTTGTCTGTTTTCCTGGTTGGAGTTGAGTCTCCAAAAAAGTCTCTGTTGTACATGTCCAGGAGTGTATAACTATTTTTTCACCCATATAGTTTATATTTCTAGATCATATATCCAAGTCTTTAATTCCTTTTGAATTAACTTTTGTTATGGCATTAAATAATAATCTGGGGCCTCCCTGGTGGCGCAGTGGGTTAAGCAATGCACTATGAAGCAAACCACAGTCACTGCAGCACAAGTTCGATCCCTGCCGCCGACCAGAGAGGGGACCCACATGGCTAGCAGACCTCTCCTGCCTCGCCCGCTGCTGCCCTTAGCAGTGTGTTTCAGTCAGTCTTCCTGTTCTGCTCCTCACTCTGTCTGGTGAATCCTCTCACCTCCCGTAACTCTGGCCTGTACCCCAGTTCTTGTATTCATAAATAAATAAATAAATCTTTAAAATAAATAAATAAATGATCTGATTTTATTTTTCTAAAAATATGACTGTCTAGGTTTTCTAATACCATTTTTAAAAAGAGATTTATCCTTTTCAATTTGTAAGGTCTTGGATTTGTAAGTTGAATATTAACTGTCCATATATGTAGTGGTTTATTTCTGGATTCTCAATTCTATTCCATTGGTCTGTGTGTCTTTGTGTTACAATATCATACTTTTTGATTATTACAACTTTATAGTATAATGTAAAGTTAGGTGGTGAGATACCTCCATATTTCTTTTTTGTGTGGTCTCAGGATAATTCTGGCTACTCAGGGTCTTTTGTTGTTCCATACAAATTTTAGAAATGTCTGCTCTAGTTCCTTGAAAAATACCATTGGAATTTTGATAGGGATTACATTGAATCTATAAATTGCTGTAGGTAGTATACCCATGTTAACATTGTTTATCCTTACAACTCTTGAATAGGGATATCTTTCCAGTTCTTTGTGTCTTCTATTTCTATTAACAATGTTTTATAGTTTTTAGTTAACTGTTAAGTCTTCCACCTCTTAAATTAAGTTTATTACTACCAGGCATTTTATTCTTTTTGATGCAGTTGTAAAAGGGATTGTTTTCAGTATTTTTCAATCCTTTAATTCATTGTGTATAGAAGTGTCACTAATTTTTGTGCAGATTTTGTATCTTGCCATTTTACTGTACACATTTATTTCCAGTATTTTTGGTGGCATCTCTAGGGCTTTCTGTGTATATGATAATGTGATCTGAAAATAGTAGTAGTTTTAGTTCTTCTTTCCAAACTTGTATTTATTTTATATCTTTCTCTTGCCTAATTACTGTAACTAGCACTTCTATAACTATGTTGAATAGTAGTGGTAAAAGTGGATATTCTTGTGTTGTTCCAGAGCTTTGGGGAAAAGCTTTCAGTTTTTCACCATTGATTAGGATATTAGTTAAGAACTTTCCATAAATGCTCTTTATTTTGTTGAGATATATTCCTTTTATTCCCATTTTTCTGAGGGTTTTTATCATGAATGGGCACTGAATCTTATAATATGCTTTTTCAGCATCTGTTGGTATACTCATATGATTTTTATTATTTCTTGTTGCTGTGTTATATCACATTAATTGATGCATGTATGTTGAACCATCCTTGCACCATGGAATAAATCAGTTGGTCATGAAATTGATTCTCTTAATAAAATGTTGGATTTGACTTGCCAAGAATTTATTAAGGATTTTTGCATTATGTTCATTGGAGATAGTGGTGTATAGTTTCCTTTTTGAATGTTGTCCTGGTCTGGTTGCAGCATTATGGCTATGTTGTCTTTTAAAATGTGTTTAATCTTTAATCTCTTTAATCTTTTTTGAAGATTGAAAAGATAGGTATAATATCTTCTTTGAAAGTTTGGCAGAATTCTCTGGTCATAAAACTACCTGATCCTGGTCTTTTGTTCATAAGGGGTCTTTTGATTACTCTTTCAATATCTGTATTTGTGATGGGTCTGTTCTCCATTTGTTACGGAGTCATCCTTGGAATGTTATAAAATTCTAAAAATTTGTTTATTCTAGGATTTCAGTTTGTTGCAATTGATATTTTTAATAGTTTCTTATGAACCTTTGTATTTCTGCACTAAGAAATGTAAAGGTATTTTACCTCTTTCATTTACGGTTATTTTTATTAGTTAACAAATTAACAAGAATATAGATCTCTCTTTACCATGTTTCTTCAAAATATGTGGCTCAGTGATGCTCATAAACTTCAGTCTGTATGTTTTATTAGGATATTATAGTTTGGCTTTCAGCTTAAATCCCATTTGATTCCCTAATATTCTTATATCTTATCTGCTTTCAAAAGTAGTTTCAAAAGTAATGAGTACCTTGTTATAACTACTAGTAATAATTTTAGGAGTCAGAAAGTTTGCCAGGGAGTTGTTATTAATAGAAAAACTATTTGATACCATTTGAAACCATCTCTGTGAACCATGTTCACAGAAAGTAAAGGAAAGAGTGAGCTTGAATTTAGAGTTCTTGGCATGTAATATGATTGATAGGTAGCTAGCAGGAACAAAAAGCTGAGGAGTGAACATTAAACTTCCAGTCATTAGTCTGTATAAATAAAAAATCAGAAAAGAGTTTCCTTAAAATATGAAAATCTATTAAGACAATATACACATAACATAACCAATTCTTTGGTAATCTGTTTCTAGTTATTTTGGGGTTATTAAACATATTCTTTTGTCATAAAAATACAGTTAGGATATTTACCTAGTTTTCATGGCATTCTTTTTCTCCATTTCATTTTCTTAGCAATAATTGTCTTAGTTGAGATTTTCATATTTAAGATGTCATCACTATTGCTTAAATGGTAAATATTGCATTATAGTCATGATTTCCATAATGAAGAAACAATGTTTCCTTTAAGAAGTGGTGATAGAGGAGCATAATTTCTTAAACATGTTTAAATACCCTAAATATGTTAGTGCACAAGGTTCCAATGCTTAACTCAGTGCTTTCAAGTGAGTTTTTAGTTCCTACAATTTGGGGGTGGGAGAAAGTAAGCATGATATAATTAAATTCTCTTAACAACTAAAAAAAGAGCCTTGACAGACAATAACTTCAACACTGAAGCTATAAAAATAATAAATTGACGGATCTAGAATGAATTGATATGGAAAGGTTGCCAAAATTAATTTTGTGGGAGAAAAATAATTGTATAGAAATGTGGGTATAGTATATTCCCATTTGTGTTTTGACAAAAAGGATACACATATACTAACACCACTAAAAATGTCTGATTAAAATTGTTTAGAAAAATACAAAACTGCAGAGCCTGAATTTGAAAATACATGAGAGATTTACAATAATATGACCTCCATACTACTAGAATTTTTGTTTTCCTTTACCATCTTTACCACATATATATATATATATATATATATATTTGGTGTGTATATATATATATGGTATATATATATATATCTGGTTGTCTGCTATCCTTTTAATTTAAACATCTAGTTAAAAAAATAATTTCAGTAAGACCAGATATTACCAAGTAGAGAAAAAGGGTGTTTTCCAACTCTTTACTTTCAATCTGTTTATCTTTAGAGATTAGGTATATTTCCGGGAGACAGCAGAAGGTTAGATTCTATTTTCTAATCCAACATGATACTATGTGTCTTTTATTTGGTTAGTCCACCTATAATTAGGGTAATGATTAATACATGGGTGTCTATTGTCATTTTGTTCATTATCTTAGAGTTCTATTCAATATCTTATTCATTTCTTCCTATTCATTCCTCTGGTGGTATGGATTTCAAGTCTCGTAATATTTCTTGGAGTGGAGATTTAGTAGTCTGGCGATTTTGTTTGTCTGGGAAGGTTTTCTCTCATAAAGGAAGGATTTGCAGGATAAAGTATTCTTGACTGACACTTTTTTTTTTGCCTTGGAATTTTTTGAATATGTTATTCCATTATCATTTTGCCCCTAATGTTTCTTCAGATAAGTCTGGTGTCAGCCTCATTTGTTTTCCTTTATAGGTTATCTGTTTTTCCCCCTAGTTAGTCTCATTATTATCTTTATGACTGTAGCTTTATTATTATGTATGTGTCTTGCTGCAGTTTTCTTGTGATCATGGTAATTTAGTATCCTTCTAGCTTCCTGTATGTCTGTTTTCATTTCCCTCTTCAAGTTTGTCAAGTTCTCTGTAATTATTTCCTTGAATAGCTGTTTTTTTTTTTTTTTTTTAATTATGGTCTCTCCCTTTTTCTGGGATTCCTACAACTCCTAAAGTTCCTTTCCTCATGTCAGATAATTTTCTTCAGTCTTCTTCCTTTATACCTTTTTTTCCTTTTCTTTTTTTGTTTCTCTTTGTATCTGTATCTTCAAGAGTACTGATTCACTCTGCCATGTTCTATATTTATGGCTTTTCCCAGAATTTTTTACCTCCTCCATTGATCTTTTAAAATCTTGTAATTCCTTTATTTTATTATTTAAAGTTTCAATCTTTGAAAGTTTTCAATCTTTGTTCATTGATTAAGTTTCTCATAGTTTCCTTTCCATTTTTTTTTTGCACTTTTTCATTTGTCTTCAAGCTTTTTAATTATGGCAATTTTTTAAAAAGATATATTTATTTATAGATACAAGAACTGGGGTGTGGGCGAGAAGTGTAGGGGATGAGAGGATTCACCAGAGATAGAGTGGGAACAGAATAGGCAGATCTACTAAAATACACTGCTGAGGGATGCAGCAGGAAAAACAAAAAGAGGTCTGCTGTGCCATATGGGTCAGCTTCCTGGGTGGCCCAGGATCAAGGCTGGCAATAGCTAAGCTTGATAGCACTTTGTCTTTTATCCTTGTACCACCAAGGAGGCCCCAGTTATGGCAATTTTCAATTCTTCATTTGCCAGGCAGAGAAATTCTTCCGTCTTCAGTTGTTCAGTTTTGGAGATTGATTTTTTTTCTATGGTGTATTATTCCTAGGAGGGTTTACTGGACCACTTGTATTTTCCTTTCTCCCCATTGTTTGTTATTGAGTTCGCTCTGCTGGGTGTGGGTTGTCCAGGTGGACAGGTGGGCTGCTGGGGTCAGTAGGTATACATCTGAGAAAGCCTCTAGGGGCCTGCCATGGGTGGTTGTGTAACTTCTGTTACTTTGAATTATTTTTTGACTTGTACCTCAGTGGGCAGTGGTTAGCGGGGTACTACAGAGGTTTGCAAGAAATGTGTCTGGGGATGGGAGGCAACAGCCATTTGCCCTGGAGGTTGTGGCTCCAGGGTAACTTGTTGTTCCTCCCCAGGTGTATCTCATTTTCCACCTGAACAGGCTGGGATGCCAAGTAATTTCTTTCTGGGAAAAAAAAAATAAGGAAAGATGACAACATTTATTGTCTGATTACTGAAAGCCTGTTAGGTTTTCACAGGATTTTTTCCTGGCAGGAAATTCTAAATATTTTAAATAAAATAATTTAAAATTAGTTACACTGAATATTCAACACGGAATTTAACATCAGCTCCTCACACAGCTATTTCTTGCATTGAGTCTGTCATAAGTATAAAACTAAAAGTATGACTTGAAGTGTTTTAATAGGAAGTATTACTGCATTCCAGGCACTCTTTTAGGAATGTTACTTGCACTACCTCCCTTCAGTCTTCCCATACACTTCTCTCTATTCTCTGTTTACAGTTGAGAAGCCTGAGTAACAGAGAGGCTAAGTCAGTTGTTTCCCATCACACTGCCAGTAATGGATCTTCATGAAATCAAAATCTGAGTCCAACTGGACATAGGGTCCATGTTCTTTTTTTTTTTCTTCACAAAAGCAGAGGTGACTCTTACAGACAAATCTTTGACCCCAGGTGTTAAGAAAGTACTGCTAGCAGCAGAAAATTAACATCACACAAGTCAATAGGGTTCACTGCTGGGGCATGAAAATGAGCCATTCCAGTGGCATGTGGGATAAAATTAGTATTCTTTTATTGATGTTGTTAATTAACATAATTTACATTTTTGTGGGTATATTTAAGTGGAGTATAAATGTTGGGTCATATGGTAATTCTAAGTTATTAAGGCACCACCATACTATTTCCATAGTTGGTCATACCATTTTACATTTTGACCAGCAGTGTATGAGGGTTCCAAACTCCACATCTGCACCACACTTGCTCTTTATAATTTCATCCTAGTAGGTATGATGTTGTATCTTAATTATGGTTTTAATGTACATTTCCCTAATAACTGATGCTGTTGAGTTTTTCCTGTGCTTATTGATAATTCATAGTCTTTAAAGAAATATCTATTCAAACCCTTTGTCTATTTTTAACTGGGTTATCTTTTGTTGTTGAGTTATAAAAGTTCTTTATAGAACTTACCAGATACATGATAATGATAATTTTCTCCAGTTCTTTGGACTGTCTTTTACCTTTCAAATAGTGTCCTTTAATGCATAAGTTTATAATTTCAACTATGTTTTATTTATTTCTACACTTGTTGCTCGTACTTTTGACTAATTTTTAAGAGTTCATTGCCAAATCGAAAATCATGAAGATTTACCCTGTCTTCATCTAAGGATTTTACGGGATTAGTTTTTACATGTTACACTAAAAAATCTGAATTTATAAAAATAAAGTAGAATAGGGAAGGATGTTGGGGCAAAGATGAGATGTTCCAATGGTACAGATTTCTAGTTTTAAGATTAGTAAGTTCTCAGGGCATAACATGGTGACTGTACTTAACAATATTTTATTATATATACTTGAAAATTGCTAAAAGAGTAAAGTCTTAAATATTCTCACCACCAAAAACCATGACAAAGTAATAAGGTCATCATTTCATAATATGCCCATGCATCAATTACCACATTGATTATCACATTGTGGACATTAAACTTTCAGCATATTAGTTTAAAAACCAGCTATTTTATTCTTAGGTATATACCCAAGAGAAATGAAAATATGTCAACAATAATATTTATACACAAATGGTCATAGCACCATTATTCATAATAGTCAAAAAGTGAGTATAATCCAAATGTCCATCAGCTTAAAAATGCATAATTGTGATATAGTCCTACAATGGAATATTACTTTGCACTACAAAAATAATAGTGTTACATACAACATGAATAAACCCCACAGTCATTATGCTAAATAAAAAAGGCAGACTAAAAACCAAATATTGTATGATTCTATATATTTGAAAAGTCTATAAATCCATAAATACTAAAAATAGATTAGGAGTAGCCTAAGCTTGCAATTGGAATGGGGAGTGACTGCAAAGGCTTTCATTTTGGGGGTGACGAAAATGCTCAAAAACTTTTGGTGATTATGGAGATTGTTTATTGAAGGGAAAAAGAAGAAAAAAGTGAGAATATCCATATTTGATGACATCTGACTTTCTGGGTCTTGTAGAACGCAAAGTAAAATGTCTGATGATGAATTTGGTGACGTTAGGAAAATGTTGACAGTTCAGACAGTTGAATATATGAGTAAAAGGAGACATTTTGGAGTCCTTTCTGCACTTAATCATCAAACGAAGAGAATAACCAGGTCTCACAAGACGTGAAATCCCGTAGCTAAAGTCTGCACACCAGAGACCTTAATTACCTTGTCTGACAGGATCAGATTCACAGCATTTCAGACTCCACATCAGTTCCTAATGTCACAACGAATGCCAGATGTGACTATGGTTGTTTTATTTTACGAAGACGAGCTTATATTGTTTTTGTGGAAGCATTTTATATGATTGGATTAAACTATGACTTAAGTTTTACCTTAAAATTAACGTCCCACCCTGCCACGCCACGCCCCCACATTACAATTTGCTAAAGTTTCAAGTGGATAGTGCCCCTCCTCCTCCTACACACAAACACACACACTCAGAAACTTCTGACATTTATTTGTGATCCCCAAATACTAAGAGAGTCCAGCAAAGCCTTCGCTGGGTCAGTTTATGCCCCTCTTGGGCCACTGAACCCGGGGGCTCGACCTCCTCCCCAGCAGGACCTGAAAGTCCGGCGGGGTGGGGCGGGCCGGGCCGGGCCGCGCCGGGCGGGCCTGCTCCATTGGAGCCGGGCGAGTGGGGGGAGCAGGGGAGGGGACCGGTCCAGTTCGTTTAAAAGTCGGCAACTTTGGACGTTGTTTCTGTTTCAGAAAAATTGTAGCCCCTTTCCAAGCTAAACTTTAATTGAATTGGCGTCTGGAAGGAACAACAAAAACTTTCCAAAACTCCGGTCCCCGCTCCGCTGCCCCAGCGCGCAGTTTCCTGTGGTCCGCCCCGGGCCGGCCTGGGGACGCCCCCTCCCCGCCCCCTGTGAGGCGCGCGGAGTCCCCGCCCCCAGGTCGGGTCCGACGGCCGGCGGGCGCGCTCCAAGTGGCCGCGGAAACGGTCTGCGGGCCTGCCCCGGCCTGCCCCGCGGCAGCATGGACTACCTGACCACGTTCACCGGCAAGAGCGGGCGCCTACTGCGGGGCACTGCCAGCCGCCTGTGGGGTTTCGGGGGCGGCGGAGAAGCCCGGCAGGTGCACTTCGAAGATTACCTGAGGGAGCCCGCCCTGGGGGACCCGGGCTGCGGGTCACCGCCCCACCGCTTCCCCACGCCGTCCAGCCCGGAGGGACCCGGTGAGTCCAGCCTGCGGCCGCCGACCGCGCGACTCCCCGGGGCTGAGGGCTGGGGCGCTGGGTCGGGGGCGCGGCCCGGCGGGCGCCCACGCGGGCTGGGTGGGCTGGGGGCGCGCGGCAGGGCGTTGGCCTGTGTGCGGGGGCCGGGTGGCGGCCGCGCGGGGGTGAGGCGAGGAGGGCTCCGGCTTCTGGACGGAAGACTTTCTACTTCTGTCTGCGTCGCGGCTCTTCCTGCTCTGCTCTTCCTGCTTTCCTCAGACCGACTTCTTTACCCCGCCAAGTATTTCAAGGGTCTAACTATTCGCTTTCCCCTCCCAGTGGGAGGGGAATCGTGAATCAATTGTGACGTCCGTGTTTTTCGTCTTCGAGATCGTTAAAAGAACGTCCGATTGGGTTTGGGTCAGTGTTTATGTTGATATTTGCCAACTCGAGCATTCACTTTAGCGCTTACAGGAAGCCAGAAACGACTTTGGGAAAGAAATTGCTTCACTGATTCTGAACCTAGTAGAGATTTTGTATCTCGTACTTTGCAAAGCTGTAAGCTGTCTTGCGTTGCCAGAACCTCGAAACTTTTCTTCTCTGTTGCCATTTGTAATAGTGGCTAGTTTTCTTTCATCCTAGTGGCTTTGTACCTTTCTTTAAAAGACAGCCAGTCACAGGCATGATACTCATAGCTTACCGGGTTTTTAAAACAGTTCCTGAAGAGGTATCGACTTGAAGCATATGGCAGCTTCTCCACTGTGGCTGACTTTCGGTGGCAGACCTCTCCTAGTCATGCACCTTTTATTTTTATTACTTGTCTGAATATGCACTCTGGTTATGACATTATATGTGAGGGTTGGAGAGTGTTGAAAATAGAGAAAAACACAGATTCTACCCATCACCCCAGTGTTGAAACAGTGAAGACACCTATTGACCTATGTGTGTAGATTTGTAATATCTGAAAAAAATCTGAATATTAACATCTAGTAACATGATTCCTTTCAATAAGTCTTCCTCAGTTTGCATAAAGTATCTTTTAAATTCATGTTATGGAATTAGAAAATAAAAAGGATACTTTGTTTCAATTTGGAAGCTGTCAACCAGATAGACTTTTCTTAAAAAATGGGATCAGGGATGAGGACTGGAACTTTAAAGTGTTTGATTTTTTTTTAAAATCAGTCTTCAGTTGCCTGATTGAAACACGTTACTATGTGACCAGCCTCTAAATAAATATAGAATTCACTGGTGAAACTTAAGGAGGAAGGAATATATTTGATGTTTTAATAAGTGTACCCAAATCCATTCAAAAATATTTATTGAATACACTGCTGTAAAACTCCTTGAGAGTTGCAGCTTCAAAATACTTTGCAAATTCGTCTTCTATGAAGCTGCCTTATGAACTCATGGTACCTTTTTTAGTATTCATGCATGGTGCGCCTAAAATTTCTGACAGGGTTAGAGAGGCCTTATGATGTCATAGTATGACCTTAGGTGAGCAAGTGTGTGCTAGCATTACCTTGATGAGAGAATTTTTATATTACTCTGTGTAATATAAAATATCTCTGTGTCTAACATTTTGCTTGTAAATTAGGTGGATTGGATACCAAGGGTTCTAGAGCTTTTTTTCATTTGGAATACAACTAGTTAAATGAAGGATTCTAAACCTAGAAAAAAAAGCATTTGGATATAAAAACACTATAGGTCCATGAAGTTATAGAGTTCTTAGGGCAGTTCAAGAAATGAATGCCCCAGCAGTAGTTGATTGCCTTCTGCTGCTCTTAGAGTAAGTCTAATTTCCTAAGTTTCCAAAAAAAAAAAAAAGAAAGAAGTCCTTTATTAATGTGTAGCCTTTGCTTAAAATGTAAACTCTCTTCATACCAGATTGTTTTTTGGCTATATGCATGACCTCTATTTGTGTGTTTGATAATGAATCCTGAGTATCAGTCTTTTAGAAGCATTTCTTCTTTCTGCTTGTGACTACCCTTATTTTAGATTTATAACAACTGCTTAAGTGTCCTGTTGTTTGTCATCTTTTAATTCTTTAAAATGCCGTGTGTAATTTGTAGCAGTATTTCTTGTACCAACACTTACTTCTACACTTGCAGATTGGCTGTGCTTCAGGACCCCATTTGTTGTTAGTGATTTCATCTCTTCACAATTTTGTGTTCAGTGATGATGTTGATGAAATAGTTTTACTCTAATGTTTCTGATTTTACTGTTTTTATAACTACCTACATGGTCATTAATACTAAGTGATGCCTTATTTCTCTCTAAAGTAGCTGAAGTTCTTACTACCTTTTAGTGTTTGCTGACTCCAGAGTTGTAGCCCCCTTAGGAAAATCATTAATTGGAACGTAGACTCATTAAGAAGCTAATCATGCCATTGCTCTAGTTAATAACAAGTATAAAGAAAACATATAATTTCTGTCTTGCTTAGAGAGTAAATTATGATTTGACTAGAAAAAATAATTGTACCTTAAGAGTATAACTCTTATCTGGGAACATGACTGTAAGCTATATAACTTTACGAAGTATTCACTTTACTAGTTCATATGCTAATGAATATAAAGAGATTTAACAAGTTTATGGAGTCTACTTATATTGATTTTATCATAAGCTGCCCTGTTATTACCTCTGTTTCCCACTAGGTGACAGTATATTTTAACACATGTCAGTCCTATTGAAACTGTTTCTTAATTTATTTTTAGCAAATAAGACAGTATCTTTTTAGGGAGGCCTCTCTGGTGGCACAAGGGGTTGAGTCAAAGCACTACGAAGATATCCGGAGCCATGCAGCATGAGTTCAATTCCTGGCTTGGGAGCTAGCCCACATGGCGCAACAGAACTCTCCTGTCTTGCCTGCTGCTCCCCTCAGCAATGTATTTCAATAGATCTGCCTGTTCTGCTCCCTACTCTGTCTCTGGTGAATCCTCTCGCACCTCTGGCCTGCACCCAAGCTCTTGTATGCATAAATAAATCAATCTTTGGAAAAACACTCTCTTTTGATACTGAAGGATACAGTGAATAGAAGGAATGACAGCAATAATAATAGATGTTAAGATCATTTCCAATGCTGCAGGCATTAACTGATTTTTTTTTTTAATTTTATTACAAATCTTGAATGTAGGTACTACTATTACACTTTTCCTTTATGAGGAAACTGAGCCAAAGAAAAAAAGAATGTAGTGTCTATCCTTTATATTTTGAAGTGTTAGCTTGATATTTTTAAGAGTTCTTGTCAGACAGGGGAAAAAAATGTAAGAAGAATGCAGAATTCTACTATGTATGATGTGAAAGTTAAAGCAAGTAAAATTAGCCCAAAGAACATTACCTTTCAATTTCTTTAGGATTAGTTAAATAATGTAACAGACCTGAAAGTGCAAAATCCAATAAAGGTGTTAGAAAAGTTGGATATGTATTTGGTTGGAAATTGCAGTTGCAGATTATCTAGAAGGGTTAGATAATTGCTTTTCTTGAACTCAGGAAAGGTCAAGTACCTCTAAAGGACTTAAGAGTACCGTTTGTTACAGTAACTATTAAAAGTCAACTACAGTGTTGGCCATTGATGGAGGAAGATAAGCCTAACTGTCTGTAGTCTTTGTCTCATTTCCTAAGGTCAGAGGGTGAGAAGAGTCACTTGATAAACTCTGATAACCTCCAACTAGTTTGAGAATTATTGCCTTGTTTACTTGGTCCAGTGGTTCTCAAGCAAGAAATAGATTTGCCTACTCTAGAATTGCTTCTCATGTCAATGGATTGCTGAAATATTTTGTTTTATGTAGGACAGAATTGCCCCTGAGTAGTAGAGGCTACAATACAGCAGTGCTCAAACTTTAGTGTGCCTCTGAATCACCTAAAAGGCTTGTTAAAAATAATGTTGGATGCATCCTCCCCCAGAATTTCTCTTTCTGAACTTCTGGGATGGGACCCATAGTTTGCATTTCCAATAATTTCCCAAGTAATGCAGACAATTTTGTTCTGAGAGCCACACTTTGAGAATCACTCTTCTTAATGGTAAGTCTTGTTCATGGTAAGGGTAGAAGGACATAGAGAAATGTTGAAAATTTTTTAAATGTTTATCATTAATATATTTCTTATATTAATGCTAGGAGTAATCAATGATTTTGGTCTTAACATATTTATTATATTTCAAAAATTAGAACTGTTAGAATGGGTACAGATAAGTTTTGTGAATCTAATTTAAAATGAATACTTGTATAATTGTTTTTGAATTGTGATTTTAAATTTAAAGGTGCAAGAATTTGGCTAAATTTATAAGTTATTGGAATATCAAAAATGTATTATCATTGTATTAAGTCATTTAATGTATTTTCTGTAAGTTCTTAGAAAGGTTGTTAGAGGTAAAGTGTTTAAAATAGAATATAGTTATAAATGCAGTTTAGAATGTGAGAGAATTTAAGAACTCCCAGTGTATAAGTAGAATTATTTAAGGATATTTAGTTTGTTTTCTGCTTGAATTGACCATCTATTAAAACCACCTTAAGAAATATTAAACTTCACTAGATTTAGAAATAGAATATACTTTATAGTTGAATATTTAAGGGAAAACTGAGTTAATATTTGTACTTCCATAAATCAAGCATTAATAAAAAATGAAATAGTTGGAAATAGTTTTTTCTATGTGTAAAGTCTTCCTTCTTGGGCACCAAAATGCACTCTTGATACATTTTGTTGAATGGATGATATTAGTACAAAATGGATGTGTGACTGGGCATATGAATGTATTAGAGAATAGACTAAAAATCTGCCTCTGTTTTTTGGCAGTCAGTAAAAAGAGAAAAATGTGGTCATAAAAATTACAATTTTCTTAAGATAAAAATTGGAGAAAGTACCCTGATGCTTGCAAGCATTCTTGATAGTGAGAATACAGAGAAAATATTCTCATGAAACTCCAGTTTAGCAGATAGTATATTCTTATCATGTTTATTATAAATACAGATTCTGATTTCATCAAGTTAATTTTTATTCACCATTCTGTAGTGCATTTCAGTGATGTAACAGCAGAATGCAAGTTAGTAATATTGGTTCTGTATATGGCCAAAGCATTTAATCCAAATATGAATTAGCTGATGGTGTGTCTTAATTAGAGGGTAGGTACTGGATTACAAACTATAGATTTTAGATTATATTGTCAAGATTCTAAAATTTTTTATTTACTAGAACAGTGCTACTCAGTAGTTTTCTGCAATGATGGCAAGCCAGTAGACAGATGTGGATGTTGAGCACTTGAAATGTAACTAGTGAGGAACTGAATTGAGAACTATGGATTCTAAAGTCTATTAACTGTATTGTCTAACATGATAGCTTCTAGGGGCTTGTGGCTATTTTAGCATAAATTAATTTAAATGAAATTTAAAATTCAATTTTGAAGTAAAATTTATTTGAAGTTATCAGAAACCACAAAACTGTGGCTACCATATTCAGTAATGCACAGGTGAAGTATTTTTATTATTGCAAAAAGTTTCATTAGACAGCATTGTTTTAGAGCAAAGTCTCTCACCACTGACTGCTGTTAGAATTCCCTGGCAAGCTATTAAAAGAAAATTCTGATGGCAAAACCCCAACTGTCGCTTCAGTTCTCTAAGATATGATAATTGAAGAGCAGATCATAAATAAAAATATCTTAAGTTTAGGACTTAAGTCAGTTTTTTTCCTCAGGTGATTTTTTGTATTGGTGTGGTTAAAAGGCACTATTTTTCTTAATATTTCTCAATCAAATTAATGACTTTTGATGAGTTTAGCAAGTTTTTAAAAATTTTCTTCACAAGTACTTTGGGCATATATCTGTTTCATTCAGATTAAGTAAAGAGATGCATGTTTAATTTGTATGCCAAGCTCTGAACAGGACTGAGGCATTGTGAATATTGAGGTGTGACTGACAATAAAAAATTCCTGAAGTTTGAAGTCATGTTTATACTTGAGGGAGAAATACTGAAGAAAGATATATTCTTGGAATATTTGCCTCCAGTCTAAGAAAAAATAAATTGACACATCCTAATTATTAGAAAGTCATACAGTACAAAGAGCTTAAAAGTTTAAAAGGCACTTCCAGCTCAACCGTCCAGAGACATCAGTAATTTTAGAGTAGACAGTATTGTTAAGATATATGCATAGAAACTTAGGATGATGGATGGATTGTTAGAAGGAAGGATTAACTAGATTGTTTGCCATAAGTAGTAGTTTCTAAGTGCTATGTCTAAAACTAAGCAGTCTGAAAAATATTAAGAGATCGATATTGATATTGTTACATTCTTGATCAGATTTAGGTGAAATATGTTTAAATCTTTGGGATGACAGTAACAGCTTTATTTCCCATTTTTCTTCTCCTGTCTCCTTTTGTTTAATCATTATATTATTTTTACATTTTCATGCTTATAATACTGAGTTTTTCAACTGTGCGTTATTTCCTATTAGTTATTTTTTATGTCCTCATGACTCCTGGAGTTTTTGATAAAGTTAGCATAATTTGTTTTGTAGTGTTGAATAAGTATTTCATTAAAGAATTGTAAGCAAGCAAGAATTATTTCTTTTTTCCTAGTTGTTGATTTGTTTTTTTTAATACAGAAATTACTTAAGAATTCTTTTCTTTTCCGAGCACTATAATTTAACCAAGAGCAGAAAATGAGAATGACTAAATTTGCATGGGCACCTGAGTATGTCTTTCTAGAATTAAATGCCTTTGAATAGTTACATCTTTCTTCTTGGATCCATACTCATGTAGCTACAACTATATGAAACCACTTTGGTCTTGAGATGGGGGAACCCAGAGCTAAGAAGTAGACTGTTGGGTGTTACAGTCACCTGGAAATTTATCACTTCTGTTTATGTTTCACTGGACAAAGCAAATTACATGGCCATGTTTGACACCAATGGGATGGTGCGATGTATTTTATATTCTTTCCCAGACGGGACACAACAGTAATACAGTAAGTCACAATGAATAGTTTAGAAAATAATTACATTAGATGAATAGAGGTTGAAAATTGTTAATACTACTCTCATGAGTAGGGAGTTATATAGGGAAACCCTTTTTTTTGTTCTCTCAGTGATTCAGACAGTAAGTTTGATCCTTTTGAAAGTTCTCTTACTAGTGTTTCAAATTTATTGTCATGCAATTCAACTGCAAACCCATAGTTCTGGAGTAAGGCCTGAAATTTTGCATTCATGGTAAATTCATAGGTGATGCATTGCTGCTAGTCCTTGTAACATACTTCAAGTATCAGCACTTTATAGTACTTTTTATTATGGGCTTTTTTCACTAGGAAGAGGCCAACACAAAAATCCTCAGCTAGATAAAGAAAAAGGGCCTAAAGAGGAGCTAACAGGAAGGAGACCAACAGAAGTATGAGATGTAACCAAATAAAGGGAAAGGTGAGCATTGAGAAAGAATAAATTTGATGTTCCCCAAATTATATAAAATTGGGAAAGCCCATTAAAGTTGCCACTTAGTTTATTCTTTGCTAAAGCAAGAGAGAAGTTATTACAATCATTCAGGATTCAGTAGGAGGTGATAAAGTAAGGACAGTGAAAGTAGAGTCTTAACTCCCAAAAGTTTAGTTATGAAAAAAAGCAGAAAGATAGGAAGATATCTATAGGTAGATAGTTACAAAGTAAAAGAAAAATTAAAGACATTAAAATCCATCTTTGTTTTGATACTGAATTAGGAATCAGTGACAAGTGAAAAATTGAATATATAGACATTTTTCTATAGTACCTCATTATAGAAGGGATCAAGTGGAAAAGTCGTATTCAGCATGTTTTTAGTTTGGAAGGTACATTGAAAATATTAAAGCCTGTATTATTGTGCTTGAAAGTATTAACTCTCAGTTCAAATTTTTTAAATCAAAACTTTTATTATTAGTAGTTACTACCAAAATTATTATAATCAGTTCTGTTAGGGGTATTTCAGTATATTAAAACTGGATTTCATACTATTTTTATCTTGGTTTCCATGCTTGCTTTCTTCTAGTTTGCCTTTCCCATTTTATTACCAAAATTATCACTTTTTCTCTTTAAAAAAATTAAGGTAAATGTAGTTTATAACACTGTATATAATTAAGAAATACAAAGTTCTGATATGTCTTGTCACTTCTTTGCTTAAAAATATTTGGGGACTTCATAGTCTGGTAATAGTAAGGTAGGTAAGTCATACTCTTCTGCTGAGAATAATTTTAAAAACTAGATGAAAACAAATTTTACTGAGGGTACTACAGTGCTACCTGATAGAACTAGATATGACCTAAATGAGGACAGAGGCCCAAGGGGCAGTTCCAATTTGGGATTGCTTCTTCCCTGAGGAATGTGTTGGTTCCAGAAACAGCAACAGAGATTAACAGTTGATTTTGACAATATGTAAGGGTACAGGGATAGACAAGCCACCCATAGGATGAGTAAACTCCTCTAAGTTAGGACCTCAAAACACTGTACCTTAGGGATGCACATAAACTGAAGTAGCAAGACTTGAATGATCAACTTCAAATCATCATTCCTGTAATTTCGTGAAAAAGGATCTAATATTCCTAGTGTCCTCAGGGAGTCTGGCAAAAACATACATTAATTTTTTTTGGAGAAATACAATTTTCTATGAGTCAAATTCTGTCTATATGAAATTTTGCAGATTTAATATTCAGCATACCAAAAATAATTAGGTGTTTGACAAGACATGAAAAACAGACCCATAGGAATACCGAATACTGTAGATACAGATTTTAAATAGCTATGTTGAAATTGTAGGAAATTTGAGAAATTTGTAAGAAAGAGTTTAAAAAAATGGTTATTCTGGAGTTGAACAATGTAATCCTTCAAATTAGGATCTTTGTGAATAGATTCAGCATCAAATTAGCCACCAAAGGAGAGAATTCATGAACTGATACATCAAAAGGAAAATTCAAAATAGAGAGGAAATAAATAAACTCAGAATAAAAAGGATGGAAAATATAGGGTAAATTTTATACACAATTATATTAAATAGTTCTTACTTATGGATATTGGAGTCCTTGCATGAGAGGAGAGAGAAATAGGGACAGAAACATTATTTAAAACAAAAATGGCTGAAAACTTCAAAATGATAAAATGCTTTAATTCACAGGTTTAAGCATTCCTACAAACACCTAGTAGAATCAATGCAAATTCCACCAAAGCTAGTAAATCTTATAAAGTAGTGAGAACAAGTAGTCAATGATGTAGCAATAAGGTTGACAATAGATTTTTTTCAATAAGCAGTGGAAACTAAAAGGCAGGGAGAAATAACCTGCCAACTAAGAACTCTGTTCCCTGTGTAATTTACCCAGGGATATAATAAAACATTTGAGGGCAAAAGTAAATGTTGACTGTCTAGAAAATTATGTCATAAAATAAAAAATGTGTGTTTTTTATACACACGTGAAAGTAAAATATGTAATAACTAATGTGTATAAGTTTTTGCAGCTACACAGAGTTTTTAACTTGAATTGTCTAAGAGGAGGGTAGAAGTACTAATTATTAGACTGTGATAATTCAGAAATTCAGGCTGTAGTCTCTAGGAGGACTACTAAGTGAATTGTTAAAAGATGTGTAATTTCCAAGTTAATGAGAGGAAGATGGAAAACTAAGTAATAACATTTTAGTCAATAAAAATCAGTATTATCAATATAATAATAATATAATCAAAATAATAAAATAATAATTGCTGGATATATTTCAGCCTTGACAATAATGACATTTTGGATTGGGTAATTCTTTGGTGAGTAGGGACTGCGGGGTGCTTTGTTTAGTTAGCATAAGATGTTTAGCAACATATTTGGCCTCTACCCACTAGATACTGTTAACACCCCCCACCACCACCACTGTAATTATCAAAAATTGCTTCAGTTTCCTCAATTGTAAAATGGTCATAAGATGATGACTACTTTGTAAGGTTGATAATAAATAAGAAATTCTTAATATAATGCCTGGATACAGTAGACATTTTATAAGTGTTAACTGTTGTTTTCATTGCTAAATAAATCACAAATACTTATATACTTCTAAACTGTAATAACTTTTGTAAGAGAAATAGAATTCTTCCTTTGCCTTCTGCTAACCTAGATTCAAATTTGTTGGCAACTGTCTTTAAAAGGGTATTATAAATTTAGCAATTAAGACACTGGATTAGGTAATAACTTTGTTTGCTTTCAGTTCTCAATTATTGTGATTACATTTTCATAATGATAAAAGGAATGATCATTTCATTGTGTTCGGTACTTGTCTTTATGAATAAATGTTTTAGTGGTTATTAAAATGTAGGACTATTTTTTATAATAGATAATTACTATACCATATTTTATCATTTGAAATTATGAAGTGAATCCTTTCAGTGTATGTTTAGCTTTAAACTTTTAACTTGTTTTGGTGAGCTCTTGAAAATGATAGAGTAGTTTCATTGTGATTAAATGTTTAATGAATTTTTGGGATATTATGAAACATATTGAAAAGGTACTGTTAGGCAAGTAAGTGTAGACTAATGGTTAGTCCCAAAATCAATTAAGTGGAGATACATATTAGTTAAAAGCAATCTGTACTTGTATTTGTATTGCTTTAAAAGTTTAAATTGCAAAATGAGGAACAATTTGGCTCCCTCTGCTGTTCATGAAATAACAGTTATAATTATTATTTAACATTGTCTTAATATTTTGTTTTATTGTAAATCAAATTTAAATATGATATTCAGTGGAAGAAGAAAATAGAATATAGTGATAAGCAAAAATAATTCCTCTCTACATGAAGTGTTCATTTTACACTGACACCATAAATATAGATTTCCACCTTTTCTACAGCCAAACAGTATGTGGTGTATCTTTTGAACATTTACCAATCTCTGATATATTAGAAATGTTATCTCAGTATAGTAATTACGGGCCATTTTTACATTCTCTTGTGAATTTTCTGATCCATACCTTTTGCATATTTTCCCATGCAAATTTTCATCTTTTTATTCCTTCTCAGTTTTTACGGGTTCTTTAGTATAGAAAAGTAGATCTGTAGTTTTAATAAATGAATCATAAGTCTTTCTTTATGGGAAACTAATGACACTATAAGAATTATAGTTTTCTAGGTATAGACAGTTGTTTTAGAACATTAGTTAATGCATTTTGAATGTTTGCCTGTGTTAGGCTCTTTTTGTTAGGTAGTGAGGAAGTATTATGGATCAAGGAAGGTGTGGCATTTTATAGGTTAAAGTTTTTAATGGAAGAACAACAGACAAGGGTCTGATCACAAAGATATACAGAGAACTCACAAGACTCAAGAAAATCAAAGTAAACGACCCAATCAAAAAATGGGCAGGAGAACTTAAAAACACTTCACCAAAGAGGATATACAAATGGTCAACAGGCATATGAAAAGATGTTCAGCATCTCTCATAATCAGGGAAATGCAAATTAAAACCACAATGAGGTACCACCTTAGACCAGTAAGAATGGCATATATCAAAAAAACCAACAACAATAAATGTTGGCGAGAATGTGGAGAAAAAGGAACTCTACTATACTGCTGGTGGGAATGCAAGTTAATCCAACCAATATGGAAGGCCGTATGGAGGTTCCTCGGCCTACTAGAGATGGAACTACCATATGACCTGGCAATCCCACTCCTAGGAATCTGCCCAAAGGACACAAAAACACCGATCCAAAAGAGCACCTGTACTCTTATTGCAGCACTGTTTACAATTGGTAAGACCTGGAAACAGCCCAAATGCCCAAAAGTAGAGGACTGGATCAAGAAGATGTGGTACATATACACAATGGAATACTATTCAGCAATCAAAAATAAAAAAAAACTAGGGATATTTATAGAAACATGGATGGAGCTAGAAAGAATTATACTCAGTGAAACAAACCAGAAGGCAAGAGAAAAATATGGATGGCCTCGATTTTAGGAGGAATGTGAAAAAAACAACAATCACAACAAAAAATAAAAAGGAAGAAAACAAAACAAATAAACAAAAAAACAAGAGAAAGCTAAAGGAAATGGGCAATCATAACCAAAAACAACCAAACAAAAACTCAACAAGATCAAAAGATCAAAGATAAACCCAAGGGACCATGGGGGTGTGCGGAGGGAGGGGAGGGCAAAGACAGTGATGAGGCATAAAGGGCACAAGGGACTGAGGTGACAGCTCATGGGTGAAAATGGTGGTGGGAACCCCCTGGGGAATACAAACGATGTCAAATACAATTAAATATAATTTAAAAAAAGTTTTTAGTGGAAGAGATTTAAAATAAGTAAAAACTTAAAACTGTGCAAATGTTATGAGGGAGACAAAGATGCTATGTGGTTAATGACAGAGAATTGGATTAGAATAAGTGATTAAAAAGGTTTTAGGACAGCGTTGCGGAGTTAATATTTTTGGGATTCAGAAAATTATTAGCATTTTTATCACTCACACTTCAAGTGAGCTAATTATGTACATAGAATAAACTAATATGGTCAAAGTCCAATTAAGGTGACTAGAGGGAGAACAGTGTGGTAGATATTTTCTAGACAATTTGGGTTACTTGGAACTAATTTTTCTTTGAAAACTGCAGTGTTAATCTTGTAATATAATGAGGAGTGAGTTGAACATTTTGTTATATTTGCTATTTAATGTCTTTTGTTAGTTTTTTATAGATTGATTTTAACAATTTTTAAATGTTCCAAACGGAGTGGCATTTTATCAATTCACTGAAGTATAGATGAGAAGGTTAGCACTAAAGTAGAATTTAAACTGAAACAGATATCCTAATGATAATGACATGTTCAAGTGAAATATCTAAAAAGCAGGAAAAATAGTTGGTACTTTATTTGAAATTAAATGCCCCAAAGTATGTTTATATATGAAAGACTATCTTAATTTTCTTCAAGGTATGTAAATAAGGTACTTAATAATTTAAAACAATTCTGTAAAGAAGACTTCTTTAATTACAGAATTATAGATTTTTGTGCATAATTTATATTTTTCAGACTTGATTTTAATAATAATTATAGTAACAATAGTCATAGTAATAATAAAATAATAGTAATAAAAATAATAGATCTTTTAATCAGGCTAGATGTGTTAAAAGAAATCAATCATAATTACTTTTAAATAAATTCCTTTCTTCCAGTTGACTTCCAATCACTATTTCAATTCCCAGTGGTCATATTCTAAAGCAATATTTTGCCAGTTGTTTATCTTTTGGAGCAAAGAAACCTGGGCAGCAAGTTATATTACTAGTGAATTAGGTATCTTCCCTATGAGCTCTATTTAATAGTCCCTTGACAGTGCTCTAAAAAGAAAATTTAATAGAATTTCTGCCTAATTTTTTCCAGACACTGGCCAGAAGAAGACCCTAGACAAGAAAGACGGGAGACGAATGTCTTTTCAGAAACCTAAAGGAACTATTGAATATACTGTAAGCTATTTGCTTTTGAAAAAGCTGATTTATCTTTGTAATAGTCTTATAAAGGACATTCTTTGTTTATGCTATAAATAAAACAAAGATTTTTAACTTCCTATTTAAAAACTGTACTTCACTTTTAGTAACTTTTTTTAATAGTAAGTCATAAGTTCTTAATTGCTTTTTAAGGTTCTTTTCCTTATAGGGATATTTATTGTAATGCAAAGATAATTCACTAAATTTAATTTAGTATAAATTATAATTTACTGGGAGTCAGTGTTGTTGTGCTATCATAATTTTTATTAAGTTAGACTTTTAGGAAAATACTTTTTTTAGAAATGTGAAAATCATATTCCCAATAGCGATGATAATGAGATAAAATGTTTGAAAGATAGTGATATAATCTTCCACAGTAACCTTTCAATTACATTATTTGTATTGATTTATAACTAAATTTCTTTAGTACTGAAAACGGAGCTTTTTTCCCTGTATTCTTGAAATGACCCTCAAATCTCCCTGCAGTGAGTTTTTCACATTTCTGGTTACTATGGGAAACTGAAGTAAGAAACTACTTCAGACTGTGGTGTACTGCTTATCTGATTAATGTAAATGCTCTCTAGATGATGTTTACATGCTATAATTTTTCAACTGAGCTAATTTTATGTTGTTTTGTGTTTTTTTAATATTATTACATTAATAAGATAACAATTTTGAACAATGTATATATTTATATTGCCATGAAACCTTATATTTGGCTTGAATCTTACTTTTCATGAATCCTTAAAATTAAAGAAATTATCGAGAAATTAAGTCCCTCTTGTCTTTTTGTGTTCATTCTAGGTAATCTTTCTTTTTTAGATTTTCAAGTCTCCTTCCTTCCTGTCTTTATAGTTCTATATTACCACGATAAGTCTAGATATATACAATTTTAATTTTTTTAATTATAGTAACATTGGTTTACAACTTTGTATATGAAATAGAGATACAGGATCACCCCCGTCAGGTGTTTTTACCGTGTCACACTCACCAAGACACCTATAATCCTCTACCATAATCCATTATCCTTCCTTCTCGCTTTGCTCATTGTTTAATTTTTTCATAAACAGGTTAAATTCATTTTTTTTTTCTTTTAAACAGGTTGAATCGAGGGACTCTTTGAATAGTATAGCCCTGAAATTTGATACAACGCCCAACGAACTTGTTCAATTAAATAAGTTATTCTCCCGAGCAGTGGTTACTGGACAGGTATCTATTTTTTAATGCATTGGTATTTTAATAAATAAAATTTTCCATTGCAATATAGTTAATAATATGGAGAAGTTGAGAAAAATAATTTTATGCATTCCTTAAGTCATATTAACTCTAAAAAATTAACTGCTAAATATATGAATTTTTAAATAAATATTGAGAAAATATGAATTGTCCTTTTATTTTTTTTTAAAGATTTATTTATTTATTATTCATACAAGAACTGAGGTACAGGCCAGAAGTGCGGGGTGTGAGAGGATCTACCAGAGACAGAGCCGGGAACAGAACAGGCAGACTGATTGAAGCACACTGCCCAGGGCAGCAGCGGGCGAGGCAGGAGAGGTCTGCTGTGCCATGTGGGTCACCTCCCTGGCCAGCAGTAAGGATCAAACTTGTGCTGCAGTGGCCGTGCAGTTTGCTTCCTAGTGCGTTGCTTAACCCACTGCACCACCAGGGCAGGCCCTGAATTGTCCTTTTAAATATAAATTTAAAAAGCTTTCAAAAATATATAAAGCAGTATGTATAATGATAAAAAATCCAGACATTTTTACAGGCAAGTATCTTATTCCTTTTCCAGAAGCAACCACAGTTACAAATTTTATCTCTTTCCAGAAAGAGTCTATTCTTACTTTTAAAAAAAGCTTTAAACTTTTGTTTTCCTCTTTTGCTATTGTAAACAGTGCTGTAGTGAACACTGTGCCTATCTTTTTTCTTTGTATGCTGTTATTTTTGTAGCATAAAGTCTCAGAAGTAAAATTGTTGAGTGAAAGTATATAAAAATTTCCTATGGCCAGATTGCCGTTAAAGAAATAACCTCAGTTTGTGAGAATTATCAAACTAGTCCAAATTAATATGATTACCTTTTATTTACTGTGTAGGAATTATGATGGTAATAAATATTCATTAAATCTAAACTTTTTTTCTCTATGTATTGCAGAAGGTCGTGGTACTTGGTTATAAAAGAAGATCTTTTGATTACTAAAATTTCAGTATGACTGAATCTTGGTGTGATTGTTTTCTTACAGGTTTTATATGTTCCTGATCCTGAATATGTCTCCAGTGTTGAGAGTTCACCATCTCTAAGCCCTATAAGTCCTCTGTCACCAACATCGTCTGAGGTTGAATTTGATAAGACTACAGCTGTAAGTATCCCTGCTTCCCGGAAAATAGCTATGAAGAATCTCACTCTGTGTGTGTACGTATGTATGTACGCACATGTGTGTAAGCATGCATATGCGCAGAGTGAGACTACAAGAGACGTAGTTTTCAAATATCTACAAATGAATACACACACAAACCCCAGATTAAAACTCACTAAAAATATGAATTCAGACTGTTAGAGCTCTTCACTGAATGTGTTTTTTAAAAAACGTTCCATTCCTGTCTTATTTTTTGATTGTAATTAGAAGGAACAGTATTTCGTGGTGCAGGCTATTCATTTGACTTTAATAGTATACTTATTTTAGTTCTGTGAAGCACTTTTTTTTTTTTTTTTTTTTAAGAATCCTGATGTAGTCCACCCAAAAGAACCAATTCCTTCATCTACTTCTACTGGTATTCGGCCTGTACGAGTTGTATCTTCAACTTCTGAAGAGGAAGAAGCATTTACTGAGAAATTTCTTAAAATTAATTGCAAATATATTACCAGTGGCAAGGTAATGAATAACTTTTAGGAAAAAAACTTTTAATCATTCTTTCATTATTACTGAATTTTGACAAATTAATGTTTACATTTTACATCATTAATATTAGTAAATAATTGAATCTATAAAAATATATTGGTGAAGCTATTAGTTTATTCTAGACCTTTCATGTATCTTACAGTCTGGTAATCTGAAGCAATTGTTAAATAAGGTATAGCCATTTTGTTTTTGGTAGACTATTTTTTAAAAAACTGACATAAAGTGATCACCATTAGGCACTCTTTGAAGTCATAATTCTTGCAAACTTAGTATAAGACACAAATAGGCATATAAATACTATTTATTGAATATGTATTTCATGCCAGAAACTCTATGTGATCTCAAGTTAAAATAATCCTATGAAATAGGTAGCCCTGTTTGTCATGGGAACAAGAAACTTTCAGGAAAGGCTCCTAAGTTCACAGTTTCTAAGATCTCACAGTTAAGAGATCTCCCTGTCTTTTGTGGCTTAACAACACATTTCTTATTGCTGAATAATATTTTCATTTTATAGACATGCCACAGTATCTATTCATCTATTGAAAGATACCTTGGTTACTTTCAAGTTTAGGCATTTATGAATATACCTGCTCTAAACATTCATGTGCAAGTTTGGTGCAGAAATATATTTTTACCTAATTTGAGTAAATACTGTGGAGTATGATTGCTAGATCATGTGTTAGATTGCTAGATCATATGCTACATTTAGCTTTGTAAGAAACTACGAAATTATCCTCCTTAGTGACTATACTATTTTGCTTTTCTACCACCAATGTAGAGAGTTACTAGTCCACAACTTGCCAATATTCAGTTCTGTCAGTGTTTTATATTTTCACCATACTAATTGGTCTTTTCTGGTAGCTCTGTTTTAATTTGCATTTTCCTAATGGTTTTTGATAGTGAGAATCTTTCCATATGCTTATTTGCTATCTTTATATGTTTGACATTTTATTTTTACAAATCATTGGGCATTGCATTTTACCCATTGCATTATCATTGGACATTGCATTTTAGGTGGACAGGGTTTTCTTTTTTCTTCCTGAACTTTATTTTTTTTTTCATTTAAATTTATTTATTTAATTATATTTGACATCATTTGTATTCTCCATGGAGTTCCCGCCACCATTCTACCCGTGTACCATCACCTCAGTCCCTTGTGCTCTTTCTGCTTTCATCCCCATCTTTGCCCTCCCTTCCTCCCCTTCCCCCCGATGGTCCCTTTGGTTTATCTTTGACCTTTTGGTATTGTTGAGTTTTTTTGATTGCTTTTGGCTGTAATTGCCCATTTCCTTGAGCTCATTCTTCTTTTTGTTGTTGTTGTTATAGCTGTTGCTCTTTCACATTACTCCTAATAGTGAACCCATCCAATATTTTTCTTTTGCCTTCAGACTTGTTTCACTGAGTATAAAAGTCCTTCTAGCTCCATCCATGTTTCTATAAATGGCACTAGTTTGTCATTTTTGATTGCTGAATAATATTCCATTGTGTATATGTACCACATCTTCTTGATCCAGTCATTTACTTTTGGGCATTTGGCTGTTTCTAGGTCTTACCAATTACAAATAGTGCTGCAATAAACATAGGCGTACAGGTGCTCTTTTGGATCCGTGTTTTTGTGTCCTTTGGGTAGATTCCTAGGAGTGGGATTGCCGGATCATATGGTAGTTCCATTGCTAGTAGACTGAGGAACCTCCACTCGGCCTTCAATAATGGTTAGATTAGCTTGCATTCCCACCAGCAGTGTCTTAATTTGTATTTCCCTAATTATGAGGGATGTTGAGCATTTACTCATGTGCCTATTGGCCGTGTGTATGTCGTTTTTGGAGAAGTGTCTTTTAAGTTCTTCTGCCCATTTTTTGACTGGGTGTTTTACTTTATTTTTCTTGAGTCTTATGAGTTCTTTGTGTATCTTTGTGATCAGACCCTTGTCTGTTGTGTGGAGTGCAAAGATTTGTTCCCATTCAGTGGTGTTTCTTTTTGTTTTGATTAATGTTTCCTTTGCTGTACAGAAGTTTTTTATCTTGATGTAGTCCCATCTGTTTATCTTCTCTCTCAATTTTATTGCTTTGGGGACTGCCACCTTGAACACGCTATTGAGATGTAAGTCTTCTTTAGCACTCTTCTGTTTCCTGACTTATGCTGTTT
The DNA here is from genome assembly GCA_019455555.1 of Galemys pyrenaicus. NCBI lineage: Eukaryota > Metazoa > Chordata > Mammalia > Eulipotyphla > Talpidae > Galemys > Galemys pyrenaicus. Next base: position 4,942,568 of record JAGFMF010011395.1, on the reverse strand, counting down.
CTGAAGAGACGTTTTCTGTTGTTTTCATATTTGTTATTCTGTACAAAATATTGTTTTCCATTAGTTAGTTACATTTAAGGTGACCTCTATAACAGACTTCGAACAATTTGATTATGATGTGTCTGGTGTGTTTTTCTTATCTGTTCTTCTTGGTTCACTCAGTTCTTGGTGTGTGTTTACTGTTTTCATCAAATTTGAAAATTTTTAACTATACTTTTTCAAGCATTATTTTGTCCATTTTTTTGGCACAGAAAAAGCAGCTAGAATAATATAGTTTATCTAGTAGTTTAAGTAGTAGTGTGTAAGTGTGGGTTCCTGGACAGTAATGTTAGCAAATTTATCAGTTCCATTTTCAAATGTAGAACTTCTCATCTAAGAAGTAAAAGTACCACTTTGAGAGTCTTTGGAAATGATTTCTGTAGTTATACTATTAAAATTATAGTATTAGCATATGTAGTGGATTTATAGCACTTATCATTACACTGGACTTGTCTATCATGTGTATCTCATAATCAATTTTTTGTGAGTAAAAGCAAGAAATATAAATGTAATGTGAGTGAACCAAATATTATGCCACCATTTACAATTAAAACTCCCATGGAATTTCTTACACAACTGAATTATCTTTCTGATATAGCTCAGTATTTTACTGAGCTTCAAATTTAAATTCCTTACTTCAGTATTTTAGGGTGACTATGATATCTTTTATATTTTGCCTCTTCCACAGAGAATTTACTGGGCAAACTTGGATTTTACTTAAAAACATATCATGAGAATGCCATACTGCTTGAATGTGAGACTTTATATAGTTGATGGTCTGACAACTGAAGAAAATTAGTAAAATTAGCTAGAGTACTTTTTGAAAATTTAAACTTTGAAATTAAACACTATTTTCTTTTCTCATCTTAGGGCACAGTCAGTGGTGTGCTACTAGTTACACCAAATAATATAATGTTTGATCCTCATAAAACTGACCCCTTGGTTCAAGAAAATGGCTGTGAGGAATATGGCATCATGTGTCCAATGGAAGAGGTGATGTCAGCTGCAATGTATAAAGAGATTTTGGATAGCAAAATAAAGGAGTCCTTACCCATGTAAGAGTGGTATTTTACTCATTTGCAATTTTATTGCATCTGGATAGTTCACCCTGATCTAATACTCTGAAGTATACTTTATTAGTTTTATTATACTTCTTTTGATATTATCGATAAATAAAATATATGTAGTGTTGAGAAGATATTATTAATGTACCTATAGTAATTAGGAATTGTTTCAGGTTTACATTTGTATATTTGGTTAGATAATTACATATTTAAAATGAACCTCTAGTGCTTATTTAATGCGCTATTAGCAGTTTTTAGGCATTAACATGAAGTATTAAAACTGTATGGTATTTCTCTGAATAATTTTATGTAACATAATAATAAGTTAACTTTTAAATTTTCTTCAGAAGTTTCTAAAGAACTGGATAAGAGATTTGAGGGAGGCCACATTTGAGCAACGACCTGACATTACTATAAACACATCATTGGCTCTAATTTCTATTTCTTGATTTATATACCTGCACCCTTCTCCCTCAGAAAATTTATAGAAGAGAGAATACACCATAAATTGCACAAATTTAAATAGTTAACCTTGGAATATATGGTCTAGGATATTTGTACGGTAGAGAAAACAGGTTTGACACTACGTATAAGTTGGTAGAGCCTTTGAAAGTAATGTGTTTAGAGAAAGGAATGACCAGAGAGGGAAAAAAGGGATAAGAAATAAAAAGAGGTAAAAGATAAGTATACAATGAAAGAAAGACATAGAAAGAAAATTGTGCCATAGAAAAAAACTCCATACTTCATATGGCCTAAAAACTGCCTCCATAAATAATGAGATTTTTATCCCTTTATTATCCTATGGAGATGACAGTGGCTCTTTTAAAATTAACTCTGGTGGAACAGAGCTATGTTCTTCAAAGGATAAAAGAAGCAAATTATTTTTGTTTCTGAGGTAGATTAACTGAGTTGGTAGGTTATTTGTGGTAGAATAAAATCCCTTATTCAAATCTCCATTATATGTTACATCCAGTATATATTATTTTGGCTTTGAGCCCATGTTTAGGTGTAGATAATTTCTAGGACAAACTGATGACTACTTTTTAATAAATCATCATCCAAGATACTTTTCACAAATATGGATTATTGGATTGGGTAGAGGGATGAGGAAAAGGTAGAGTGAAATATTAAAAGATAAACAAAATTATACATGTATGAATATATGGTTGGCCATTGTTAAGATTCACTTTCCTTTGCCCTGCTTTTTCATTGTATTATGATGTTTGGGGATATTCTTATGCTGAATGAGCCATAACCATTTTCTAAGGATACTATAGGACTCCTTCATTTGGAAATCACCATTTTATCATTTAAAATGTCACTTGGAAAGACCATGCATGTGATACAGACATTTAAAAAATTTCCTACAAGAAGAAATACTTTTCAGTTTCTGCCTTATGATTTGATTAAAAAGTCTTTGGAACAAATCAGATAAAGCAAGTGGTTTTGGAGAGAAATGCCATAATGGCAAAAATGATGTGTAAGATTTGATTAGTTTTCATCTGTATTATGCTGCTGGAAGTTGATTTTAAAGATACTGTTCTGGAACCATAATGAACAGTAACTGCATTGTTGGTATAAGTAATATGTAGTATTTTGGCATATTAACACTGAAGGTTAACAACTATAGGTTATATAGTTAACTATAACTATAGGTTATAGCAGTAACTGTCAGGTTTGCTAGCTTTAATAATAACTGTAGGTTATAGCACTAACTATTATGTTTGTTAGCTTTTATCTCTTACCTAAGTGTCTTACTAAATATACAGATAATTTCTCAAAATTGCTGTCAAGTTCTAAGATGTTACATACGCATTTTGAGTGGCTCACCAGTAGATGGCATTATTATATATTTAATAGTGCAAAGTGTTTATTTGCACTATTAAATGCTGGTTTTTATTAAGGTGAATTAGATGCCAGGGAGGCAGAAATATGAATTGGATTTCAAATAATTAGTATTTTTTAAAATAATAAATTTTACCTATGCTAATTATAAAAATTATATGTACTCATAGAAAATGTAAAAATACCAAAAAGTAAAAGAGTAGTCTAACTTCACTATCCACAGCTAACGAATTATTTTTGTGTTAATTTGTACTCAGTTTTTTAACATAAATGCTTACGTATATAATTGTCTTTAAATATGGAGATCTACATGTAATTGTGCAACATTCAGCTATCTAAAATCTAAATTCTTTATCTGACATAGTCTCTTAAAACTGTTATTAAGAGTTGTTATCGTAGCTAGAATTCCTCTCAGTACTTTTGCTTCAGTTCTGTTCATGTTGGTTTTCAGCTTTGCATTTGAGCCATATGTTTTAGTTTAACCTCTGTTTAGATATAAATAAGTTGGATGTATGTATACATGTATGTGTGCACCTGTGTGTAATATCAATGTATTTTTACTTTATTAAGGCATTTAAATAATCTGGTTTTATCTAGTCTTTTCATTTTCCTGTCAATGACTAAATTTTAGTTTAGTATTATATTGTCACCCAAAACTTACATCATCAGTTTGTCTTCAAGTAGATTACTTCAGGAAATCTTATATTTATGTTTCCCAGAACTTAAATAATTGGTGCAAAAACTTGACTTAATTAGTTGACTTATATAAGTGAGTCAAACTTTTGATATGCTGTTAAGGGGTAGATGCTACATCCTTTGAGAAAAGTCTTTTTAGTGATATTCAGTGTTTTGTAGGAAATAATTTAAGCAATTAAACAATTTTAAAAGTCTAATATCTTTAAATTTTGTTTGCTAACAGAGAGCTAGATCAGTTTTCAGGAAGGGACTTCTGCCATTTAAAGAAGATTACAAGAAGTAATACTGATGAAATAGACTCAAGAATCCGTGATGCAGGTAATGATAGTGCCAGCACTGCTCCTAGGAGCACAGAGGAGTCTCTTTCTGAAGATGTGTTCACAGAATCAGAACTCTCCCCTATTCGAGAGGAGCTTATCTCTTCAGATGAGCTGCGACAAGATAAATCATCTGGTGCGTCATCAGAATCTGTGAAAACTGTCAATCAGACTGGAGTAGAATGTTTGGCAGTTATATCAGAGTCTTCTGATATTCCTAATCACTTAAAATCCTATTCTGGACATTCTACAAATGAAGTTGGAACTCTTCCTCATAAAACTGAGTTAAATAATCTTGAAATGACCACTAAGGAAGGAGATCAGGCAACAGAGAATTTACAGGAAATATCAAACCTTAAAGAAGGAAGTACAAGTATAAAAGGTAACACAGACCAGGATTTTCTTCTTAATGAGAATTCACCACACCAAGAAGAGGCTATACAAGAAAATATGCCTTGTGGAGAAGCAACAGAATTTAAACAAAAGCTAACCGTCCACAAAGCCAAACAAGGAAAAGATCAAAATCAGGACTCAGAGACAGAGGTAGAAGAGCTACGGAAGCTCTGGAAAACCCATACGATGCAGCAAACTAAACAACACAGGGAAAATATTCAACAGGTGTCACAAAAAGAAATTAAGCATAAAATAGCATCTGCAGATAGAGAAGGTAAGTGAGGATAGAGCATCTAAAGTTAGTGCATCTTATTGCATGTTTACCTTTTTCCTCACTCAAAAGACCTCAGGCCATTGAAATATTATCTATTGACCCTTTACTGATATTTCCCTAGGGGTAAGTATATATTCTCTGGATTCTAATGTTTTGTTTGTTTTTAATTTCATACTGGATTGCACACATCTTTTCCACCAGGTTCACACATTCCTGACTTACTGCATTCTGTCCTAATTATAACTTATAATTGCTAAAGTTGTAATCCCATCTTTTTAAAAAAATATTTGTTTATTTATGCATACAAGAACCAGGGTATAGGCCAGAAGTATGGAGGTGAGAGATAGAGGGGGTAACAAAACAGGCAGATAGACTGAAATACACTGCTGAGGGGAGCAGCGGGCGAGACAGAAGAGGTCTGCTGCACCATGTGGATCACCTCCCTGGCCAGAGATCAAACTCTTGTTGCAGTGACTGGAGATGCTTCATAGTGCGGTGCTTAACCCCTTACACTACCAGAGAGACCTCTGTAATCCCATCTCTTTTTAAAAAAGTATGATTAGATATAAAAAATTATTTCTAAAGTTTTCTGAGTATTCAGACATTCCATCATTGTCAGTTAAATGTTTTCCTTTAGAAAGTGATGCTAGTCATGGGGCTTTCATAGCACTATGAAGCTATCCACAGCCACTGCAGCATGGGTTCAATCCCTACCAAGGAGGTGACCCACATGGCACAATAGATCTATCCTGTCTCACCCACTGTTCCTCTCAGCAGTATATATCAATCAATCTGCTTGTTCTGTACCCCTCTCTGTCTCTGTCTCTGAAGACACTTCTCCTCATCCCCCACACCCCCACTCCTTCCCACCTCAAGAACTGTACCACAGTTCTTGCATGCATAGGTAAATAAATCTTAAAGGAAAAAAAAAAGAGTAAGTAACACTACTCAGGATAAACTAAAACATGATTTTCTCTTTGTTTTTTATACTATTTTTTAAAAGATTTATTTATTTATACAGACAAGAGCTGGGGTATAGGCCAAGAAGTGTGGGGAGAAGATTCACCAGAGACAGAGTAGGGAACAAGTAGAAATAAAGTGCTGAGGGGAGCAGCGTGAGAGGCAGGAAGGTCTGCTGCACCATATGGGTTAGCTCCCTGACAATGGATTGGAGCTCCTGTTACAGTGGCTGCTGATTGCTTCATAGTGCTGAGACTTAACCCCTTTGCTCAGCAGGGAGGTCCCTTTTTGTATCATTTATTTATGGACCTTATAATTATAGTCTACCGTTTATTCGTAATATGCTGTACTTTGTCTTACTACATTTTGGGTTTAATGAGGTAGTGCTCAGATATCTTAGGTAACATTTTTTATAATCTGTTCGAATATTGCTTAAAGTTAATTTAAATTTTTTTAATTGGATATGATGGTGATTGACTGCAACATGTGTCACCTCATTGATAACCACGTTTGATTCTGCTGATCTGGCTAGCTAGGCAAGTTTCTCCTACCTCCCTTAATATTCCTCATGCATCTCGCCTGAAGCTGAGAGCTCAGTTGAAGACAACAGGATTCCTAAATAGAGGCTGACTGTTCTTTGGTCAAGGATATATGAGTAACTGCTAGAATCATAAAGCAGCTCTCAAAAATTTTTATTGTTATAATGTAAATATATAAATTTGCCATTTTGACTACTTTTATTTTTAAAAAATTATTTATTTATATGTACAGCACTGGGGTACAGGCCAGAGGTGTGTGTGTGGGTGAGAGGATTCACCAGAAACAGAGTGGGGAGCAAAACAGGCAGATAGACTGAAATACACTACTAAGGGGAGCAGTGGGCGAGGCAGGAGAGGTCTGCTGTGCCATAAGGGTCCCCTCCCTGGCTAGGGATCTAACTCCTGCTGTTGCTCCATGGATGCTGCACAGAGCGGTGCTCAACCTGCTGTGCCACAAGGGAGCCCCCATTTTGACTACTTTTAAATGTAAAATTCACTGATGTTAAATATATTCATGTTGTTGTATAACCATCACTGCCACTCGTTTCCAGAATTTTTTTTATTTTCCCAAACTGAAATTCTGAACCATCAAACAATAACTCCATTTTACTCCTCCCTTCCGGAAATCACCATTCTACTTTCTGTCTATGTGAATTTAACTATTCTAGATATGCTACATAAATGGAATCATACATTATTTGTCAGCTTGTGTGTAGCATAATGCTCTCAAGTTTCTCAAATAGCTTGTGTCAGAATTTCCTTCCTTTTCAAAGCCGAATAATAATCCTTTATAATATTACACCGTTAAATATATACAACATTTTGTTTATTAGCTATTATGGCATTTGGGTTTTTCTGCCTTTTGACAATGTGAATAATACTATCATTAACAATGTTTTACAGATAACTGATCCATTCTTCGCTTTCAGGTTTTTTTTGTATATATATATATAACAAATGTATATATATATATACATATAAAACATTTATGTATATATCTATATACACCAAAATGGATTTGTCAGTAATTCTATGTTTAATGTTTTGAGACACCACCAAATTTTTTGTCCAATGTCTACAACTATTTTACATTCTCATTAATAGCACACAAGGATTTGGTTCAGTTGTTAAAAGATAATTTCCATTTATCATTTAATTGACATGTACTAAGACCTAAGGATTATATTAAGTAGATGTTAAGGGATTTATTTAAAGGAAGTTCAATAGAAGATTTAAAGCTTCTTCTTCTGTAATATTTTCCTTATTCAAAACTAATGAATATTCATTATAAAACATTTGACCAGTATAAATGTTTTTAGTAAATTTATAAAAATTTCTTTTAATTAATTACCTAGACATGATCATTATTATATTGTCTTTGATTTTCATCTTTGCTGTATTTGCATATACATACCCAAATACACATATGTGTTTTTTATGTAAAATCATGATTACACTGTGTAGTATTATATCCTGCTTTTTTCACTTAATATTATATGCCATGGACGTTTTACTATGTCATAATTCTTTAAAAACATCATTTTTATAGCCCCTGTAATTTAAACATTTCCAAATTGTGAAGACAGTGTTACTATTTTTTTTTTCTTTCTAATTTCTTGCACAGAAGAAAGAACTCTGGTATAGGTCAGAGGTGCAGGGGTGAGAGGATTCACCAGAGAAATAGTGGGGTGGGGAGCAGACCAGGCAATATTACTGAAATACACACTGCTAAGGGGAGCAGTGGGTGAGACAGGAGAGGTCTGCTGTACAATATGTAGGTTAGCTTGCTGGCTGGGGTTTGAACTCATGTCTTAGAGGTGATGGCACTGAGACTTAATCCTAGGCTACCAGGGAGGCCCATGATAGTTGTTATTAACAATTCATACAACTAAGCTATTTTCTATCTTTGGTGTTGTAAATAATGCCATTGTGAATTTCTTTACTTGATATCTTTGCATGTGATACTGCCATATATGTTGAATTCTTTGAAAAAGATAAAATAGTGATTCTGTTTAACCAGATAATGTGGTAAACTACTTTCATTTATATGTTTTTTGGGGGGTACAGAGCTTGGTGGGGGAGGTCTTATTATGACAAAACACTAAAAGAAGAGAAATGGTAGTTGTTTAGATAGGTATCCCTGGATTATTTCCCTTTATTTTTCTACTTTTGCAAGGATATGGGGGTATGAAAGGTGAAAATTAGTTTTAAGTAATTAAATAGCTCAAGTGTCTATAACAGGAATATATTCTGTTTCTGATCTTTGGTGACCTTATAATAAAACTATGTAATAAAATATAAAACTAGACTATATAGGAAGAATGGTAAAAGTTTCCTTTAACCATATGTAAAGCTGGGACTGAGCTAGATTATATATTCCTTATATATTTTTGCACAGAAAAAAAAGATTTGACTAGTACCCAGGTCTCCTGACTATAACTCAGTGCCTTTTCCTCCATGGTATGCCACTTGCGAAAGCTAGTAATGTCCACAGTCTCAAATTCAACTATATTATCAGACAATACCATACATCAGTATATGGGTTGGAAGAGTTAGAGAAATAATTTGGGCTTAATAAACTGTGTAAACAGGTGGCTGAATGTAGCATATTGTTAATTGCTTATCCCATCTTTTTTGCATGTAAGAGCTTCAGAATTTTAAAAATAAATTTTCATAACAAATCAAGTCCTTATTCTATCAACTTATTTTGATGTTATTATTAAAGGTTGATAGAGAATATACAGAAATTTATACATATTATGTAATTACTTTAGTATGGTTGTTAAAAATATAACAGAAGTGTTCTTGAAACATTCTCATTGTTTCCTGATAACCTTAGGCATAATAATTTCATTTCACAACTGGATTGTTAGTTCATTAGTACCTGTACCTATTACTTTACCTTTGATGGAAAATAATACAAATTCGCCTGAGTGAACCTGAATTCACATGAGGTTCAGTAAATTGAAATTCTGTAACTATTTGTAAGAAATTTGAAGGTGATCATTACATAACTTACATTATTTAAGGGTGGTGTATGGGAATTGAATAAATGTAGTTTGCATCTCAATTCTAGGTCCTACACTTTTAAAAGAAAAGAAAAGACATCGATTATATAAGTTCTTATGTCTCAGAGTTGGAAAACCAATGAGGAAAACGTTTGTATCTCAAGCAAGTGCAACAATGCAACAATATGCACAGAGAGATAAGAAACATGAATATTGGTTTGCTGTGCCACAAGAAAGGTAAAGCAACAAGAAAAACTTAAAGTGTATTGATACTCCTTGAATTTAAATTATTCTGCATATCATTTAACACCATTGGCAAAGCACTTTTGAAAAAACATACTTTCTCACTAAATAAAACCTGACATTAAATTCATTCAGAATATTTAGCTCCTGTTTTATTATCTTTAAGTTACTCCATTTTATTGTTGTTGCTCTCTACAGATTAACACAAAAAATGCAAGTATATGCCTACTGTTAGTAATAAAGAAACTTAATTAAAATGTCAGAGCAGGAAGGTTCATCAAATACTAACTGATAGGACTCCTCCCTTAAAGTAGTTGGTAGTGTATAGTGCGTGGTGGGGTTTTTCCATTTGTTATTCTTCACTCACATCAAGCCTGACAACAGTATGGTCAAGATGTCCTACAGATTACCTATTCTGTTTTCATTAAAGAACTTATTCTACTTTACTAAGAAAAAAAAAAAAAAAGGTGAGGCGAGGCATACCCTCACCTATTCAGAAATACAATTGTCATAAAGTATATGTCATAAAGTATAAAGTCATAAATGTATATGTCATAAAGTATAAAAATTTCTAAGTTTCCCAAAGTTTGTATTGAGATGGGAAGATACTTTCTAAATGATATTGAATATATATTTTTTTAATATTTCCTTTCGAACTCCTTCTGTAATCACAGCATTAAATTAGTTACTAAAAGATTGTGCTCTTCAAAATATTCTGCATCCCCAACACAGTAAAATTTTCATTTTAGCTAGTTGTGAAGGATGTCTATCAGTACTGTATTATAAATATTGACATTTTAAAATGAAACTTAAAGTGAAGTTATATTTAAAATATTTTAATATAATCTAGTATAATCTAAACACAACTATTTATCCTCTACATCATCCATTTAATAACTACTTGGACTCTTTTTAAGTTAGAATTTGCATCTTTACTTTTTCCTCTTTGAACCTGTATTCCTATTATACTTCATCAAAGAATGTATTTTACTCCCTGTCATATTTATTTGCAGCCATTTAGATATGCTTACATTATTAATTTATTTGTATTCTGAATTTATATTTCAAAAATTTCCATGACTGTTGTCAAACTACTTAAGGGTTTAAGGTTTACTCTGACTGGCAAGTTGACACATTGGTCTGCTTCATTTTAATGCACATTGGCAGAAAAACTTGAGAGTCTCAACAGTGGTTCTAGTCACAAAGCCAGTTTGCATTAAATGCTTTGAGCTTCAGTTTCCACAGGATGATGTGAAAATGGCCCCCTGTAACAACTGTTCATGTCATTAATTATACAGAATAGGAATATAAATTTTGTAGGGAACCTGAACTGTTTCAGTGTACAGAAAAATGGTTACCCATTGCCCCAGAGTAAGATATTGTTTCTACCCTCTATGATGTGCTGTGCTGTTTGCTATGATAAAGTACTTGAAAAGAAGTGCTGACCAAAGATACTCAATGTCTCTGCTCACAGGCCATGTAGAATCTAAGAGAAAATTGTATCTCAACAACTACATTATTCCCAATGAAACCCAGAGAAAATTTTATTTTCTCATTACAATTATTAATAATACACTGTTCCTTAAATCAATATAAATTATAAATAATAATTTGTAAATACGAAAAATAAAATATTGTAAATGCATCTTTATAAAATAGATGAACCTTCCTGCTAATATATATTCATTGATTAATATTTTTGAAAGAATAAGATTACTATAATTCACTCAATTCCTGTTTGTTTTCCAAAATTATTTGATCATCTTTAATCAAAATTTTAGTTGTCAATGAACAACTCCATTAAAACTCTTTTAGTTTTATGGCAATCGATGAATTAGAATGGTGAAAAGAAATAGTCTCCCTTCTTAATACAAACTTCAGGCAACTTAGAAATTTGTATACTTTATGACATATACAATTATATTTTTGAATGGGTGAGGCTATGCCCCTCCCTTTTTTTTATAAAGTAGAAAAAATTCTTTAGTGAAAGTAGAGAACAGGGAATATGTAAACAGATTCTAGACCATAGTGTTCTCAGACTTCATGTGAATTAAGAGTAACGTGTGGACGTTGAAGATAAAGAAATCAGTTCCCTTAGAACTATCTAGTGTCTGTACCTCTTTCAAAATGTATATGCTTCTATAAAGAATACTCTTTTCAAATACATAACGATAAAATTATCCTACCCCAAAATTCATTTCAGTGTGTGCATTCAATAAAATGTTACCAATTTAAAAACATAAGCTGTTCTGCATTATTAGTGAGTAACTGAAAGGTAAGAGCCAGATACTCAGATTTGCCTATGCTACTTGAAAAAAATCAGCTGTGTTATTATATCTTTAGTTAAAAATGACATAAGGAATTAGATTTTCTTATACCTCTTGGGTTTATTTCATTTATACTTGGAAATTTCCATTTTAATATTGTCCTTGCACCTTGGCTAGTGTTTATTAAAAATTAGTTTCTGTGGGATTTTGAACTTTATTGTATACATTTTAAGTTATGAAAGTTGCTGTTTTGGAAGTAAAAATTATCTGAAAGATGAATTTTAATATCATTTAATATATTAGCTACCACATAAGAAAATATACTTAAAGAAAATTATTTCTAGAACCACTGTTTTGATTGGCATGGTTAGTTGAGAATTTTATAATGAATTTTCAGTTAGTCATGCTAATTAAAACCAAACAAAACTGACATTTGTAATGTATTTTTAATCCTTAAATACATTTGTGAGAGGTCTAATAATTTTTTTCTATAATGTACTTTACAACAGTAAACAAACTGAAAATGGGAATAAGAGATTTAAAAGAGAAAATCATCAGTTCCTCAACAAATAATACACTGTTCTTATTATCATTTAAAAGTTAAGCACATTAAGTTTATTTATTATTTGTAAAATACCTACATAATGTACAGATTTCAAAATAAGCAATTAATAAATTGTTTACTTGTCTTTTTGATTGCCAGGTGAATGAGTTCGAAATTGTGGATTCAATTTCCTTACTATCACTACACTCTAAAGAAAAGCCATTACCATGGACAGTAACTGAGTCAAAGCAAGTCAAAGGAAAATCTTTACTCAGTGCCCTATATACAAAGACAGATAATTTTTTTATTAATATGTTTTGGGTAGTAGCCTTTTTTGTTTTTTTTTTTTAAATTAAAAGACAGCATTGCGTATTTTGTAGTAAGTTTTCAAGTTTATCAAGATACTTAGCAAAAATAATTTTGTAGTTATAGCTAGCAGCACAGAATACTGTGCTGTGAAACAAACCCCAGGTATCACACTGTAGAACTGAAGCTACTTCTTGGGTTGGGTGTTTGAGTGCAGAAGGAAGCAAAGGAGGGAGAGAGACTCTGGCAGAGGGTTATTGGTACTTTGGTGTTAGACATGGTGTGGTAACATATATTTGAAGAGATGTGAATCTATACCCCCCAAACATATATAATGTTGTAAATCAACTTTACTTAAATAAAACTAATAATTAAAAATTTTTAAAAGTACCAGGTATATTATTAATAGTCATTTGTTCTAACAGGACAGAGCACTTGTATGCCTTCTTCATTCAGTGGAGTCCAGAAATATATGCAGAGGATACTGGTGAATATACCAGAGAACCTGGATTCATAGTAGTAAAAAAGATTGAAGAGTCTGAAACAAATGAAGATTCTACTAATGAAGCAGCAGCCAGAGAATGGGAGGTAAGAAAAAAGAAATGTGCAGATCTCATTTTTTACTTTGTATGAATTTATACCTCCATCGTAGGAAAAAAAAATACAGTTGATCTTTGTACAAAAGAATTATTTTTAAAGATTCGGGTTTACAGTTCATGTATATATGTATGTTAAATGTTGCTGATTACTGAGTCTGGTTTATTATTAATCATTCTGCTTTTGGTTTATAATATTAACAAAGCAACCTATTGACAATAAAATGGAGTTTTGAGTGCTTTATAAAATAATATTAACTGCTATATACTAATCTTCATAAAATTAGATTTAATAAATTTTAATATTATAACCAGCAAATCTAGGAGGTGCAGTAGTCACTTAACAAATTAATGATATTAGCTCTTTTTTCTAAGTCTGCACCCAATCATTACCTTGACATGATCTTAGCAGTAATAATGCTAGGGAAATAAACTGATATGAATGTTACATGGTATCAAAAATGTTACATACTTCAGTTTACTGAGCTTATCTAAATAGCTATATTAATACTAAATAACTTTCATGGCCCCTCATAGATGCATCTTTTAACATTATATGGATTTTGCATATTTTATCTTATGTTATTGATAGGGTGCTGACATCTATTTTACTGTTGCCTGAATTAATCGCTTCTTAATGTGTTAGAAAATACAGAGCAGATGCTAAAATGTGATGATTAATGGTATCAAGTCTTATTATTTATTTGGTGTTAATGTTCATAGTTTGTGTGATATGAATTTTTGTTCATGTCCTAACATGTATAATAATTGAAGGTATACATGATATGTCTTTTGTTTAAAATGTGAACCTGATTTTGAATGTTTCTGTGTCCATTCTGTAGTATATACAGCATCAGTTTCTATTGTAATGCCTTTATAATAAGAGAAAGGTAACATAGTGGACATTATTTGGGCTTTTTTTAATACTTAAACCAACATTACTTTTCATACCAGCTTTATTCACAAAAGCATCAAACTGGGAACAATTTGAATATCCCTCAGCAGGAAAATGGATAAATTTTAGAGTTGTCAAAAAATTCCAAATATCATAGCAAAAAAACCAAATCTACTAATATAGGCAACAACATGGATGTCCTCACAGATAACATGTTTAATAAAAACACCAAGTCAGATATAAGAAGTTTACACTGTATAATTCTATTTACATGAATTTCAAAAAGACAAAAACCATTCAAAGTTCACCAGACTAATTGTTTCTGGGAATTGAGGGAGGAGTGGCTAGAGGCAGGAAGGGACTTTATATCGAATACTGGAGATGTTTTATATTTTATTTTGCGTGATGGGTTTTTGCATATGTAAAATAATCTCCATGTGTTTGAAATTAGCTTTAGACTTTCAAAATATCCCAGGTAATTAAAGATGTACACCTACACTAAGGTAGCTGTAGTTGAAAGTATAGTGGGAGTGTAATAAAGTTTTTAAAAATGTATAACCTAATTATTAAGACTGGATTTAGTGACAAATTGATAATGGTTAACTTTCTAACTTGGATGGCAAGGTGGTTTGCAGTATTTTCAGTAAAGTAAGGAATTGGGAATTTTCTTTCCAGGGGAATTGGACCACAGTTTTGGAAATAATTCATTATAATTATTGTAGTCTTTTATGTCTAAGTCACTAAATAAAGGTCACATTTCTCAGATAAAGGGAATTAAAGAAAAGTATACTTCTTCCCTGTTCCCAACTCTGACTCTGGTGAATCCTCTCTCCCCCCACACCTTTGGCCTATATCTTGGTTCTTCCCGCATGCATAAATCTTTTTTTTAAAAAGTATCATTTTATAGCTCAGCGGCACTGCTAGCAGTATTTAGGTATGCATTTATTCTGTAGCATCTTTATGTTACGTATTGGTACTGTTTTATCAAAACTATATTTTTATTACAGAAGTCATAAGCACACATGGTTATGAAAAGATTAAAGCAGTACAGTGGTTTCATAAGAACATTTGCTATAACCTTTTTAAACAACTCAAATATGGTCTTGATTTCAAACTTGTCTGCCACTGTTGTTATTTTTCAGCTCAGAAAAATTGAGATGCTTTCATATGTGGCCTTGGAGGGGAACGGAGGTCTCTAGATTTTGCTAGAGACTGCACAGATGTGTTCTGAATTTGCTTGTTCCTCAAGGATGGACATTTAGGTTGCTTCCAAATTTTTAGTTGGAAGACAATTCTGCAATAATTGTCCGTGTGGGGCCTCCCTGGTGGTGAAAGGTGCTAAGCTGCAGCACTATGTAGCTATCTCTAGCCACTGCAGCATGAGTTTGGTCCTCAGCCAGGGAGCTGAACCACATGGCACAACAGCCCTCTCCTCTCTAGCCAACTGCTCCCCTCAGTAGTGTATTTTAGTCTGTCTGCCTGTTCTGCTCCCTACTCTGTCTCTGGTGAATCCTCTTATCCCTTGTATCTCTGGCCAGTACCCCAATTCTTGCATGCATAAATAAATTTTACTTCTTTTTGCATTGACCACGTAATCATAATATTACAAATCATAACTCCTGGAGACATTCAATAAATCTGAACAAGATAGAAATTAAAAGCAGTTAGAACTTATAATTAATGCAAATTGTCCTATATAATATTTCTATAGTTCTTTTTATAAACAACTTTATTATAGTATGTACAGAAGCCTTGTTTTTAACATATATGACTCAGATTTGGAGACAACTATACAGATGTGTAGTTGTGCAACTACCACAATGTATACTATAAACATAGTCATCATTTCCAAATTTCCTCCTACCTTCATTATTACTACTTTGCATATGATCTGCCCTATAAGCAATTATTCAAGTAACAATACAGTATCATTATAGACATTATACAATATAGCAGTGCACTAATTCTCCATCATTCACATATTTTCTCTTAACATTTAGCTCTATGAACCATGCCCGGTATGATCTGTTTTGAATATTAATAATGTTAAATTAGGATGTTACCTACTTCAGGAAAGTTTCTAAGTGATGCTTTACTTTCCCTGTTACTATTCTCCCTCACTTATAGCCAAAAGTTAAGGACTATAAAATTTGCATTAACAATTCAGAATGCTATTTGGAATTTCAAAATATTATTTTAATACATTTTAAATGAGAAGAGACTAGATTGGTGAATGCTGATTATTTATGACTTAAAATATTAAATTACTTCTAAAATATTTAAGTATTGAGTACAGAAGATTGTGTACTATCACTTCTAGTGGATTATTCCCAATTCATAAGAGACTATAGAGCATAAAAAATTATTAACTTGCCTATCTGGATTATGCAAACATACTGTATTCAACTTTTTAAACTGGTTATGTTTTTTTAAAATGATTCATTTAAAAATTACTCTTAAACCAGTTTTTAAAAAACTATGTTTTTAAAAAATGCTTATCATTTTACTATTATGGTAAATTGATGTTTCAAATTCTGGCAAATTTATATGACTTAGTGTTATGTGTCTAGGGACACTGAATAAAGAAAGGATAATCAGGGAATTTAGAAGGCTGTTTTATGTCTGTTGTCTGTTTCGTTTATCAGTAAGGAAGCGTTTGGCTTCAAGAAATAGAAAAACACAAGCAAAACAGTTTAAACTAGTTATTTCTCAAAGTGTGGACCCCCTCCCATTTGGCATATCTAGGAATTTTTTAAATGTACATTCTCAGGCCCCATCTAATCTGCTTGATCAGTAACTGGTTTTGGAGTCCAGTGTTTTGTATTTTAATTTACTTCAAGTAATACTGATATGACTGCTAGTTTGATTTGAGAACCACTGGTTTAGATCTGCTTAGAACCACACTGTCTTATGAAAAAATTGTGAGGATGGATATTTAGTAAAGTGGACACAACCAACAAAATAGACTAAGCTTATCCTGTGCTTGGCGCTGTGTTTGTATTTAAAATCTCATTTAACCAAATTTTGGTTACATATGTTTAAATTTTTTAAAAATCTGACTGAAAATAATAGGTTTTCTAAATAATGCCCCACTACCACCAAATTGTGTAATGCTGGTCTATGTAAAGGGAGTGCAGTTGTTGAGGGGGAAGAGGGCCTGTGTGACCATAATACAGTATGTATGATAATGGGATTTTTGAGTGTAGGAATGCCAGAATGGAGATGGGTGATAGTATGCTTATGAGGGACTATGGGAAGGTGATCTTAGGGTAAGCACGGTGGGGATAGTGGGGAAATGACTGGTGTATGTAAGAAGACTTTTGCTGTGAAGTGTGCTGCGTTCTGTGTGTGCACAGTGGCCAAAGGAGATGTGGGGATGTTGATGGGGTGTAGTGCTGTGTGTTCCAGAAGGTGGTATGTGTGTAAAGAGACATTGTATGTTCATATAAAGTAAAAGGTGGAGGAGCAGGTTTACCCTAAAATGGAAGAAATACTCAGTTGTACTACTGTGGGATTGATAAACTAGTGAAACTGAGCTTAAATAATTACCATTTATAACTATAATACAGAAATATAATAGTAAAAGAAAAAAATTAGATTGCTTTCAATATGTGTAGGACTTATTTGTATTAGATTAGCTTCGCTTTTATGTAATCTTTCTATAAAATGTGAAGGATAAAGGGTCCTCAAGACATCTTTTTGCTTAAAAACTGCTCATATAAATGGTGATATTTTATAGAAACCTTATTTGTAAATAAAAATCTAGAATTTTATAACTATCAGCGAATAATAAATTGTAAATTGAAATTCATTTGTGTACTTTGAAGGGACCGTGGAAACGGTAACCTCTTTTATGACTGAATTATTTTTAGTCCATTTCTTCTGTGCACTGCTCTTTGGAAATACATGCTCTGTGTCTTTAAACTTTGGAGCCCTTTCTTAGCACATTTGGATACAGTGCAACCAAACTTAAACATGGGAAACCCTCACTTCCCTCCCTAGCTTTACAGTCTCCATTCAGGACTTTCTTTGCAGTGGATACTACTTAGTGATTAGCTCCCTGACTTGTCAATCAAATCTTTGTCTCTAGCAAACTATTTTGTCACTATAGTAAGGCTCTTGTGCAGAAAATTTATCTTTGACAGAGGAAGAATGATTTTTCAAACAGTTCTTACGAGATTTGATGTAACTTAATTTGCCCTGGAAAGGAAATGTCTCGCCTCTGGTATGGGAAAAAAGGGAGAAGACATCAACCAATTAATCATAAATATACTCTGGTAAATCTTACTCAATATTTTCAGTTTCTCTATTTACTAGTGTTTTATGGTAACCTGCAAACTTACACAATTTTTGAAAGCTTAAGTGTATTTATAGAATACAAAATGTGTGATTGTTGAAAAGTACCTTTATTTTTGCTCATACTAAATGAATAGGGATTGTAATTTTGTTTTGTAAAATTGTTTTGATTTTCCTATTCTACATCAAAAGGAAGTTGCCAAATCTTTATTAATTTTTAATTTAGGTTTAATTTTGTGGGAAAGTATTTTGAATTTTGTTCTTGCTTGAAATGAGTAGGCCAGGCTGAATTAACTTTTATTTTTATTGAATAGATGCCAAACTAGGTACATTTATAGTATTGTGTATTTAAGACTATTATTTTAGCAATCCTAGAAAAGACTTTTAAAGCTATCTAAAAAGTTTTCAAGCAGTACTGTAAAATACAAAACTCACAAGATATTAATGAGAAAGGAAAATCTCAGTCAACATTATTTTAAGAATCCTATTTTTCAGTATAAATATGTGGAAATGTATTTCCAATTGTTCTTTAGTTGGTAATTCAGGACTATATATTTCTTGAGGAATATTAATTTAATTTAATATTTACTATAATTATAGATGAGTTAAATAAAATATTAGATATGTAGAGCCAGGTGTGACTCTTAAGAGCTGGTTGCTATTCTTAACTGTTAACCGTGTAAAAATATCAAAAAGACTTCATTTGGTGTCATTTGTAATATTGGACTTGAGAGTGCTTTGCTATGTCCTTTTATTTTTAAGTTGATAATTTCAAGTTTCTCTGCTACATCTGCACATAGGCATTTAGCTATCTGAAATGACTGGATTGTTTTAATTGAGATCAGATTTATCAGAATGCCAATTTACACAGCTTTTTTTTTTTTTAAACCAAGCGTAGTGAAACTATCCATTTATTTTTGATACACAGTTTGAATAAATATTTATCATTGGTTTGTTAATATTTTAATGTAGTTTAATTTGCTTCAAATATAGGCAAAATAAATTGTGGATGTCATAATTTTTAATTTTTAATTTGTCAGTCATAATGTTTTTGATACCCTTATTTTGCTCTCTAATTCCTGTTGAACCTTTCAGGAAGCTGTTGAGTGACTTTGTCAGTTCTGAAAGGATGTATCACACTGGTCTTTAGCTCTACCGGTACATGTAATTTTTATATATTATTTCATTTAACCTTCACGGTAACCTTGCAAAGTCAGTGATATTACTTCCCATTTAATGATGAGGAAACAGGTAGTAGCTAATCTAGGTTATCATGGATTACATGGACTGCCTGATTCTAGCACATTCTTTATCCCTCTTCCCTGCCTTTGAGAGTTTTCTGAACTGGAACAATATAGTATGTGTTTTGATGTATAGACAAACTCAGGTTCCAATTTTCTAGTTATTTTCCTTGCTTTAGAATACATATCATCAGAACTTGAGTACAGGAGAGAGCCTTAAAGATTAAAAGAAGCATAATCTTTTAGTTGTCTTATAGGTTGGGAGTCTTTATAAGATTTACTTGAAGTAGGTTTCTTTTTCTTGAAACTGAAAATAGAAAATGATTCTTCCAGAAGCATAACAGATGCTTAAGAACAAATTTTTTTTTTACTTTTTGAGTGTCTTTGTAGCTTGTAACAACTCTTCATATCTTCAACTCAACTGATTAATAGAATGCTATTTATAGACGTAAGTGATAAACTGTCTTATACTAATATGTGTCTAGTGATATGAACTAGGACAAATTTCTAAATGCTCATTTTTTGTAGCATTATATTTGACGTTACAGTAGTCCTGTGTGATAATAGGTTATTTTCATTTGCTAAATTAGGTAGTTTAGGACAGAGACATTAAGAGCCAACATTAGTTATGCTCTAAGCAGAATATATGGAGTGAAGTTAAACTGTCACCACTTAGTTTCAGTGAGAGTCATACTGGTCAGGCATGCTCCACTTTCCTTATCCTTGGTTTTTCAAAAGACTTCTAAAGTTTATTCTGATAAATGACTTTGATCTCTAATTGTTCCTTTATTTGAAGCTATTTATATATTTGATACATCCGTGTACTAATATCCTATTAGTGTCTGTCAAGGAATTGTAATTTGCTTGAAAGCTATAAACCTACATTTAATAAGTGTTAGGCTTAATCAGATTAAAGTCACAAATGATTTAAATATTGATGCTGTTTTATTGTCTTGACCAATACTTCACTAATTTGGTCATCATTTTTTTCTATTTGAGTCTCATATCTGAGAGACATACCTTTTTATTTGAGCCTTTCAAGATTCAAAATGTAGGAGGAAGGCTCTAATGAAATTTTTTTACATTACTGCAAGAGTTAACTCACAGGTAGAATTTAAGAAGAGCTAATTTCAACAAAAATCTTCCCAAAGATATCTATTCATGATAATTATAATAGTACTGTATTACTGTAAACACTTAATATGAGTTATTTTATTTAATCTTCAGCCTGTGAAGTATTGCTACTCATGTCCATTTTACAAATGAAGAAACAATGTAGTAACAGTCATACTGCAACCATAAAGGTCAGAACTGTGGTTTGAATCCAAGCTTCTGACTCTAGCCTGTGCCTTAAAATTCTTTGCTTTACATGCAAAAATGTTTGGAATACAGCTGCAAAAAAGTAATTAACCTTAATTTTGTATATCACCATCTATCATAAATATATATATAAAATGCTGATTTTATATATATGTAGATTATTTATAATTCACAAAGTGAATATTTCCTCCTAAAGACCAGAAAGGAGATAAAATGTGGTTGTTCAAGTTAATAGTACTAATAAAAAGCAGAATAGTAGTTAAATTAGTGATGTAGCCCCAAAGCTAGTAGTCTTTCTGCTATATTATGTTGCCTACTAAGTACATACTCACAGTAAAATTATTAACTACTATTTTTATATGTTTTATGTATGTAAAATATCATCTGCTTTCTAGTCACAACATAATTGAGAAGAGGACACAGACACAAATATTCAGTGTGGAAATGTTTATTTATTAGTAGTTAAAATCATGTTGACTATAAATGCAAGGTTATAGGGCACAATAATGTAATGAATGTCCCTGACCTCATTACCCAACCTAAAAACAAGAGCATTAACGATACAGTGGTGTCTTTCACCTCTCTGAAATGGGTATCATTTCCCTACTTTTTTGGTAACCAGTAGATTTTATTTTTTGAGCAATTTTATGTTGACATAAAAATGTAATGGACAGTAACAAAAATTTCCTATGCTTCACATCTTATTAGTGTGGTACATTTGCCATAATTTATGAATTAGTATTTGTACATTATTACGACCCGAAATGCACATTTTACATTCTTTCTGTTGTACTTTCTATGGAATGACATATTTTACCTTTTTAGAGATCTGTAGTATAGAATAATTGCCTTAAAATTTCCCTGTGCTCCATTTATCAGCCCTCCACCTAACTACTCAGCAACCATTGACCTTTCTGTTGTGTGTCTTTTCCAAAATCCCATATTGTTTTAATGATACAACTAGTAGCCTTTTCAGGTTGATTCCTTTCACTTAGTAGGATGAGTAAGATGCATTTAAAGTTCTTCCCTCCTTTCATGGCTTGGTAGTTCATTTCTTCTTAGTGCTGACTTTTAATATTTGATTGTCTGGATGTACCATGGTTTATTTATTACCTATTAAGGACATCTTAGTTACTTCTAAATTTTGCAACTTATTTTTTTTAAATGTTGTAACAACCATATGCAGATTTTATGTGTAAGTTTTCAAATCATTTGGGTATACATATACCAGGAAGTAATTTCTAGATCCCATTTTAAGATCCTTATTTTACTTAGTTTTGTAGGAAACTACCAAATGCTTTTCCAAAGTGGCTGTACTATTGCACTTAACTAAACGGGGATGAAATAGAGCATTCCTTTTGCTCAATATCCTCCCCAGAGCAGTTAGTACTTTAGATCTTATCCATTCCTAATAGGTATGTTGTAGTATTCCATTATTGTTTTAATTTGTGTTTCCTTGATTCAAGATTTCTTCATATGTTTTGGGTATCATATTTATAAGATATATATATAGCAAATTTTTCTCCAAGTCTGGTTTTTATTTATTCTTTTGACAGTAACTGTCATGAGGAAATATTTGTAATGAAAGTCTCTGTATTTTTCTCTCATGAAACTTGTAGTTGACATTCTATCTAAAAATGCATCCTTAAACCCACGTTTGCCTGTATTATCTCTAGTTTTATAGTTCTGAATTTTATATTTGGGTCTATGATCTATGTTGAATTAAGTTTTGTAAAAGGTGTAAAGACATTGCGTAGATTCTTTTTTTGGAAAAGGATGTATAGTTATTGTAGCACCATTTCCTGAAAGATACCCATTCTCCACTGAATTGTCTTCTTTGTCAAAAATCCCTTGGCACTTTTTTTTAATCTAGTCTGGGTGCTTTATTATGTTCCATTAGCCTCTTCGTTCTTTTACTAACACAGCTCTTAATCACCTTGGCTTTATACCAAGTCTTGAAGTTGAATAGTGTCCATCTTTCAGATTTATTCTTTTCCTTCCTTTCTCTTGACTCTTATATCTTGAAATAATCAGGTTGCCTGCATTTACAAAGTTAAACATACAGGATTTTGTTTAGAATTGTGTTGGGTCTTTAGACCAAGTTGGGAAGAACTTATTCTATCTTGACAGTATTGACTTTTCCGATCTCTGTATATAAAATATTTTCCAATTTATTTATATCTTTCATTTTCTCTTCAGAATTTTGTGCTTTTCTTCATAAAGAAGTTGCATACATTCTATTAGATTTATATTTAAAACATTTCATTTTTGGTACTAATACCAGTGGTATTTTCAATTTCAAATTCTATTTTTTTGATACATAGGAGAGCAGTTCACTTTCAGACATTGATCTTATATCCTCAAATCTGCTATGGTCACTTTTTAAATCCAATAGCTTTGGGTTGATTATTTGGAATTTCCTATGGAGAATCTTCTCATCTGCTAAAAAAAAGTTTAATTTCATCCTTTCCAATATGTATTATTATTTTTCTTATTTTGCTGCATTAGGTATGACTTCCAGTACAGTGTTGAATAGGCTTGGTAAGTGAGGATATCTTTGCCCTATTTCCTATCTTCGTGCAAAATTATTTCATGTCTCACCATTATAGTATGATGTTAACTGTAGAATGTTCTTTTTGGAGATGTTCTTTATCACACTGAAGGGGTTCCATTCTGTTCTCGCTTCTTACGTTGCTGAGATTTTTCTTTTGCCTGTTTTGTAGCATCAATTAGATTAAATGTTAAAATACCTTACTAGTTTCTTACATATCTGTAATAAATTCCACTTATTTGTTGTGTATAATTTTGTTCATACATTGTTGAATTTAACTTGCTAATAGTTTGTTAAAGCTTTTTGCATGTATGTTCAAGAGAGTTTTGTAGTTTTCCCTTGTTAAGTCTTCATTTATTTTTGTTTTTGTTTTTTTAATTAGGATCATAACACTGGCCCCTTAAAGTGAGTTGAGAAGTATTTCTTCTGTTTCTGTTTTCTAGAAAAAATTATAAAATAATTTGTATAATTTCTTCCTTAAGTGTCTGATAGAATTTACCAGTGAATCATCTATATTAATGCTAGAGATTATAACTACTTTGCATGTCTTTGTAAGTACAGTCAGCTACCATATTGTATATATTATTGCTTTATAAGTCAGCATAATAGTGGTAAAAAAGGAAATCTGTCCTTTTTTTCCTTTTTTCTACTCTTTTATAACTTTAGCAAGTTTGCATAGGTTTTTGTAGAGTTAGCTTGATGCTTACTAGTGGCTGGAAGTAGTCCTGGTACTTTGTTTTGAAGTTTATTAATTCAATTTCTTTAGTAATTATTAACCCAATCATATTCTCTGTTTCTTCTTGTATGAATTTTAGGTGATTTGTCTTTTTCAAGGTTGACCCATTTCATTATCAAATGTGTGGGTATAGAGTTCTTTATAATATTCTTTTATTATTCTTTTAATTTTGATAAGCTCAATAGTGATGGCCCCTCTTCATTTCTGATATAATTCATTTGTGTTTTTTCTCTTACTTTAATAAATCTGGGTAAGGTTTACCAGATTTGTTGATCTTTTCAGATATCTGGTATTTTTGTTGATTTTTCTCTATTGATTTTCTACTTTCAATGCCATTTCTACTCTATTTTAATTTCTTCTGCTTATCTCAAATTTAACTTGCTCTTTTTCAGTTACTTGAGATTATTTTTAGAACTCTCTTCTCTTATACATGCTTTCAACCCCAAATTTTGATTATTTTTTATTCTTAAATAATCAAAATATTTTAAACTTTACCCAAGACTCTTTGACCACGGATTAATTAGAAGTATGTTGTTTAAAAGTATTTTTTCCCACTTTCTCTGTTACTAATCTAGTTTAATTATGTTGTGGCCTGAGAGCATGATTTTTATGATTTCTGTTTGTTAATAATGTATCTTATTCAGATTGTGGTCTAATTTAGTGAGTATTCCTTTGAGCTTGAGAAGAATATGTATTCTCTTTTTGTTATCCAATTAATTGAGCCTGCAGTTCAACTGAGCTATGTCCTTCTGATTTTTTTTTTCCTGCTGGATTTATGAATACTGATAAAGAAGTTTTGAAGTCTCCAACTACATTAGTAAACTTAAATATTTAAGATTACATGTGAGTATTATTTTTCCCTGATTGGCTATGAAAGCGATATCATTCCTTTTTGTGAGATTCAGTTATTAGTTTCAGTAAGATAATTCAATGTATACATGTTAAAATTAAATTGTTTTGAGTAGTTAACAAGCTCCTGTTTAACTAAAGGAACAGTGAATGTATGTGTTATCATAAAAATCTGTAAGAGTCATCTGCAAATATACTTAATTGAAAGTAATTTTGAATTAGAAGATTTATTCAAATTAAAATATAATTATATTTTGATTTTATTTTGGAATTTAACTTTTTTCATTGTCAGTTATTTTTTTCCAGTTATCTAATTTATGACTCTATTTGCACCTTTTTTAAACTCACTTATTAGAGTTCCATGAAGTGTTACTTTGAAAGCAGTAGCTTTAATTTAAAGCAATATGAACCAAAGTTCAGTGCAATCTAGGTTTTATTTTATAATAAAGACTTTGGTGTAGCTGATGAAATATAGAACAGAAGACTTTGATTTTGAGGATGCTTTTGTATGCCCTTATTTTTAATAGCTCAAACTTCCATTTCCTCTTTGTTTACTATATTTTTGGACAAGTAAATATAAATAGTATTATTAGGTAATGTTTTCTCCTGTCCCATTCTTTTATTGAAAAATAAAAGTGATTAAGTAAGGAATAAAAATGGTACCTTTTTGAAAAGATTTATTTATACATAAAAGAACTCGGATGTTGGCCAGAAGTGGGGCTGAGAGGATTCACCAGAGACAGAGTGAGGGACAGAACAGGCAGTTTAGTGAAATACATAGCTGAGGGGACCAGTGGACAAGACAGGAGAGGTCTGCAGGCAGCACTGTGTGGGTTAGCTCCTTGGCCAGGGATGGAACTTATGCCACATTGGCTGGAGAGCACTTGATAGTGCTGAGACTTTTTAACCCCTACACCACCAGGGAGACGCCCAAATGGTATCATTTTTTTCATAGATATTTACCAGATTTTTGTTAGTCTGCAGAGTAGCTCAGGAAAGGGAAGATTTTGGTTTGTTTGCAGGGTATTTTCAGGGGGAAACCCTGATACATCCTAGAAAAAGGACTGTTAGACCTAAGTATTGGTCTTTAAGTCTGGGAAAATAACATAATTTATTCATGGAATTAACAGCAAGTATAACTTTCCTTGATTTTCTGCTTTTTGTTCTGTTCTAGTTGTTAGTCCTTTTTAATGGAGATGAGTGAATTAATTCTTCCTTCACATTTGTAATTCTGTGAAAATAAGTGCTGAGAAAAACCCTTTTCTCTGTGTGAGGGTCTTTTGTCAAAGACTGAAGAAGGCTAGAGAGTAGCACTTAATTCTCTAGAGGGCAGTTCTTAATATTTAAATTCTTACAGATGGGATTGATTTTACAGTATATAACAAGCTACTTTATTTCTTGAAAAATGACTTCTTAGTCTGACAGTGAATACATTTTATTTGGAAGGTTGTGGTTTCTTCAGCTGCTTACCCTGTGCAATAGAGTTTTGCTGCAGTATGTTCCCTTTATATTTAGGTGTTAATCATTGGGTAGTATAATAAATTCTTCAAATGGAGTATCTTTTGCCAAAGTGATAAAAATTCATTTAAGAAGAGTTCCAGTTTCATCATGCATACTAGTAGTATTTATTTATTTATTTTGAGAGGAGGAAGTAATTTTTGTATTTGATTTCAAGTGCTTTTTCTTTGTTGAGATACTTTGATAATTTTGTGCATATTTGCTCATTGTTACATCAGTAAATATTTACCATTAAGGAAGTGATGCGTTTATAAATACCATAAAAGAAAAAGCCCCTCAGTGAAAAAAAGTATATTTGTAGCATTAAAAAAACTCTATCAGGTGTTATAAGCTTATCTTTATGACAATAGTTCATGGCTTCCTTACTAATAAAACCTACATACAGGGATAAAATTAAATTATAACCAATCACTTTTATGAGCATAATTCAATTTCATTTCTACCCAGGAAGTGTGTTTAATATGGTAAAAGAAGTAGTTTTTAAAGAGGGCTGTAACACCAGTATTAACTGGACAGATAGAAGGAATGCAGAGGATTTAATAAGTTATAATTTGAAAAATCTTCACTAGGAGGCTCTTTGTTAGACTATAATAACAAAAAGAAAGGAAACAAACTATCCTTTATAATTTTTGTGGTGATTTCTTTTGCTGGCCATAGAAAAGCAAGTTGATGATTTATTTATTTTTAGTACCAAATTGTTCTTTAATTTTTACTGAAAATTCTATTCTTAATTGAAAGGTGTTTATGTTTTTTATCTAATACTGAAATTTAAAATTAATTTCAAGATATTTTATAAAGTGTACAAAGCAGTTGAACTCTCAAAACAGAGGCGGTTTAAATGATTAAAAATAAATAAGCCTCTTCAGACATTATCTTTCTGCCATTAGGGTAATTGATAAAAAATATTCAAGTAAAATTAGTGTTAATAATAGCAATTCATCTACTGTATGTTGAGCACTATACTTAGTCCTTTCTATGTATGTGATTTCTTCATTATTTATATTAAAAAAACCCTATTTGATGTGTACTCTTGTAATTTGCATTGTGTTACAAAACAGAATAGATTAAGGAAGGGACTAAACTTAGGTTCCTGCTTTCAGTTTTCTTTGCCATTGGCTTCAGCTATCAGATTGAATGTATTGTTGCTTTGCAGAAGTTTAAAATAATAATGACCTTAATGAAAATCTGTTCCCTTTCCCTTTTATTTCCCTTTTATATTTTCATGTCTGTCATAACTTCCAGTAGTACATAGCTTCTAATAGACTTACTTTGATGTTTACTGATGGTCAAGTCATTGTAGTTCACTAGACAAGAGCCTATAAAACTTAGTTTAAACTCTTTATGCTCCAATTGCTTTATGCTTTTTATGGCCAGCCCTTCTACACAGAACTGATTGATCACAAGTGGCATTTATCAAAGCTCAAGAGAATCAGCACATATTTATGGTTCATTATTATCATGGCACCTATTTAGAGAGTTATGTCATGGTTTGAAAAAGCTGTTTTGTCAACCTAAGAAAGCTTGTCTGTTTTGTGGGTTTTCTGTGATAATGTTTTTCTGTCATATGTAGTTTTGAAAAGAATCTGGGCTGGACAATTATGGAAGATACAGAATATCCCTTAGTAATTTAATGTAAAAAAAGTCATTAAGTTTTAGTGACAAATAATTGCTGCATTTCCAGCCATAAGGAAGTAATACAGAGGAGAGAAAAACTGAAGAAACAAAAAATTATTTTAAAAGACTGAAATAGACATATCTGAGAAGATACTGATTATATATGCTATTGAAAATCTGAATTTCTACTTTCTAGAACTTATTTTTCTTTTTGTCTTGGATTATATCTTTTCCCTTTTTTTTCTGATACAGATCATGTAGTGTGGGTATGTTTTTGTCTGAATGAAATTCTTCCTACATTGTCATTAGGATATATTTGTGCTAAATTGATTTAGAGAAGGGAGCATTGAAACTCATTTTCTTTGTAAACTACAAGGCATTTAGATTTTAGATGTTTGATGTTAGTAAAAATGTTTGATACAGTGTTTTCTTTATAAACAACTGTAATTCTATTTGCTAAACATTCTAGAAACAATCTAGTCTTACACTGTGAGTTAGTTGGATGTAGTGGTTATTCTCTCGTGTATTTCATTCTAGTTACATATAAAAATCTCTTGAATTTTCAGCATGAAGTGGAGAAAGAAATCCTACTTACAGTTCTCTTTCCCCATTTAAATTTCTCCAGTTTTGTTTTGTTTTATTTGGGCTATTTTTCTCAACTGTCAGTGGAATTATTGTCTTCCTGTCTCCATATTCAGGTAGTGTCAGTGGCTGAGTATCACCGCAGGATCGATGCTTTAAATACTGAAGAACTGCGCACACTCTGCAGACGCCTCCAGGTGCCCCCTTCAGTAGTTTAAATCCCTCTGGAGATTGAATACTCCCTGTTTTTAGTGTCTTTTGTCAGGACAAATCTCTGTTACAAAGGATTTGTTTTGACTGCAGCACTAAAATAACCCATCAGAAAATTCCTTTTTGTATTAAAGAGTACAGTATTTCCTTGACTAGTCCTAGGATTATCTTTCTGTCATCTTTGCATATGAGAAATGTTCAGAGGAATTTTCTGTCACTTTGGAACTGTTCTCAGCACTTGTGTGTTTTTTTAGAGTGATGAGATTTGATTTAATATTAAACACTGGAAGAATGTTTTTGTGTTTTGAGACTGAATCTTTACTAGAGAATGAAAGATGTGGTACTATCAGAAAAATTTTTAAATTTTAATGGATGGCAAGGGTTAAATATTTTATCTTCTTTAAGGCTATTTCAGTTGTATCAGTCCTATATCAAATATCTTACTGAGGTAAATTAGTTTTGTTTTTGAGGTATTCTTGGTTGGCATTAGAAATGTTGGAATAGTATAGATGAGGTACCAGAGCTTGATAAATCATTTAAAAGTTCATTATAAAATCTTTGTGATATTTTTAGAAACAAGAAACTGATACAGTTTGAACTCATTTTTTAGTTCTGTGTATTGTGTGTTTTCCTCTTCTTAATATAATACCCTTTATTGCTTTTCTAAAACTACTGAATTTTTTTTTTTTTCTTTTAATGCTTCTCATGCTGCCTTGGATTTTTTTTAGCCTTTCACATTATCAAAATAAGGGTAAAAGGTGAAGATGATGTGAAAGAATTAATGTAGTTTAGCTTCTCACCAAAGAACAATACAGTTCTAAGAACATGTATTGGTTGAAAATATATGCTATTTAGTTTTGGTAAAAAATCTATTAAAGGAACAGTATAATTTATTGAGATTTCATGCCTGTATGTAGTCACAGTTGACAAGTATTGCTGCATTTTAGTTATCTGCTCCAATAGAATTCTGTTCTTCAATTTAAAAGTTTCTTCAGTTTTGGTTATATTTCATAACAGTTACTTTTCAAGGTATCGTGCTTTGTATTAAAATGAAATTGGTATAAAAAAGTAAGTACCAATAGAATAGAGTTGCATTTAAGTTTGTTGAGTTAATGGACATTTTTATCATTACAAGATTATCACTGAGATAATTTTCATCAAGCAAAAGTTTATACTCTCTTTAATGCATCAAATTGTTCTAATTTAAAAATAGGTTTGTAAACAAATTAACTTTTAAATGGATTTGGTCCAACAAGATAAAAAAATTTGCTGTTTAAAAAGTAAAGATAGCAATGGTATTTTTTTAAAAATAAGAGTGACTTTTTCAATGAATT
This sequence comes from Galemys pyrenaicus, assembly GCA_019455555.1. NCBI lineage: Eukaryota > Metazoa > Chordata > Mammalia > Eulipotyphla > Talpidae > Galemys > Galemys pyrenaicus. Next base: position 4,912,331 of record JAGFMF010011395.1, on the reverse strand, counting down.
AAGTAAATATACATACACACCAGAGAAAAGTTATACTTTTTATTACAATATTTTTTAATTAAAATTTTGGTCACTAAGAAGTGTGTCAAGTTTTATGCTGACCATGGAAAAAAAATAATCCTACATATTTTATATAGCAAAAATAAAAAGTAATCTAGATGGCTCACTTTTGCTTTTTAATAGCAAAATTTGTTTGCATGAAACTGTCTTCTTTCACACAGAAATATGAGCATTTATTCATTACCATACATTCCTCATATAGTGTATGAAAAAAATGTGCACTTATTATTAAAAAATACTCTGTATAGAATATGCCATTGTATAAATAGAACTTCTTTTGCCTTTTGGAATCCTAAAGTTTTAGCCACATTTTCTATTTTATAAAATTTGATTTCTTTCAAGAGGATAAAATTTCTGAAAGTATGTTACAATTTGTATTAATGTATTGCTGCTCTTTACTTCTTTAGATTACTACGAGGGAAGACATAAATTCAAAGCAGGTTGCTCCAGTGAAAGCAGACCTGGAGTCTGAATCTTTTCGACCAAACCTAAGTGATCCAAGTGAACTTTTACAGCCAGATCAAATTGAAAAGGTACCTCCTACCTGCCTGTGTATGTTTTTTGAGTTTGTTTCCATTAAAATAAAACAGCCTCTTTTCAGTTATTTTCTTGTTTCTGTTTAGTGTATATTTTGTTTGGCATCATTCTTTTCCTGTGGACAGTATTTCAAATTCAGATTATAATTACTCTTCATGCATTTCAGGGTCTTTGCGAATAACAAATAAATTTTTCTGTTATTTTTGTAGCCTACATCTTATAAGTACCATTAAATTTCAGTCAGCCTTAGTATCTAACAAATAGAAAATAACCTATCAAGTAAATGTTAACATTTTATTTTTCAAAGCTTACCAAACATCTTCCACCAAGAACAATTGGCTACCCATGGACTCTTGTTTATGGTACTGGGAAGCATGGCACAAGCTTGAAGACCCTTTATCGAACAATGACAGGTTTAGACACCCCAGTGCTGATGGTGATTAAAGACAGTGATGGGCAGGTATGGAAAACTAACTACATATACATCTTACCCTTTAAGAGATATTATTAACAGTAACTTTCATCATATTATTTTGATATTTATTTTCATTGCTACATTTTTAAAGTTAACTGAAATATATTGAGTAATATTAATATACAAGCAATGCTGAGTACAACAGAGGATAGATATGAACGTGACTACTTAATTAGTTCCTGCCTTCCAAGGAATTATGGTAGGATAGAAAGGAATATGATTATCTTTAATGCCAAGCAAAATATGGCAAGTGTAGTAAGAGCTTAGGAAAAGCCCCTTTGGACAGACAAAATCCTTTAGAGTAAGGGTTTTTCTTATTTGGGGGAGAGTTCACAAAAAGTGTGGAAATGGACTGAGTCTTAAAGTGGGTAAGCTTTGAAAACTAAATACAACTATGTGAGGAAATGCCAAGAACAAAATCACAGATAAACAAAAGAAACATTGATTTCTTCCAGACATAGTAAGCTAAGATCAGTGACCAACAGTGAAGAGTAATGAAAGAATGTAACACCAATATTATTTTAAAGAACAAAACAACACAGTACTACTAGTAGTAGTGTGCTTATTCTGTGCCAGACACTTGATAATCACTTCATATATATTACTGTTAAAAATTCTGTGAGATTGACATTTTTATCAATCCTGTTTTAAAAATAAGTTATCTATGATTTAAAGAGAGAGTTTAATCAATTTGCTCACAGTTATACACCCAATGAAAGAATTTGCAACAATAAAAATGAATCAAGTATTGCTATATGGCACAGTGTAGATAAATGTCACAAATATATTAAATTCAAAACCACACTAAAGAGTAGCTTTTTGTGAGATTCCATTTACAAAAATTTTATAAATGGCCAAACCAATATGTTGTATATTAGGCTAGTGACTTTCTTTGAAAGTGCAAAGGAAGCACAAGGAAAGTTTCTAGAGTACCAGTGCCTTCTGAATGAAGCGTAAGTGGAACTTTGTGATAATTCCAAATTTGCTATATATTTATATTTTATGTATTTTATACATATTGTACATTTATAATGAGGTTTCAGTAAAAAGCATTTTAAAATTAGGACTATAGAAAGAATGTCAGGAGAGATAATGACTGTAAGATCTATCAAACTTCTACAGTCCCGTTTATTATATGGAAACTGATGCCGAAAACATTGATTTGTTTAGATCACTTAGTCATTTAGTTTCTTATTAGGACTTGTACTCTGCAAGGTCATGATATTACATGGCCAGGCAATCAGACCCAAGGACTTTCCTCAGGGGGAGTTTACTATCTGATGAGAAAATAAGTAATGTATCTTTGTAATAGTGGAATTTTTACATATACCAAAGAAGTTTTATTTCCCTAAGTGCTACAGCCCCATAGCAGCATGTTTTCTTAGATATACATTGTACATATGTAAGTCCTCCTGAAATATATAACCATCTTAAGATTGTGTAATTGTTAAAGTAAGCATTCTTTTAGATTTCAAAACTCGGGAAAAAGTCTGATTTTTCCTCACTGAAAAGATGATAATGCTTTGATAGTAATGTGAATTATGTAGCAAGTAATAATGTTTCCATACAAGTATAAAACTACCAGATTTCTGTTTATTGTTTTGTTTTACATTTCTTTTGAATGGGTGTAGTGGTATAATACTTAGAAACACATAATTTTGTCACTAAATATTCTTTTTTTTAATCTTAGGTTTTTGGTGCCTTAGCATCTGAACCATTTAAAGTGAGTGATGGCTTTTATGGTACTGGAGAGACTTTTGTTTTCACATTCTCTCCAGAATTTGAGGTAAGAGCATTTATTCCAGTATTCATTTTATAATGAGTTGGCATAATAGAAAGAACATGCACTTTGGAGCCATACAAACTTGCTGTTGCTTCTATACTTTGCCTTTTGCTGAGAACTTAGCTCTTCTTTGACTATTTGAGCTTCAACTTTCCTGTAGATAGAACAGAAATAATAAATTTAAAATGAGTTGTTTAAAAATTAACTATTACATATGTACAAAACTTGCTTTTGTGCCACATGCACATCACAGGTTTATTATTAACATTGTATTTATGATTTGTCATTGTGACATTCCTAGAAACTTTATGACTAAATATGTTTAATGATATATAAGTCTTGGAAACTTAAAACAGTTGAAATTATATTAAAAGCGATTACCTGATTTCCTTTACTGTGGCTTAACTAACTTAAATTTAATATATATTATTGCCAATAAGATGTAAAATACAAAGGTGTAAATGAATTTTAATAAAAGTGTGATGATTTAAAATATTGAGTACTGTTCAAGGTCTCATGTACATAAACTCACCTTGTCAAAACTACCCTAAGAAATGAAATTATAATATTGAAAAAAGTAATCTACAAAATTGTTTTTTCTTTAAAAAGTTTTGTCTTTTACAAGCAGTTTCTTTAATGACAAAAGTAGGAAGGAATTAATAGACCCTCTCTTAACTTAAGCTTCACTGACTTAACCAGATTACCAGTGCTTTCCATTTCTTCCATAAAATAGATCAACTGATATCTACAACTAATTGTAAACTTATATTTACAACTTTTTTAAGCTTTACTTGTGCTTTCTCTTAAAACTTTTAAATCTATATCTACTTGATAACTTTAATATTATAATTGGTTGCCATGTAACTATGAAAATATGAGTGCTAAAAATATTTTATTACGGATACTATAATGAATACTGTGGAAAAGCTTAACAAAAGTGGGGTGCTAGAAATTACTATCATATTAGGTTAGGCAAAATGCTCATGAAATGTTAGAAAAAAAGAATTTAAAATAGTAACATATATGTTTTTCCCTTGGATTTCTTAAGTATTTCTATGTTCTCACTACTCTTTAAAGAAATTGAAACTAGAAATAATATGTATTATAAGCATATGTAAATGTAATGACAACTAAAGAAAAGACCTTGATTCTGTCTTAAAATATTATCAAATTGTGTGTGTATGTTTAATGTTAAAAATTAATGTCATCTATCAATTTTTTAAAAATTTATTTAGTTATGCATACAAGAGCGGGGATACAGGCCAGAGGTGGGGGCGGTGAGAGGATCCACTAGAGACAGAGTGGGGAGCAGAACAGGCAGACTGACTGGAACACACTGCTGAGGGGAGCAGCGGGCAAGGCAAGAGAGGTCTGCTGCGCCATGTGGGCCACCTCCTTGGCCGAGGGCAGGGATCGAACTCATTCTGCAGAGGTTGCAGTTTGCTTCACAGTGCATTGCTTAACCCACTGTGCCACCAGGGAAGCCCCAACCATCTATCAATTTTTTAAAAGTGATTTTCTATTTTAAAACTGACCTGAATCTTGATAGATACAGAATAAGAAAAGAAAAATGTGTGTAAAGAGATAACAAGATTTCAAGAATTGGAAATGAAGGTTATTTTGTAATAGAGCAGTCACTTTCAAAAATAGTCAAATACTGAAAACTCAAAACCCAGTCAATACCCTCATGTCCCAAACTTGTTGTTCTTGATATTTTTCCTGTTGCTGCTTGTTAATTATTTGGGTTTAGGAGAACTGACTCTGTATAATCACAGTTTTTATCTGTTTATAAAGTTGTGGGGTTTTTTGTTGTTTTTCCTTTTTTCATTAATATAGGTCTTTAAATGGACAGGAGATAATATGTTTTTTATCAAAGGAGACATGGATTCACTAGCTTTTGGTGGTGGAGGGTAAGTCTTTTAAAGAACATTTTACTATGAAATTTTTAAAGAAACTTTGAAAGTTAATTTATAGTGCAAAATCAGTTATCTATAGAAAGTTTTTACAGTAGAATCCTAATCTATACAATATATATTCAAAGAAAGCACTAAAGTGAAGTATTTGAAATTATTGGTGGAGTATTTGTTTTTGGGTTTTTTTTTTTTTCATTTAAAAATATTGCTTGATTATAGTTTGAGTAAACGTCATCATTTTCTTTAGAATATAATGGCTTAGACATCAAAGTTTCAGTAACTATAGTGGTACACTATCAATGTACACAAATGGTGCAGTTGTTTTCACATTTCCTATCCTGTAAACTATTTGGATTGATATTTAGACAAAAATAGAAGTTTTTTGTTTTCTTGTTTGTTTTATTTTTTATACTATAAGTCAAGTTGATTCCCACTATGAGAAACTTTGCTTCTTTTTCTGGTATTCAAGTGTATAGTCTTTATGGTGTTTAGAAGTAGCTTGTCCTACCATCTCTTGCCTAGATTTCACTAACAGTGCATATCAAGTGTCAACTCTTTGTTACGATATCTCATTCTATCAGAGACAGATAATAAAGTATGCCAACAAATACTCAAACTTAAAAAAATGTTATTGGTTTCTTACAGTTGACATTATATAATAATTGATTCAATGCCCAAAATTTTTTTAGCTTGTAAGAATGTTCATCATTCTGAGTGATTCTAACAAATCCTCTCACAACTTCTCTGTAAAATGTATTTGGAAGACATGATTTTATGATTAAAGATTGATAGTCATAACCTTCTCTGAAGGACATAACCAGGTGATAAAAAACCATGTTAATTTTGTTCTTGGAATCAGCAGATGATGTCTGTACATTTCAATTATCCTTTTTTGGTGAAATATGTGTGGATAGTCATTTAGTATTACTCCGGACAGGAGGTCTATATGTGATTCAGTTAAACTTTCCAGGAACGCCTCATAAACAAATGACTTTCTTAAAGCTGTTCAGACATTTTTTAGCTTTCAGAGTGCTTTTCGTTTGAAAATACCATATACAGTGTCATATTAGATACCTTTTGGAACTAAATTTTGATCACACAGTTGAAAAGTGGGGTGCCAGAAATCATGGTGAGTTAAATTAAACTTTGGATCATTTGATAACAAATTAAGACAATTTTACTATCTTTAAAAAATAATACAGACTTAGAAAATAGAGTTATACTCTACAATTCTTAAAGATCAAAATCATGGTGTGGTGATATAGATGTGACTTCAGAGTCCATCTTCAACACAAGTTGCATGTGGAACCTCAAGCAAACTCCCTAAATTTTCCTTACCTATAGGTTGCAGATTGTACTCTTAAAATTAACTCCACATTTTGTTTTAGGTAATATGGAGCTTTCATGCCTTTGAGAAAAACATACAGAAAAGAGAGACCCATAATACTTGGCAGGGAATAACAGAATAGCACTTGTCTAAAAACCTAATTCTATATGAGGTTAATTTTAGATTTATTAATTGATATGTAAATTAAGTGATTTTTTTTTTAATGGGATGTGAACAAAACGTAAAGTTGCCTTGTACTATTGTGAAAAGGAGCATGGAGGGATTTGGGGAAAATGATGATATTAGAAGTTATCGGCTACTGAAATGTCTCATTTTTTTTTTTAATTTAAGGCATAAGTATAAAGAGGCTGTAGTTAAAACTATTTCATTTTATGTGTTGCAGAGGAGAGTTTGCCCTTTGGCTTGATGGAGATCTCTACCATGGAAGAAGCCATTCTTGTAAAACATTTGGGAATCATACACTTTCTAAGAAGGAAGATTTCTTTATCCAAGACATTGAGATCTGGGCTTTTGAATAAATATAATACTCTGTGTCTTAGCAGGAAAATGGCCCAAACCTGACATAGACAGCTTTATTTAGAAAGTTCAAGAAGCAATACAATGTAACATGTCACTCATGCTTTAAAGTTAGTCTCTATCAACATTTATTACACCTATAATTTTATAATTTTTTTTTTAATCATGTTTCTGTCCCAGAGTTCATTAAGTTTAAACTATGACTTGGGTCACTTCAGGATGACATCTTGGGTTTTGTCAGATTTTGGTAGCATTTTGATCATAGTGGCCACCTCATCTTCAATCCATGTTATATCAGTCTCCTAATATGATGGTGCTTTTTTGTTGAATCTGTTTTGGTTTCTTATTTTTAAAACTACATTGATTGTTTTATTAGAGCAGTCTAGTTGGGCATTGAGGAAATGAAGACTAAATACTGTTGTAGTCTGCAAGATTTGGCACAGGTAACTTTTGGATATGCTCAACATAGTCATTCTAATGAAGGAAAAAAACACATGCCAAAATAATGCATATTCAGTAGACCACTAAGTTCTAGTTTAAATTCACACTACCATATTCTCTTTGTTAATTTTTCAGGTATTCTCAGATTCATTTTATTAAAAATGAAATTTGAGTAGAATTCTGATTTAGTAGATCACAATGCACATGATCTGCAGGTTTGGGCATAATATTTTCATTATTAAATTATCTGATAGAATTATAAGATGACAAAGGAGAATGAGAACTTGATGATTCTGCTGGGTTTAATATATCAAGCAAGAAAATATAATATTTACATATTTGTAGCTTAGCTCACAGGGCATTATCATAAGTACAAAAACTATGAACAGATACATATTTCTTCAACATAATGTGTCAGAATTACTGTTTTATAGTTATGTTGTTTTGGCCTTGTTGCACACAAACTTCCAAACTCTAGGTTCCTGTTCAAACAGAAAAATAAGTTGTGATTTTTTTTTTGAGTGGTATATGTTATTAATTCCATTAGCATTTGCTCTTATAAAGGGCACTGATTATAGTAGACAATATTGTAACTCAGTAGACTTGTTGAATATGCAAATTTACTGTCAAGTGACCTCAAAAAAAAAAAAGAACAGATAGAATATACTAGTAGTTCTTACCCTCTTTTGTAGAAGATCAGTAATAAGCCATTGCGGCAATAATTCATCAGTTAATTTCAAAGCTTCATGTTATGCAAAAAAAAAAAAATCCTGCTGTTATACATGTGACAGTGACTTTGTGCTGAAATTTCAGCTATCCCAGATAAACATTGTATATGATCTTGTAAATTAATGTTTAAAGGTAGTTTTGTTCTTATAGAAAGTGTTGATTGCCAGGTTGCTTATAGCACTTTAAATTATTATAAAAATGAAATTATAAGCCAAATATGTTGGCTTACGTAGTTTTAGTTGTATAGCACTTGAATATATTTAGATCTTTTGAAACAAGTTTAGATAATTATCTAAAGAAAGCATAATGCTAATGGAAAAGAAAGTCTGATGTTCTATTTAATATGCTATAGCTTATATGAATAAGAAATGCAAGGCATCAATTCCTTGTCTATGTAAAGTTCTTTCATTATAAATTAGTAACAGCATATAGATTAAATGTTTACAGTATAGGGAATTGTAAATAAAAATATCTTTTTTCTTTCGCCCTTGGTCTTCCACAGCAGTATTAATTGTCTTTGTGGAGTTGACTAATAGTTAAACAACAACAAAAATCCTGTATTGGATTTCAGTTACCATAAGGTCAGAGTGTGGTGTATACTAAATAAAACTAAATACATAAATACAAATCTGAGTTTGGCTTTCTTTAATAATCAGGTTATTTTCATATCTAATAAATATTTGCTTAAGCATCTTATATGTGTAAAATGCTTCCAGTAGTTTTTGTTGTGGTGGTGCCGGTGCTGGTAATGATGGAAGGATACATTCAAAAAGGAGCAGGACAGTTTAAGAGGAAGTGAGGGCACTTGATTATGGAGAGATGTAAGTCATTTGACATTTTGAAATTATGCCATTGTCTTTTTTGATGGGATGTGTGTAGCAAGGTAAGTGTATATTATGAAGAGCATTGTTACGTCCAATGCCAAAAAATTTTTGAGTTTTTTGTTTCATAAAAGCAATTAAGAAAATTTGAGTGAAGGAATGACATTTGTACTTTAGGAAGATCTCTGAAAAACTGGGTAGAGAAAAACTAGAAAGAAGAAGATTAAAAACAGTATAGTTTTAAAGTTCAGAGAACAATGAAGAGACCTGAATAAGAATAGCTGCATTGATGATAAAGAATGATGCATAAATGTGAATGAGGTTTAGGAGTTAGGATTAAGTGAAATTGGTTATTAATTAGGTGAAAGAGGTTAGGATAGCTCTCAAGTCTTTTACTTAGGAGCTGGGTGTATTATTCATCAAGATAGGTGATACGCAGAAAGGAGAAACAAGCAAGGAACAAGTGGGGAAATTAGTTATAGCATGGCGTGAAGTTAGAGATAAGTTTTTTGGGGAATGAGAGGAAGTTTTTTTGTTTTTTGTTTTTTTAAGATTTTATTTATGCATACAAGAACTGGGGTGTAGGCCAGAAGTGTGGGAGGTGAGAGGATCACCAGAGACAGAGTGGGGAGCAGAAAAGGCAGATAGAATGAAATTCACTGCTGAGGGGAGTAGCAGGGAGACAAGAGAAGTTTTCTGCACCATGTGGGTCAGCTACCTGGCTGGGGATCAAACTTGTGCTGCAGTGGCTGCAGATTGCGTCATGCTGAGACTTAACCCCTTGTGCCACCAGGGAAGCCTAGAAGTTTACTCTTTCCTGATAGGTGATACACAAAACAGAAAACCTGAGAAGAATAAAATTAAAACCTTTAGAAAAACCATGAAAAAGATTATCTTTAAGAATTTAAAAGGAAACATCATTGCAGTGTGTTTAGACTATGAAGAAATAGGCTATTTTGCATCAATAAACTTGACAGTATAGGTGAAGTGGAAAAAACATCTTGGGAAACAATTTATGATGCCTGAAGTGAGAAACACAATTTATATACTACAGAAATTGAATCTGTTAATTTAGATAAAAGTCACCTACAAAAAAAAACCCAAAACCCCAGGGCAATATATCGTCCTGCTGGGTATTTTAAGTGTTCAAAATAAAGGCTTACCAGTTTTAGATGAATTGTTTAGATACAAGAAAAAGGTACTATGAGACCAGTGTGATCTCAAAACTAAAATTTTACAATCCTTCCCCTCCAAAAAAAAGCAGAACAGTTCTAATGAGCATAGATTAAAAATCCTAAATGAAATAAATTCAGCAATATCTGAAGATTAGTACATTATAACCAATTGGATTTATTCCATAAAGCAAGAGTAGTAATATTTCAAATTGGTACCATCTGCCACATTTTTTGAAAAAGGAAAAATTCCATTTCCTCTAGACGTAAAAGAAGCATTTGATTCATTTAGATGTGCATTGATGATTTAATCTATCTTTTTTTTAAAAAGTTTGAAAATATATAGGAAGCATAAAATTCACCTTAAAGGTAAATTTTAATGGAAGGTACCTCCCCAAATAAGGAAACTAGATAATGATATTTGCCATCAACACTTCTATTCAGTGTTGTTCTGGGAGTTCCAGTCAGTGTAATAAAGCAAGAAAAAGAAAAAGCGTAAGAATTGGGAAGGAGTAAATTTAAATGTTGCCTGTGCAGGATTTGGTTCAAGACAGGGAATTCCAAAAGGATCAAGTTATCTGAATTGGCTGATTTATCAAGATCACCAAATGTAAGTTCAGCATAAAAAAAAAAAAAAAAACCTTTGATTTTTATGTACAAACAAAAAAAACCACAAAGCTTAAAATATTACCAGTTCTACCAATGAAAATTCCAGATATATAACAGTAAGAAAAAACCTAAGTAGTAAGGATATGCATACTCATGTTTGGAAGACAATATTGAAAAATATCCATTTTCTAAAATTATTCTGTATTGGTAGCAAGATCTCAGGGGTTTTTTGTGGATATTAAGCTGATTCTATAATTTTCATGGAAATATAAAGGTAAACAGTAGGTGACACTAAAGAATGAGACTAATCTTAACTACCAGGTAGTGTTACTAATTAAAAAGCTGAGTAAGATAATGTGGTATTAGCAAAAGGATATCCAAAGGACTGCACCCAAATCAAGCGTCCAGAAATGAACTATTGGGTTTTTGTTGTTATTGTTTTAATTAAGATGGCTTTGCTGCACAGTAGAGAGGATGAGTTGTTCAATCCATGGTGTTTGATTAATTAGATATCTGTATGAAAGAAAAACTTCTGGCCCATTTCACACCACATATGAAAAGGTTCTAGATGTAAATGTGAAAAGGTAAAACAAAACTATTAATTTTTAAATTTCATTATTTTCATGGCCTTAAGCTAGACATATTTCTTAAATGTTTTTATTAAAACACTATAAGGGAAAAAGATTTTAGTACATTAAGGTTTTAAGAGCTTTTCACCAAAGTGTAAAAAGAACCAAAGAGTGGAAAGTTTATATAACAGACACGATATTCACATATATACATTATATAATTGAGTACAAATCAAAAAAAGTTCAGTAGAAGAAATACAATTCCTAAAGAGTATTAAAATATTAAAAATCTGTAAAAAGAGAATGTGAACAACTTTGGAAGACTCGACAGGATCTGCTAAAGGTAGGCCTTGACCAGCAATTCCTTGATATGTACCCAACAGTGATGCATATATTTGTTTACCTAGAAATATGTATTAGAATGTTTACAAAAGAACTATTTGCTTGCTTTTTCTCCTCCCCACCAATTTCCTGTTCCCACCACACAACCACTCACCTATTATTCTAATGACTCTAAGTTCTATTACAATTTACAAACAAGGACTTGCATATATTTCCTAAGAACTATCCTTTAGTATAAACACAATACAGTGATCAAAGTCTGGAAATTTAATGTACACTAACTAATATGATTTAATTTTCAATCCATTTCTAATTCTATCTGTTCTCGTAGTAGTCTTTAAAGCATTGTTTTTCCTGATCTATGAACCAATCCAGGATTCTGCATTGCATTTAGTGTTCTACTCAATCTTCTTGCAAGTTTCATGAAAGTGGTAAGTTTGAAGAGTTGAGAGTGGTGGAATATTCTTCAGCATGAATGTCTTAATTGTTCTTATGTTTAAAAACAATACATTTGTGCCAGGAAAATCACAAGTGATTTATCATTGGAATGCACATAATCATTAGGATAAACATTAGGTATGTTTGTCTATTTGTTTTAATAGTTTAGTTGATTATAATAGTATGCACTGTTTGTCTACTCTAATTATTCCCTTTATGGAGGGAGATGCTTTGATACCATAGCTATTTTCATAATGTGTTTTGGTTAAATTAGTAAAATGACTGCCCACAGATTTTTCTTATAGTATTTACTTATATGGAAGAACTTGTAATTTTAGTATTTACTTATATGGAAGAACTTGTAATTCCCATCATATAAGAATGGTTTATCAGTGTGGATGATAGATTATTTTTATTGATTTTAAAATGTCATCCATTTCTGTCCTAGATTTAACATGTGCAAACGTCATCAAGCTAACTTCTGTACATTTCTCCATTTCTTTGTGTACTTGATTATTTCTGCTGCAGCAACATATTCCATCATTACCTGTAGTTTTTGTAACTAGTCCTGGAATTAGCTATTTCAAATAGACATGTTCCCTTTTAAGGAGAACAGTATTTAGAGACCTGGATGCTAGGTCAGTTTGCACTAGCGTGACTGGCTTCTCTGAATTGTCAGAAGACCGGGAAGCACATCATGAATTCATATGATATGACTAATCTAATATTAGATAATCAAATATTACCAGTCATTTCCCCTCTTTCTATGTGTTACTCTTTTCTCCCACAGTAAGAATACCTATAGCTCTAGTCATTTGTTTAATTTTACAATACATTATAGCTTCAGTAATATGTATGTGATTTATATTATCACAGGCAAAATTGGACCTTAATACTTCTTTACACTGTTTTGTTTTCTTTAGACAGCTGCTTTAGTCAAGTATTTAATCAATAAAGTATTGATTAAAAAGTACATTTCCTCTTGGTTGTTTGATTCATTTAAAAGAGAATTAAGTTCATTTGTTTGTATTCAATTTTAGGTTGTTTTTTGTGTGACTTACAGTCATTTAACTTTTGAATATGTAAGATACTTAAAATATTTCAAAACTCAAAACTATACAACTTTACTATGAAATGTGTACCTTTTGTCACTTTTAACTATTTCTACCCATCAAGGGATTCCCCTCATTATCTTCTATTTTCAAAATGTTTGTTTTGTATATAAATATATACACATTAATAATCCAGTAGATGTGTGTATACAAAGATACTCTATTTTCCTTTTTTATGGCTGCATCCATTTCATGGCTGTACCATACTTTATTCAACCATTTTCCTTTATGTATTGGGTTCTTTGCCTTATTTTACAATTAAAAATAATGCACAGTACATCTATGTATTTGTTTTTATATCTCCAAGCGAACTTTTAGGCATGGAATTTAGAAATGAATGCAATGTAATTTTGTTAGATATTAGTATGCCCCAAAATATGGGCATACAATGTAATCACATAACACTTGTTGGGACCACAGTGCACCAGAGTACTCTTGAAACCTGTGGACTGAAATTAGTTCTTACAGCACATTTATAGATGAAATCAGCAGACATTGTGTGTCTTAGGCACTGGGGGTAAAAACAAACCTTAGGGGTACCTGCACTAGGAAGCCACTTCAGCATGGGACAAATGGTCTCCCGTTCTTTTTATGATCCTTGAGCAGACAGAGTGACTTGATAGAGAAAGTATGGCAATACTTCCCTGAGCGTGAGTTCCCATTTACACCAAATTCTAGTTTACACAGAAATATTCCTATATGTGAGAAATAGCACTGGTAGTCTTACATACATCTGCTGGTAATTTTAGAAAAAGAAGGAAATGAACTTTGGAAAGGGAAGGGGAAAGCAGAAGGCAAAGTAAGACTATAGGGACAGCCTCATTTCCAACACAGTGTGGGGAGAAACCTCAAGCCGAGAACTTCCCTCCTGTTGGTATAAGTGAGCAGAGTGATAAGAAAGTGAACTTGGGAACAAGGAAGAAGAAAGTCATAAAACTTTGAGTTATAAAAGTTGAGAGTTCTTAAACATTTGGACGGAGATCCAGACAGACGTGTTGGGGAAAAAAATACATTTCAGCAGTCAAAAGCTCTTTAAAGATCGAATTGGAAAATGAGAATCCAGAGATTTGAAAGCTAACTGTACAATGCTATTGATAGTCTATTTCATGCAAAACTATTTCAAATATTCATGATTATAGAAGTACCTACAAGGATGTTCATTAGCTTGTTTGCCACTGAAAGATAAATTAATTCTTTTTTGTCAAAATGTCCTAACTTATTTTTATCTATTGATTTTCCTATTATGGAGATTTAAAATAAAACTGTTTCACAAAGCAGGTATTTTCCTCTAGGGAAACTAACTTTCTGATTTTACAGCCATATTTTATTTAGAAGAGTGTTTGTTAACATAAGTGCCCTAACAGTTTTGTTAACTCCATCCTTAAATACAAACAAACTGATCTTTGAATAGTCTGTGCCAGTGCTGTATAAACTATTCAGAGTAAAATATGAGGAACATCTTTTAAAGCCATGGTCTAAATATTCTGCCAGTACCAGAAATAACCCAAGTTGCTTTCTATAATATTGTTTTATTATAACCATAACAGTAAAATGATGTTGTAGATTATAACCTTAAAATATAAAACAAGAACAAAGGGGAAAGCATCTTTTATTCTTTTGCTACGTCTTCAAATTTTGACATAGGTTTCACTGTTGTGATAGGATTATATAGCTCACATTCTGCTTAGAAATACTGGCCACTAATTTGTAATTTTACAAACTTTTTGGTTCTAATAATGTACAAACTTTCTTCTTCAGGAAGATACTGGAACTTTTGGTTTGAAAGAGAATCACATATGAAAACAATTTTCTGAATGTCTATTATGACATAATTTCTGTATTTAATATAAAATGCTTTTAATAACTTATTTTAGTAACTTTCATTGAATTCAGTAAAATTTGTAACCTCATATTGTCTATAGTTTGTTTTTAATATTATATGAGATGTTAAATCTAGAAAATTAACTTGTCAACATCCTCATTGTCAAATTATACTTTTTCACTTTAATAGGACTAATATTACTGTAATATGTGACTTTCAAATTTTCATAAAATTTGTTAGAGTGTGAGGAAAATTGGAATATTTGATACCTCTAATTTGCCATTGACCATTCTACTTCAGTGTAGAATTTTCTATAGGTCTCCTTCACTGTACATTGACCTAAGAGTCAATAGCATGACTCATTGCAGTTTTGAGAAAAATGAATTTCTCCAAGAAGTCCTACAAAGGCAAGTATATCTCAGTTTTCACTTCTACTTTACTCTTTTAGTAAAGCTGAACATAACTGCTTTCCCTTTCAGCTCTGTGCCCACCAGAAATGTGTTTATGTGCTTTGCTTAAATCATACAGGAAGAGGAAGGCTCCTACTGGAAACCTATTAAATTCCATAACTGTTCTAAGGTCACAGTGAGAAGTCTCAACAATTTGAACATCTTATTTGAAAACATTTTGTTATTTGAAAACTATTTTATAAATGATATCATGAAAATAATACTACAAAGTCAAGCATCTTAGAAAATATTATTTATTTTTATCAAAGTTAATGGAATCTTTTTTGTAAATGAAACATCTCTGCTGTTTAAGTCAGCACCCTTCTTAAGTATAATATTTAATTAAATATAATAACTTCTCCAATGAATGTACAAGTATTTTTCCTTAAAAGAATAAATGGAATTCAAATATTTACTGTTACATACTAATTACACCATGTGCTGTCTAAAATGTCTTATGCTTTCTCAAAATCATCAAATGCCCTCAGAAAGACTCCCAAAAAGTCATGTATGTCAGAACTGTTTAATATTTAATAACTTATTACAAAGCAGTTTGCATTTTAATTTTTAGTACATTAACATTTCATATTAAGACAATAGTGGGTTGCATGTGACCTTCCTTATTGAAGGCTTATTCTAGCAAAGTAATCACAACGTCGTCGTCTCGGCCTTGCCATAGCATCTCTCCTTCAAAGTCAACCAGCCCGTGTTTCCTGGCACGCATGAGAATGCCCACGACTTTATCTGAAATACGAACATATCTGTCAAAGAGGTCACCAAAAGTAACCTGGATCTTGCCGTCGCGTCTGTGGCGCGCCATTGTGCGGATAACGAAACACAAGTCCATAATTTCTCTGTAGATATGCTCCTCAGCTCTCTTGGCCCTTTCTGCAGTTTTGGTTCCCTCCTTAGGACGGCCGTAGCCTTCATCTCCTTTGTGGAGGCGGGTGGACATGGCCAGCTGATAATCAAATTCTTCACTGAAAGGATTGAGCTTCTGGGACTGGATGTGTTCATCAGCCCACTGTTGCCATTTCCCTTTCAGGTTGTCAACTTGGCTGTATTTCTGCTGGGCCTTGCAGCTGAGTTTCTCTGTAAATCTGTTTGCCCTGAAGGAGAGAGAGGGTAAAGAATCAAGATACCGATATTTTAACACCCAAACGTTTCTTTCCTCTTTGTACTTCTGGAATAGATATACATCTTAATGTAAGTATACATTTCTGTTTTCATTATAAAAGAAACATCAGGGGCCTCCCTGGTGGTGCAGTGGGTTAAGTACGCACTATGAAGCAAACCACAGCCACTGCAGCATGAGTTCGATCCCTGCTGCAGGCCGGAGGGGGACCCACATGGCACGGCAGACCCCCCCCTGCTGTGCCCACTGCTCCCCTCAGCAGTGTATTTCCGTTGATCTGCCTGTTCTGCTCTCCGCTCTCTGTGGTGAATCCTCTCACCCGCCACACACACACCTCTGGCCTGTACCCCAGTGCTTGTATGCATAAATAAATAAATCCTTAAAAAAAATCAACACAATGCAAAAAATTAGAAATGAAAGGTGAATAGTCATACAGTTTTATCATTGCTCTCAACCTGGTGTAGATTCCTCTGTTTCCTCTGTGAGCAACAATTCTTTACATACTAAGGATATTAAGCTATTTCAAAAAAATCTTCTTTACACAAAGCTATTGCAAATGTGTATCTTAAAGTTGCATGTTAATAAGAACAATAACAGCAATAAAGACACAAAAACCAAAAATGAGGAGACAGGGACAGACTGGGGACACTTGGTGGGGAGGGGAGGGGGCGGGTTGAGGGAAGATGGGAGCACAAGGGACTGAGGTGATGGTACACTGGTGATATGGTGATGGGGAATACACGGGGATTACAATTGATGGCAAGTATATGTAAATTTAAAAAAATTTACATTAAAAATTTTTTAAAAATAAATTAAACTAAAAAAAATAAAGTTGCATGTTAATAACATTTTAAAACTGGAGTCATAAGTGCATGGGGCTTCTAAAATCAGTTATCAGCCCCAAATAAGGCTTATTCCACCAACATACATTGAAATATTTACTCAGGGACAGATTCTCGTAAATGGATTTTTAATGAGGGTATATCTGTACTGCTATCAATGATGTACCACAAATTTTGAAATACTGATAGAAAACACCAGTTAACAATAGTCCACATACTGACACTTGTACTAGCATTCTTTTAAGCATTTCATTGACACTCCACAACTGTTCTGTGAGGTGCACAAAATTCTTCACAGATGAGGAAAGTAAGTTCAGAGGGGTTAAGTAACTTGCTTGAAGTCATAAACTATTAAGAACTGGCATTTAAATCAAAGTTAAACTTATTCCTGAGTCTGTGAGTAATGCCATGAAACACCACCTTCATCCAGTGACAGAGGAGGTATTCAAGCACAAACCATCAAGGCTAACATCAGAGCTCTCACCACTGTGCTTCAGTGATGCTGCTCGGTTTTCAGGTACTGTGTATGATACAGGGATGAGTGATGTTTCCAGTGTGTGTGTCTGCACTTGCCACTTGGAATGCATTTTCCAAATAGATATAACTAGCATTGGAAAGTGTAGATAAAGTGTCATGAGGGGACAGGCCTAATTTTTAAATAGGCAACATTTTTTTTTAAAGGACTTCCCTATTCTGTATCTCCAGATCCCAAGATTTATTTTGCTTAGTTCTCTCTGCCTTCATGAGTAAAACATTCACAGACAATCTAATAGTCAAAGATTCGTATTCCATACTGTCATAACCACCTTCTTCCTAACAACCAGGGTACTCATGCCTAGAAACTTTGGGATTGGAGACTAAAACAGAACTGAAGTTGCATATGTGAATAGCATGAACCGCCTAAGTCACTCCTTCTTTCCATTCTCTCAAATTTTGCTATTGAAAACAGGGAAAGGGTCAGATTCCTCATTATCCAAACTCATTTCCTGAAATGTGCTAATCCAAATGCAGGGAAATAACAGATGTAATTAGGAAGTCATACATTCTGGTATTAGTGTTATTTTCTCAAGAGCAAAGACATCCACTAGATGGCGAACGTTCATTAATTCCCTCATTCTGTGTTTCCAAAAGGTCTAAGTGTGCTATATTCAATTTCACTATCAAATAGAATTCAAACTTGGAATATACGGCTACATAAACACTACTTTTATAGCCATATGGAAAAAGTGTATGGTAAAGTTAATTGGGACAGAGCATCATATAAAACTGCTTACATAAATACTACAACTATGAAAATTCATGTGTATGGAAAAGTAATAAGCATTACACCACATTGCAGGGGAACAGATTTCTCTTGCCTGCTGGTCTGTGCCATCAACCATCACCTGCCTTTCTATAGACTGCCCCTGTTCAATGTTCAGCTGCCCAAACTGTAATGGTCTATTTGATCTCATTTGCAAAGGGTACCAAACCTCTTGGCCCCTTAGCCCCATGGTAATCTTCAAAACAAACCCAAGGTCATCCCAGAGATCTCAAAGCTCATACCAGATTTGAGGCTGGGACATTCTGCTAAAGAAAAAACCTGAAACATTGAAAGAAAGAAAATAGGAAAGTGTAATTCATTAGCACATACTTTTTGTATTCTGAGTATCAATTGTGATTCTGCCTTATAGTATAAGTGAACAAAAACTCCTTTCAATGGACTTGCCAAACAAAATCACACTCATTTCTCAAGCAGTATTTGAGAGTCCCATCAGGCAAAAAGTGCCATTAGGCTCAGATGAAGCTTCCTGAGCACAGCTAGGATTACTGCTGACATTAAGAACTGCTGTTGCTTTGCACAACATTCTGGTACCCCCTGTACCCTCTGTAGACCAAAGGAAAGGATCTATGGAAAAAGCAATTTAATTTCCACACCTCCAGGCCAAACCTGAGAGCCAAGCTTCTGGCACCGTGAATGGTTTGGATCACCAAGGCATTAATGGGTGAAATTTATTAAGTAGCCCCTCTAGTCCATTGTTTTCCATTAGTATTTAAATAATAATATCTGGTTTTTTGTATGAGGGCAAAGAAACTTAGAATCTGCGAGAATAATCATGATTCAAACCCATCTCTCATTGAAAACTTATGCACTGATCTTGCCAGCACTTGAGAAGGTGTTCATGTGCATGCCTGATCTCAGGAACCCTGAAATGAGCCCTGTACAGTCCCCACTTCCAGGTGAGACAGTTCAGAGTAGAGGTCAAGAGGGTGAACTACAGAGTAAAGGTCAAGAGGGTGAACTACAGAACCAGAATGCCTGGCTGTATAATTTCCTAGTGCTTCTTTTTCTTGTGTTCCCATGTATCAAATGGGGGTAATGATTATACCTACCCCATGACAATGTTGTGATGATTATATGAATAATTTCATGAAACATGCTTTGACAGGTGTCAAAGATGAGTACATACATTTGAGAGAGGTCTCAGTGGTCATCTCCCTGCCTCAGCTCAATTCAAAATACGCTAAGAGGAAGATCTTTATGGTGCCATCCTCAGTCTTTATTCTTATGGGTTTTGTTATTCCACTCAAGCACGCATGCCAAAATCTACAAGGCCAGACCTTAGGCTGTGCCTCTCTATGTTCTGACATAATAGATATTTTTGACCCTGAATTCTTGTATTGATGAAAACAGAAACACCACCCAATTGTGAGCACATCCTCAAGGCATCAAATGAGAGGTAGCACCTAGTCTGGTTTTAAAATATTTTACTGGGCATGTATCACCTTTATCACTAACGCACTGGATAAACTTCCCTTCTGAGCTTTGGAGGTCTCATGCCAAAAATGGGATAATACGGACCTCATATTATTGTGCAAATTAAAAGAACAGAGCATGTCAAGAGATAATAGCCTCTGTTTTCCATTTGTTTTTTTCTTTTTTGTAGTAATTCTAGTTCTTTCAAAACATTTAAAGACATGAGCTATAAACAGCTCTTTGTCAAATTAATTAACTGGTTTTGTTCTTTGCTTTCTGATTGTTCCATTAAACTTGAGAAGCACACCTACACATCTAAGTGTTCCCATAGGTAGTCAGTTTATAACCATTCATCACATCAGAGCTTTCCCCATATTTCAATACCCTGTAGTTGTAGATTAAAAATCCTGACTTTCTACTAAGAACAGGTGGAGTTACTGTAACAGTTCAAGTCAGTGTGTGTGTATGTGTGTCTATGCGTGACATCTAAATGTCTTAGGATTGTGATATTTCAATTATTTAGCTTTACTAGGATTTCTCTCTGTCTTCAAATAGGAATTTCTTTTGAAAGTTTGAAAAATTGCTAAAACAGTAGAATCTATGTAAATGATAATAGTGTTCCTACATTGGACACATGGGGATAGGATTGTGTAAATCTTGGAAGCCTTAATCTGACTTGTCTCCATACAATGGAATTTATTTCAAAAGGTTACTGCTGCTGTCATTTTGCAAAGGAGGAAACAGGCTTAGAAAAAGAACCATATTTTTGTTTTGTTTTGATTAGATAATTTAAGATCTACCGTATTAACAACTTTCAAGTGTATGATACAGGATTGCTAACCATAGTCAGGGCAAAGCTGGAATTTTAACATGTGTCTGTCTGACTTTTGTCTGCTCTCAAAAGTTAAATAGTAGCCTCTCTCACCTGTTTACAGGCATAGGGATCTGTACTCCACAGGCACTCTATGGGTGGATGTATTTTCTGATAATATTAAAGACTGACCGGGACAGGGGAAATTCTTCTCCTAACAGTTTGTCAGTAACACTTTACTCTGAAGAGAAATGAGCAATTATATTTTTTATAGAATTGAGCTAAAGTATTTACCCAAAATAAGCACCCCTCTTTGGTGGTTTCATCTTTGCTGAAGCTAAACTTTAAGTGTTCAGTTCAAAACAGAAAAAGAAAAAAAATAGGCCAAGCCCTTTTCCATAGATCCAATTCTGGACTTGGCACTGCCCTTTTAACCCAGGGCCATGCCTCCCCTGACTGCAGGATCTCACTGCCTACCCAGTCTTTGACATTCTCACTCTAACTTTGGTAATACTTTTCTGCTCTCCAAGTCCCTGGGCTCTTTGGGGCTCATAGCACGATGAGGAACTGAAGGATGCATTCACTTACTGGGAGGGCAGGGGACGTTTGATTCTCGCAGTGGTCACCTGCTCTCCATCCTGCTCGGGTCTTTCCTCGGTCTCCCCACCATAGCCACTGTCTTCTGTGTCGATGCTATCGCTCCTCCAGTTGGGCTCATCATGCTCCATCTCTTTCCAGCCTTTGGTGAGTTCAGATACCAGGTTGGCACATTTTCTCCTCCGTGTTGGGGAGCCACGGCTGTGGAGGAGTCTGTCAATGTCATTCTCTGACTGCTCAGGGTCAGGTTTGCCACTGTCCTTTTCATATCTGTGACGGAGGTTGCTCACGTCCCCTTCTCTCTCATAAGATTTGCTGACAACCGTTTTTGTCACTTCTTTCCTTTTGATATGGGGGACCTCAGTGATGTCCTCTGCGTTTTGTCCATCTCTACATCCTTCTGGCTCTTGAGAAGCAGGTGTGAGGACACTCTGAGCTTTCTGGTCAGGAGTGGAGTGTGTCACTGGTTTAGGAGTTTGGGGTGGGTCCTGGGTCCCTCCAGGGAGCCAGCCAGCAGGTTCCTGGGTTTGCCTGGTGTTGTTCTCGTTTGCCCACTGCTGCCAGCCTCTGGCCAAGCTGATCACCAAGGTGGCTTTGCGGACCTTCTGGAGGGCACTCTTGGTGGGCCCCTCTCGTTCCTTTTCTCCTGGAGCCATATTACCCCTCTTGTCTCTGCTGATAGCCTGGCACCAGCTGACTGTGGGCCAGTGGAGTGCCTGGGATTTAAATAGAAGCAGGGTGTAGAATGTGGGAGGAGAGCTTGGTGATGGTGGAAACTATGTCAAACATTTCTTGCCAAGATATGATGCCTTCCCCCTGATGCTGTTCTTTTTTTAAACCCTGAAGGCTCCAGTTTCATCACAGCAGAGGGACATCTCTGCTGGTACAGCATAGTGTCAGGGTGGAAATCACTAGATCTGACCATGTGCTTGGCCTTATGTTTTTCTTCCCCTTAAAATATGGTCTTCCCATTCATAGGGTCATAAAATACATGCACCGTTTATGCTGTGAACATTATAAATGTTTCTGTTCTCATTTAAACCTTAACAGACCTCAATATAGCACTTATTAGTCCCACTTTGTATCTGAGTACAATGAAATCTAACTTCCTATAAGTAATTATATCAGAGATCCAAATCCAGATCTACATCGGCCAAAGCTTCTGCCTCTGTTCATTCTATTTATCAAAGATCATAGGTAGACTTTTCCTTTTGTCTTCAACTCCATTAGATACAGTCTTTAGAGATGACCTTATCTAACCTTCCGTTTCCGGAGAAGAAAGTTTAGGCTCAGTAGGAAGAGAAGGGGTTCCAAGGCCCAAGTAATTGAAGTCTAAGTTCCAGACTTGAATTACTGTGTAAATAAATTTTATTCATATGCATGAGAATGGTTATAATTCTAGTCTAATTTTATTTTATATCTTTCAGTTAAGACCTGCTTGTACATTGAATTTTTTAGGTTATTATATGAAATTTTTTCAAATATCTTGTTTGAAAAACCCACTTAAAAACAAAATAAGTGTTGTCAGAAACAAGCCCCATCCCAACCTTTCATTTTTTAAGAAAAAAGATTTAAGCATTTATTTATGCATATAAGAATGGAGGTACAGGCCAGAGGTGCGAGAAGTGAGAAGATTCACTAGAGATAGAGTGGGGAGCAAACAGACAGACTGACTGAAACACACTGTTGAAGGGAGCAGTGTGTGAGGCAGGAGAGGTCTGCTGCGCCATGTGGGCACCCTCCCTGGCTCAGACCAAACGTGTGCCCCAGTGCTGTGGATGCCTCACAGTGCATGTACTGGGGAGGTCCCCAACCTTTTGCTTTTATTTACACCCTGAGTTGGCCTTTTGGTTCATAGGGAAAAAATACTTTTGTGAAAGTTTTCAGACAAAGACTGAAATATGATTTTTTAACAGTATTGGAGAGATGGACCATTTGGACAGACAAAGAACCATCTATGAAGTGTTCTAAACCAGATAAAAATGTTCCAAGCTCAGCATTGAATAATTTTTTAAAGACAAGTAGAGCAGTTTATAGACTTTCCAATTGCATCCTTTCCTCCAATCTTGACATGCAGTTAACCATACTGATTGAAAATTGCTAAGAGCATTTTAAAAAGAGGTATGTAAGAAAATTCTGATAATAATGCAGTTATTTTGAAAACAAATATTGATATTAGTTGTTCATCTTGAGGGTGATTTACCTCCTAATTTTAAAACAATTTGGAAGATGATTTAAAACTCTAGAAAATCCGTCAGATATGTTTTCAGAATTCAACAATATTTATAACATTACTGAGGTATAAAAATACAGAGACAAAAATTCCACTTAAGATGAAATTTATTCGCAAGAAAACTATTACAAAAAAATAAAATAAAAGATTTAAATCTGAATCTGAAACTTCTGGCAATCTTCTTTGGAACGTAGATATGCTGAGGACTATTTGGTTCCTCAGATATTCTTCATACTACTCGGAAGGTGTGGGGAAGAAATAGGGTTCCTCATTCTAAGGAATATGAGTTTAACCCAGGATCAAACGAGTTTGTAGCTTTCATAGGGACTTTTCTCCCTTACCCATATCTGTTGCACATTCACTTTTGATAGAGAAGATAAGAGACAACAGAACATTCCAACTCCTTCACATATTTACAAGCATAGCAATCATTTACTTGGGACTTGGCAACTGTCAGAAGAAAGGTGACAAAAAACAGAGGCAGTTACTTAAAGAATCTGGTCATTCCTTCCTACCTGCTGCTTCCATGGGAACTGTGGTCCTTTATTTATACTTCTCCATAGGGGAGTGTGAAATCCTTTTTTCCTCATACCCACTTTGGTCTTTCCTTCCCTAAATCAAGTTCTATATGCTCCTACCTTGCATTTTTTGATTATTAGAGAAACATTATATCCTTTCTCAGTCTCCCTCTAGATTCAGTGTTTTACTGAATTATTAATATAAGGTGTAAAAGAAATCAAAAGCAACGCTCAAAGACAAGATATAGTGAAGTAAGAAGTAGCATTCAGTTGAGTTTACTATGCAAACATGAGATAAACTGTAGGTGAAAATTAATGTTTTTATAAACATTTAATTGAATATTCATAAGTAGAAATACTTCATTGAATATTCATAAAAATGCTTTGAAAAAATATTTGATCTAATGACATCACTGTGGGGGATAAATTTAGAAGTCAGGTATTCAATCCTCCTCACAACCAGCTATGTGTTTTTTATTTTATTTTAATTTTATTGAGGTAACATTGGTTCATAACACTGTATATGAATCAGAGGCCTAGAGTCACACCTCCTTAGATGCATGTCACCACACCACACCTACCACCAAGGTGCCACAGTCTCCATTGTAGTTCATTGTGCACCCTCCCACTCCTTGACGTGTAGCCTAAATTCCAGTCAAATTTCCAGGGTTTGTTAATGGTTTTTACCCAGCTATATACTCTTGCTAAAGAGATTTCAGAAATCTGCATTTGCTCAAATATTATGAGGCATTAATTTGATCATTTCTACATAAATTAATGTTACTTATATATTTATTTTAAGAATATATCATGAAAAGTTTTTTGTGTGAAGCAGAAAGAATGACTTCAGTTGAATTCACTGTACTCAGTGCTCATGGAGTGAATAATGTGGGCAAGGTACACTTGCAGACAGTGTGGGGTTGCATGTAAAGCTAAGCAAAACAGAACCTACTTTTAAGCATTTCTCAGTCTTGCCAGGAAAATACATACTTTTTTGTCTTTATGCCTTTAACAGTCTGGGGGGAAGAAGTACATTAGAAGTATAAGGAAAGCTTTATGAGATCATTGAGCAAAGAATGACTGGTTTTATTGGAAATATGTTACAGAAATGATCTTTATCTGGTCCCTCAAAGAGAAGAAGTTTACCAGGTAGAGAAAAGGTATGCTAATTTGACGAGCAACATGAACAAAGTTTCAAATGCAGGAAGGTACACTGCACTCCTAGAAATTTTTTAAAAAGATTTTATTTATTTATGCACAGAAGAACTAGGGTGTAGGCCAGGTGTGATGGGATTCACCAGAGACAGAGTGGGGAGCAGAACAGGCAGATCTACTGAAATATACTGCTGAGGGGAGCAGTGGGTAAGACAGGAGAGGTCAGCTGTGCTATGTGCATCAGCTCCCTGGCTGGGGATCAAACACTAGCCACATTGGTGATAGTGCTGAAACTTAAGCCCTGTGCCACTAGCACAGCCCTTAGAAACTTTCAACAGGCAAGGATAGCGATCAATCACAAACTCAAATGCCTCCAGGACCATGCAGGTCATTTAAATGTGTGAGGTGAATTGGATAGTGGGCAACTGTGAAATGATGTATCTACAGAAGTGGGAAATAGGGATTTTTGCTTGAACTCTTCCAATTCTTTAGTGACAACA
Source organism: Galemys pyrenaicus (assembly GCA_019455555.1). Lineage (NCBI taxonomy): Eukaryota > Metazoa > Chordata > Mammalia > Eulipotyphla > Talpidae > Galemys > Galemys pyrenaicus. The sequence continues at coordinate 4,886,667 of JAGFMF010011395.1, read as the reverse complement.
CACATTTGTACTGCACAAGTTCCTGCTTCTCAAAGAAACTTCCTAGTCCAGTTGACTGTGAAGCCTTGTGGACAGTTGTTTTGTCCCATTGATGTATCCCAGGCACAGAGAATAGTACGTAGACACTAAACAAATAGTGAATCAATGGTGATAGACAGGGGAGATTTTACTGCATAGCTTTGTGTGTTTTGATAGTGCATTTATTTCAAAAGTAAAACAACAGTAGGATGACAGGTAGATATACCTCAGATTTATCCTACATGTATTCCTACATGTTTCAGAACATATAGGAGTCAGTTTCCATTGCCATGACAATGTTTTGAGTAGAGGGTCAGAAACATTCGGTTGATCTGAGCGTCCCCAAATCACCCTATATTCCCCTAAGTGAGGGAGGGCTTCTGTTCTTCCTCTTCAGTCCTGCAGAAGTGCCATGGGGATGATTTCAGCCTGGTCTGACCCCTGTAAAAGGAATGGACTTGCCACAGCTTCCTCTTCTGTGTGTTCTCAGATGATTGCAGACTAGCAGTCTCAATATTTCCACTTGCTGGAAGTTAAACTATGTCCATTGTCCAATTCAAAAAGCATTCACTGAGACTCAGGTAAGTACCCTAAATGTCAGGGGTACAAAGATGAAGAGACGCTGTCCTCATCTTCCCAGGTATATCATCTAATCAGAAATTTAGGCACAAGTGGTAGTTATAGGGACTTCATCAGTAGTTAACACAGAATTTTTTTTCTAAGTCTAATATTTTGCAAGGACTGTGGTGAAAATCATTACAAACTTGTTTGTTTAAAACAGAAACTTATTTTCTCATATTTTTGGTGTTCAGAAGTAAAGAAGTCAGCCTGTTTTTTCAAAGCTCCAGGGGTGAATCCTTCTTTGCCTCTTCTAGCTTCTGGTACTTCTAGGCTCCCTTGGCCTGTGACTATATCACTCTGATCTTGGCTGTGTCTTTCCATGGCCATCTCTTCTGTGCCTTTTCCTTCTCTATCAAATCTTTTCCCTTTCTTGCTTTCTTTTTTAAATATTTATTTATGCACACAAGAACTGGAGTGGAGGCCGAAGGCATGGGGTGTGAGAGGATTCACCAGACACAGAGTGGGAGCAGAACAGGTAGATAGACTGAAATGCACTGCTTGTGGGGAGTAGCAGGTGAGACAGGAGAGGTCTGCTGTACCATGTGGATCACCTCCCTGGCTGGGGATGCAACTTGTGCAGCAGTGGCTAAGGATAGCTTCAAAGTGCTAGGACCTATCCCCTTGTCACTACCAGAAAGGCCCTCCATTTCTCTTAAAGAACATTTCTCACTGGATGTAGGGACCAACAGAGATAATCCTGCATGATCTTATCTCAAGAATCCCATAAATTAATTACATCTGCAAAGACCCTGTTTCCAAATGCGGTCATATTCATAGATTCCTGGGCATATCTTCTTTGGGGCCACCATTTCACCCACTATAGTCTTCTTGCAGGGTGTCTTCTGTCTCTTAGCATCCTACCATGCTCTTAGTCATCTGTGTACTATATGGGGAAACTCAGCCTGAGTTCTCTACCCAAATGAGTAGTGTAAATATGCATTTCACAGAATTATTGTAAAGATTAAATGGGGCATGGAAGGTAAAGCTATTAGTACAGTTCAATACTTGTTCAAACAGATGAACTTTATGGCTAGCATCTATGCCAGAAAACTGCCTTAATTTCCCCAGTGCCACGGTAAGCACTGGAAGCATCCTCCAATTTTAGAAACACTGGCTTTGCTTAGAACCTTGCAGCTAGCTCATAGACAGTTGGGAGTTTACTATTTCAAGTTTGGGGACATGGGGTTGAGGGCTGAGTAATGTTAATTTCAAACCCCTCTGACAGGTTTATCTTCAGATTTCTTTCTTGCTTGCTTTTTCAAATAAAGATAGGTACTCAAAGAGCCAAAGGAAGCTGAGTGTAGAGGTGTTTTGTTTAACATCTGTCTGTCATCTAACACCCCTTGCACTCCAAGGGGAGAGAAGAGAGGCTGACTGAGAGCTAAATTTAAGTTGTTTAAGCAGCATTTATAAAGGTAGATAACAGCTTCCTCTCTGGAAGAGATTACTGAAAAGAGAAGCTTTCATTCCATGTTTGTTTCTTTACTCTTTTGGTGAGAATGAATCCCCTCTCCTCCAGGGAGAGTTATTTGTAGTTACTTAAGTATGGCATTTTAAATCTATTAGGTCTTTTCTTCCAAGTAAATATTTATTATATCAAAAACCAAGGAGTGTTTATAGCCTTTTTTTTTTAAGTAAAAGACTTGTCTGATAGTACTTAATATATAAATATTTGGTCAATGAAAATGTCCCTGAAGGCCTACTTTCTAAAACAAATAAAGAAATCTCTTATTTAAGGGATGGTGATTGTTAAGATCTGAAGCAACACACTTCTAACACTCCTCAGCAGGCAGCATGGGGAATTCCTAGAACAGGCAGAATTCTCTCCCCTGGGTTGACAGTCTTAGTCAGGACAGAAGTCACTTGCCTGTGAAACTGGATGGAGGTGTGCCAGCTAGAATGTGCCTGAAGCTTTCATGCAAGTGTCAGATTGTCTGTGTAAAACTTAGTTCCATAAACCTCACAAATGCAAAAAAGAGACCATGAGATGTCAATTACATTGACTCTGGGGAATAATGACCCAGGATAAATATAGAACAAAAATAAAAACAGATCCAGGCTTCCCTGGTGGTGCGAGGGGTTAACAAGAGCTTTATGAAGTATCCACAGTCACTGCTGCAGGAGTTTAATCCCCAGCCAGGGAGCTGACCCACATGGTCCTGTCTCACCCACTGCTGCTCCCCTCCGCAGTGTATTTCAGTCAGTCTGCCGGTTCTGTTCCCCACTCATTCTCTGGTGAATCCTCTCAACGCCCCCACCTGCACTCTGGCCTGTACCTCCGTTCTTGTATGCAAAATTAATAAAATCTTTAACAAAATAAAAATATCCAGTTTTGATAACAATTGATAAGCTTACATTCAGTACTGAGAGAGCTGATGAGCACAGTGAAGGAATTAAGAGTAGGTGGCTAGGAACTCAAACTGCTGGGGACCCCAGATAGTGTCTTGGTGGTTCCCAGACCAGCCTATAGCGTCAGATTATCTGGGAGCTGTAGAAGTGCACTCAGGTTCTATTCCAGACTTAATGAGTCAGAATCTATTTAATAAGATGTACAGATGATTTAAAATTATAAAAGAGTTTGAGAAGCATTGACTAGTGTGGCATGCAGACCAGGGTGAATGCTAAGTGTTCCTACCCCCTATTGTTTACCCCTTTGGGAAATCCCCACCTCTTGTGTGTGGGTGGGACTTGTGATTTCCAACTGCAGAATATGGCAAAAGTGAAGATATTTCACAGAGATAATTAACCCAGTTGATTTTCAGTTGATTTTGAGTTAAAAGGTAAAGACACTAGGTGGCCCTGACTTTTTAAAGACAAACAAACAGCTCTAAAAGGAGGAATTGAACCTTTCCTGACGTAAGAGAATGTCTTTTGGGCTTCATGATATAAGTGGACACATTGGAGAAACATGGCACTAGGAAGAGCAGGTGGCCTCTGGGCCCTGAGGGCAGCACCTCCAGCCAGTCACGAGGCCCTCCATCCCACAGGGCCAAATGAATCCTGAAGACAACCCCAGTGCCCTGGGGAGCTGCCTCTTCCCTAGCTGAGCCTCAGGATGATAATCCAGCCCCCTTGCCCCAGGGCAATGCAGCTTTAAGATGTGCTTGGAATCTAGAGCCACAGAGACTGTAAGTTTGCATGTGCTGTTTTAAACTGTTTGTGGTAATTTGTTACAAACAAAACAAAACCAGGACCTCGAAGGAACGTTCTCCACTCTGTCTCACTTTGGCTAAGTATAAAAAGGGGATAAAAATTGTTTAACCATGGAGTTATTGTACAGATTAAGTATTATGTATAAAGTGCTAAAAATTTGGCTTGGTAAAACCTGGAACATGCTTCAAAAAACTGTACTATTTTATAATACACCTGAATACAGAATTCAAAACTGTATTATTTTATAATACAGAGAATGACATGTATATTCCCTGCCTTTGGAAAACTGCTTTTTGATGGGACCAAAGCAGGACAGACAAAGTGGACAATCATCCGGGAATAGTGTTATAACTTGTGTATATGAACAGCCCAAGTATGTCTTTTGAGTTTGTTTCAGGGAATATATTGGTAAATGCTGCTACAGTCTCCGTTGCTTGTCCTCTTAGGTTTATTCACCTAAGAGAATCTACCTGAGCAATGTCTCATCACAGCTCAAAGTAGAAAAACGCGTTATTTTCCTTGTATAGTCAGGGAAGTGGCACTGCAGTGGAAATTATATGTCCCGGTCATGGAGGAAACACATGGCATAAAAAGAGCTGAAAGCTAGCACCTTGATTCAAGCCCAGATTCCCCCACTCCACAGGCAGGTCACTGTGTCCACAGACAGGGTGAGGAAGAGGCGAACTATATTAAGTGGACATTTCCCAAAGTAAGTTTCATCGCTTGCATCTTCTGTTGATCACTCTGCCTGACCTGTGATCAATAAATAGCTCATCTTTCCCCTTTGACAGGATTTGGGGAACTTGCAAAATATTTCTTCTGATTACACACATTCTTGTAGGTGCAAACAATACAGAAGCAACAGCAGGTCCCAGAGCCTCTGAGTGAAATTTTGACAATAAAATTAGAAGGGGAAATGAATTTTACCCTTTCTCCTGACAGGTTTGTTAAAGCCCCTACGTGAAGGTTCATGCGCCTTGCAATTGCAAGCACTTACTTTTTGAGTATGCCTGTCATTCTTTGTCAGTGCCTCTGTTAGCTTCTTACTGAAATGACCTTGTATATTGTATTTTAAACACTGTTCAGATACTTTTAATTATAATGCCCTTTCAGGAGACTTGTACCTGGCAGCTGCTTGTAATAGTGCTCTTTGTTTGGAAGCTCAGTGTGTATTCAGGACTGCTCTTTATTCTGCTCTCCCCCAAAACACATTTGGTTCTTGGCAAATGCCACAGATGGGGGTCACTCTACAACTGAACTTTATAAATCATGCTCTGCTGCATGCAAACTGCCAGAACCATTTTTTTCCCCACAGAAACTTGTTCTAAGCCCCTAAAAGCTGGGATAAAGAAGAAGGTTATCTTCCTCAGTTCATGTTTTATTTTTCATTCCTTTATCAGCAAAGGATTTAGATTTTGTTGGTAATGCAAATATGCTATTCTGACCTGAGCCAGTGAGGTGGCTGATCTTCAAAAATATTATGTGTCCTCAGATATGCATGATAGTATGATGGAGTCTATATGTGTATGAGGAAGAAATATATAATGCATATTTCCTTATTAGTCACTTTACATGCCAGTTTCTACAAGTCTATGCCAGTGTAAAAATCACTTCAACTAATATCCAGATATCTGTATGTATTTAAATATACATATCCTGAATATTATGTCTACAGATTTATGTATAGAAGTGCTTGGATTTCTAATATACTCTAATCCTAAATACTAATATATTTTTTATTTGTAAAAACTATTATCAGACAAGCATATTTTTAACTCATTCAAAACTATATGACTTGGCATAATGAAAAAGAGTACCCATAAACTTTCCTTTAGATTGTTATTTGGTGCTGAGGATACCTAAAGAACACTGACACAATTCACTAATAATACTAATGATGATGATAATAATTATGCCTCTTTTAATCTAAATTCAGCTAAGTTATTATATATACTTTTTTAATGACCATATGTAGTGGGACAAACAGGCACAGTGCGGGTAGAGTTTCCCCAATCCTCAGCAAATCTCTGCTCTCTTTCTCTGGGCCCTCTGGCAATCTCTCATGGTTTTGCCTCTTCTGTAATCACATTGCTCACCCTCCCATAGCCATCCTTATAGCCCTAGGCTCAAGCATGCCCACATCCATACACAAACAGACATGCACACCCACGCTCCCACGCACCTTCTGCATCAACACAATCAAGGCCATAGGTGACAACCACAGAGGCTAGTGGCATAAAAAGCCTGACCAGTTCACTTACCCTACACCACATTAGGAGAGATCCATGACAAAAATCCTTTAAGAATCCTTCAAAGACAAGCAACACTAGGAAGTGGTAATTTTAGGTGTCAATTTCCCTAAAGAAAGCTTTCACAGTAACTGTGCCTTCATGAAGCCTTGACTGACACAAGGAAAACTAAGACAGTGAGATTAATTACATAATTATCTAGGAAATATAGCAAAGATATAAAATCTAGTTCATAACTTTGTTTTGCATCTTGTAAATGAACAGTTTGGAAAGCAGAACAGACTGAACATAGGAACCCTATGATGCAGGTGCACACAGAGAGCGTGTTTGCAAATACCCACAGAGATGGCACATTACCCAGCAATTACCTCTGCCCCAGGGACCTCCAGACACTCCAGACCCAATAGCTAACTGACCCAGGCACTTAGTGGGAACTTCGAGGTTTTACTCAGCACTCAGACTGTCCCAGTTGTTCAATAATTTGAATATTACCTATGTCTATTGCCAGTTAATATTTGTGCTGTAGTGAAATTTCAGTGATTCCAGGGATTTGCTGCTGTCTTAGAAAGGATCATGATATGTGTTCTCTTGTTTCTGTTGCTGTGTTCCTTACCTCTTCATTTCAAACTCTGAAAAAGTCACTGAGCCTATTTGTAATGTTCCGACCTGGGAAGCTACTCTACAGGATCTGATATTTGGAAATCTGACTACCTGAGTAAAGCTGCTAAAATCACTGAACAGGAAAGAAAGATAGAAAGGAAGTGGTGTCTCTACACGTGCTTTAAAGTAGTAATCCGAGGAGACCAGAAATACCAGAATGACCTCTTAGAGGCTGCCAGGATGGGGCTACAGAAGCTCCCTGGTTATGATAAGTTGCCCTCTGCACAGAGGAATAAAGAAAATAAACAAAGGCAGTACGTGATTTAAGTTACGTAAACCTCAGTTGTTTCTCTGTATGGGAGGATTAGTAACTGAAGTGTGAAAGATCTATAAGTGAACTTTGTCTTTCTGACACTATAATGATATTACAAAATTAAACCAACATTTAGTAAAATAAAGGGCCACCTTAAATTTCCAATATCATCTAAATGTTTCTCAGGACAAAAGTAGATCTTAGAGAAGGAAATTGAACATTAAAAGTTTAGATGTTATCTGTCCCAAAGGCGATTCAGAAACACTATCTCAGAGAAGGTTCATCTCAACCTTTATTTTGTATGGAATCAAAGTGATAATTTACCCCTTTATGACTTTAACTCATTTGATTCCTTAATCCCCACCTCTCAAGTAAAACGTTTTTTCTAGTTGGCAAATGACCAGCCCATATCAAGAAGAATCATTTATTGGGAGTTTTAACTGGTTTTATTTTGCTCTTCCCCAGGATCAGGTGTACTCTAAATTATCAGAAAATGCACAAAGCCATTACCTTTTCTTTCCTACTTAAGTGCCTTTCCAGGTCCCATAATGAGGCTTTTTCCAGTCAGTGGTTGAACAATATCATCTCATTTTCCCTACTTGTTATACTTTCCCTCTGGACTTGGCTTTCAGAAACAACCCAGCTGCATTTCAGCTGAGTTCTTTGGCCTTTGTATTCTACAGTCTCTTGTGGCAATTTGGGAGATCAGTTCACTGTTTTCACATTTAATAGCAACAGAAAGAACATATTCTTATTCACTATTTTTCAGCCATGTTTTGCTCCGCAGACAATGATGTTATGGGAAAGGTAGTTTCCTAACAGACTTAAATGTTTATTTTACTAAAGCATAAGCAACTTCTAGGACTGGCCTGTGATCTTAGTGAAGCTCAATTAAGTATTTTCTGTATAAACATTTACAGTGTGTTTTACACATGTCAAGAATTTATGATTAGACATTTTAATAATATGAGATTTGTATTAACTTAGGCTCCTGGATGCCTTTGGGGCTCTCAACTTATACTTGGGACAGTCACAAAATAAGGTAATAGCAGTGATTCAAGAAATATACCAAGATCTACATTAGAGGTGAGTTCCTGTGCTTAAATTAACATTTTTGAGTGCATTTAAGTGAAAGTAGCGTTTAAAGAAACTAGGCATAGTTTTAAAAGAAATTTTGAAGTTGTAAATAAAGTTAACAAACTTTGAAATCTAAAAAAGGACAAACCATGAACCAACTGTTTTTCATCTCTTATAGGTACTGAAGTGTAAAAATATTTGAAGTTTTTTTTATCCCCCATCCGCATTCCAGGTTCTCAATTCTTCCCCCTAGGGGTCAACCTAGATCTTAATTAAACTTTCTTTATACTTAGAATTATCATAAATATTCCATACATCCATCTGATTTTATTCATAACTTCCATTTTTCCTAGCATCTTAATCCACCAAAGACAGTTGACTCTCAGCCACTATTTATAACTTCCACACTTGTTGCTCTATACTTTGTCAAGCTCCACTGTACATCTTATTCCTTGATTTCTCCTCTATATCTTTCTATTCCTACTCATTGAAGTAAATGTTCCTAGAAGTCATGTAATAAGCCACATGAAAATATTCATCACCTTTAAAGCATGAGTGTTGCTGATATCAGAACTTACTTAGTATGAAGATAAAAGCAAAGGATTTAGTTTTGGGACAACTCATCCTGGCTATTCTCTGTCTAGGAACACAGCAGACATACTATGAACCCAGAGCTCAAGTGAGTGGATAGATAGTTCTACTTCTAACAGCTATGAAATTGCATCGACAAGATAGACCCCAAAGAGATCCTCCCAGATGATTCTAGAGAACCCATAGGAACCCTTTCCACAAAGTGAAAGTACATTTCCTTTAGCAAAATAAAGAGCACCTGAAGGCTACAGAAAACAAGAGGTTTTCTAAGCATCATCTCACCCTCGGCTGCCAGATAAAATACAGAATACAACAATATGAGAATACTTACATAATGAATTTATATTCATTGCTAATATAAAATTCAAGTTTAACTGGACCTCAATTTTATTTGTTAAACTTGGCTGTCTAGCATAATGCCCTGAATCTCTACCTGAGAAATAAGGGACTGCTGTCAAAGATACTATCTTTCCACCCATAATTCATTCCTTGGTTCTTTATTAGATCAATACAGGAAGCAGACCACCTAGACCAATATAATCTACTGATTAACATGCTATAAATGTTTTCCGAAGATACTCTAAGATAATATTCAACCCCAATACTCTCAATACTTTTACAAAGTATGTAACGCAATCCCACAAAACAAATCAGAAAGCAAATAAAAACTTAGGCTTTGTAAAAAAGTCCAGGTCAAATGAAAATAATAATAAACTTTGAATAAAACAAAACATTACATTTACTAGACTCATTACTCCTTACTAGTCTCTGCAGGATATTGTGAAGGAAAAGGAAGCCAACAAATTTGGATGGTTTTCAGCAACAAGAAACCCTAAGTGTTTGTGGGAAAACATCAGCATTTATTTTTGGATATTGCTTCAAAGTTTACAAGAGTCTCCTATTGTCTCATTTACATTTCACAAGAGTATATGTGAAATGTAAAAGTGATAGATCACTTTAGAAACCTGTGGCCCTTAATACTGAATGGCATTCAACACATTACTAAGTTGAATTATTATTTTCATATATCTACAAGGAAAATCGAGGTCCTGAGAAATTATGTAAATTACCCACTGTCAGAACTAAATAATGCCTGGGAAACCAGAACTTGAAGTCAGTATTCTCACTCTTGATTAAATAGTTTTACCATGTAATTATGTAACCTTTCTGAAAATGCTATAAAAAATTTCTATAAAAATTATAGTTCAGGAAATGCTGACTCAACTAATACTGAGCACAGGTTGGCTGTGTTATATACATCAAGCACTAAGCTAAGTGGTTTTATACAATTTCTCACTTAACAGGAACTCTTAACAGTTTATACAAAATCCATATATTTAAATCTTTAAATCCATAAATATGAAAATAAGTTTAAATGTTTTAGAGTAATCAAAATAAAAGCCTAACTATAAATACATTCAGTCATTCAACATATACTTATTGAGTAATTTCTAATAAAGCAGACATGGCTCTGTTGTCTTAAATTTTTGAAAGACGTTCTTGATGAAATAAAACATGTCCATTCACTGAAGCTGTTATATCTACTCATGCAAAATTCCTTAGACAAACACATAAAATCAATGTTTTCTAATCTTAGACAAATTCAAGCAAGCTCATTTATTTATCATCCCTTTACTGCAGGTTTAAAACTGCAATGAGGAAGATATACTTGTACTAAGATGTCATAATTGACCATCTGGCTGTGGTAGAAGACACGAGCAGACACAACTCCAATGACATGTGAGTTTGAAGTCATCTAATATATTAGTTAAAAAACCAGACCTCCCTGGTAGAGCAAGGGGTTAAAGACTCAGTGCTATTAAGCTATTGCCAGCCACTGTGTCCTGAATTCAATCACTGGCCAGGGAACTAATACACACGGCATAGCAAACCTCTCCTGTTTCGCCCATTGCTCCCCTCAGCAGTGTATTTCAGTAGATCCACCTGTTCTGCTCCCCACTCTGTTTTTGGTGAATCTTCTCACCCCCTGCACCTCTGGCCTACACCCCAGTCCTTGTATGCACAAATAAATAAAACAAATCTTAAAACAACAACAACAAACAAAAGACAACCTCTGTGAGTTATAAACCCTAAGGTTTCCACACATTTATGACGTTATTAATTTAACTGATATTTTTATCTATGGACTAGATATGTATGACAAACCACTAAAGAAATATATCAATGTTACAAATAATTAAAACAATTACTTGGAAATTTTTACAACGTTGAATACTTCATTCTTTGGCAATGTTAAATACACAAGGAAGAGTTTTCCTAGGACATTAAAAGACAATCACATATATAAAGCATGAAAGTCATTCACTTTTACCCTCATTTTAAAGTATTCGTCTTTCTGCAAAATATATTGTTGATCTCAATAACATCCTTAGCAATTTATGTATCATATGCTGGTATAGGATGAAAATCTAAGAAAAAATTCCAAGATAAATTCAAGCAACAGAAACTAAAGAGCCAGAAAATTCTTCAGTGGACAATAAGTTGTTCTTTTGCAGAACTAGACTATCCTAAGACTCATTCTTTAGACATCTCAGAGAAGTTCTGAAACATTTTTTGCACACATCAGATAGATGACACTTAAAAATTTCTTAAATTTCTCTAAGCAAAGTTTATAGGAACAGAGTTCAGTATGGTTGTGTATATTCTACTTACTCTTTCTGCATTTTCCCTGGCTCTCTTCTTTGTTCAATATTTATCTATTAATAAAATGAGAACACAAATTGGAAGGTTTTGCAAAATTAAATTCACAAATACTACCATAATATAATTGCTGGTTTTGTCATACTATAGAGTAAAACATTAGCTAGGCTTGTTAAGTGCATTTGATAAATGCTCTTGCTCAATGTCCACCGTGCTATATGGAGTTGAATACTCTTGGTTTTGTCTGCACTGCCTTAATTTTCTTTATTTTTGAAACAGCATCTTAATTTTTCTTTCCAACATTGTCTTATTCCCTGCTTGTGTATAGTTGAGTAGAACTGAAAACCCACCACCTGCTCAATTCCTCCCATGTCAGTTGAATGATCGTTCTAACCAATCTGTATATTTAATGCCCCATGTAGGCAAGGAACCCTATTGATACAGTAAGCCTCAATTCCAGAGTTTTGTTGGCATTACTATAAAGGAAATGTTTTCTTCCTATTGGTGTTGCTAAGTTACAAGGAAAGCTATTTTATTACTTCCTGGAGAGAGTCTACATGAAAATGAAATCAACATGTAGGAAATAGAGTCCAGATAACACTTTTAACAACTTGATCAAGTCTTAGTTGATGATGTTAATCCCCTGAGACTCTTCAGTTATGTTAGTATGTTCGCTTTGAACTGGAAATTTTATTATTTACAGTCAATCCAAATCTAGACTTTAACAAAATATAAACCGGGAGAGTAATATTACAGGAGAAAACATAGCATTCTAATTTAAGAATAATGCATAAGCTTTGATTTCTTAATTGCAATTAGGTATTACTCATTTTGTGTCTTTCATCTCATAGCACCATGAGATGTCCGTGACAGCAGATTACTAAGTCTAGGCCATTCCTTGTTCTTTTCACATGTTTTATTGAAAGAAGGAATTTATTAAACCTAGAATGTCTTATAATCTAGCATCATAAATAAATATAAATCTGTTTATACCACTCATGAGAATCCTAATAAAACACAAAGGCACAGTAACCATTATAGGTGACATCCACTTGAAATGCATAATATGATACCCAAAAGCAAAGAGTTCCTGAATTGGCATTAATGTAGCCTACCCGAGAATCAAAACCAAAAAGCAAGATGCTTTATTTTACCTTCAATGTTTCTGTTCATCTTGTACAAACATTATGTCATAGAAAAGATGCCATTTAATTAACAGCTCTTCTGAGCTAAATACTACAGTGAGGGTATTATTTGCTATATGTTATTTCAGTGGTTATAGGGAGATAAATATTTATATTTCTCAAAAGGAAGGATTGTGTTCATTTTTCCAGCCACTTAACTTGTCCTTAGGGCTAACAGGGACATGCAGCTGGATCCACTTAAAAATTATACAGTGAATCTTGCTGATCACATATGAGGCTGGTGACCCAGAACTAATGAGTTTGAGTTTGTAAAGGAAAGATCAGCTTTTCCTTTAATCCTACAAAAACTCCTAGATGAAAGGAATTTCTCCTTTCTTACCTCTTTCACAAGTCATTTAGCCACTTTGCTTATATACCTGCAGGTCTTGATTTATTTCTTCCCTGGACAGGAACTAAGACAGTTTTTCTAGGAACTTAACAGACTTGTTAACAACTTGTTAACTTTCCCTTAAATTGGTTTGTTTTCTGAATTCTAATTGGAAGTTATTTTTGATTATTGCAGGCATCCATTTCAAAGATTCTTTTGTCTTAGTCTAAATTTCAACCTATCTAAACCAATGTGTGTGTATATATGGAAAACAAATGATCACTTTTAAACATATTAGTGGTTCTTTGCCATATCCCTTTATCATCGCTTCTGGAAGGAAAAGAATTTTTACAGCATTGTAGGGTTAGCTACAGTGAAGGATAAAGGAGCTAACTGGGTGACTTTCCTGATGAATCAACAAAAGCTTGTACATTTACCTAATCAATGCCAGAGAGAACATACTCTCTGATGCATGTTTTATGGAATAATAGATTTGTGTGGTAATAAGGACACAGGTTCTATAGTAGCGGAGAAGATCTAGTTTTAAATTCACTTAATAGTGTATGACCTCAGGTACCTTACTAAACTCTATACCTTAGTTTCCTTATTTGTAGAAGGCAATAATAACAGAGTTAAAGGTTTTTATTTATTAGTGCTTAGCACCCCAAGGACATGCAAAGGTTAGACCCTACCTGGAGTGGCCAGATACTGTGTCAGGTGGTAATGTCTGTTTCCTGATTCAATTCCTCAGTGGCAACTGCAGTGTGATATGAAAACCTTTTATTGACTTCAGTACTTAGAATTTGGATTGTGACAGGCATCTAAATTCTAAGTTAGAGTGAAAGGACCAGATAGCTCACTTTCTCTTACATTTCAGTAGTGATTCCAGTGAGTCCAATAGGATGATTAGGGTCCATCTCCTGAATCTTGCCACATTTCGGTGATTTAACAAGTGCACTTATTAGCTTATTGAACCTAGGGGGTATTTCCAATGTCTTTGATGGTAAAAATTATGTCCATTTTTAAGAATAAACTTATCATGAGTGGAACAGAAAGGATGACTCTGACTCTGAGAAGTTTCTTATTATCTCTCATTTTCACAGAAAATGAATTGGGACACCAGCAGATTTCCCCTGCCACCTGACAGAACTGGATTCTAAAACTTTCATAAATAAATCTTTTTTGGTTCAGTCTTGATTGTCTACCACTAACCTGAAAGTATCATTGCCAAGAAAGATAATGGTTAAGATACCAGATTATATACTGGTTAAGGCTACTACTCTACGAATTTTACCTTCCTTGAATATGATTTAATTTTAATTTTCTAGGTCTAAATTTTTACTTACGTATAATCTGCTACAAAAAATTTTCCAACAGCAAAATTTGGTCTGTACACTGGATACTTTGTCCTTCTTTTATTCATCAAATGAAGTGTCATTTACCAGACTGTTGAATGGATCTCACACATTTTAAACCTAGCAAGTAATTTCCATATTTACTAAGTTTATTCTTTAAAACTTCATTGTAGGGAACAATTCAAACATAGACAAAAGTAGAAAACAGAACATCTGTCTGTTCCTAGCAATAAGCTAATAGTTGCATTTGTCTCATGTACATACCCACTCCCTGTTACTTTCAGATTAATTTGAAACAAATATGCCCTAAAATATATATAATTTCATTAATATATATTTCAGCTGGGCCCATCTTTTTCAGTATATATATCCATATAATTTTTGGTATATCCATAATAACATACTCATACCTAAAACTTAAGTAATACTTCTGTAACATGATCAATCATTCAGAGTTCAAATTCCACCAAGTTAACCATACTTTTAAGTGCATAAAACTGTAGCTTCTTTTCCCAGATATGGTTTCCAGATATAATCTTTTGTATCTGTGGTAGTGACCACTGAGTGGACACTGTATCCACCAAAAACCTTTAAGTCAATCACTTTCTTCCCCTGACTAAAAGGGAAGGGGTAGACTATGAAAATCCACATATCCGTGGGACCCTACACCAATGATAGTGGCTAAGAATAGGAAACAGAGAAAGCATCCTTTTTACCTCTCAGTAAGCTGGGTCTTACAGAGGTGTGGGCAGGAGCCCTAATTATGGCTGGGGAGGCTGCATTGCTTACAGCTACCTCTGTACAACTTTCCCACTCTCCACAATACACAACATATGTGTGGGAGGTAGAAGACAGAGAGGTTGGAATTAGCATCTGTCATTCCAGATGTCCTTTCCAGTCAAATCCTTGGGGGAAGTGAGGTTAAAAACCTTTCCAGAATGGAAGGGACATATTAGCTCACCAACACCCCTCTTTAATCTCCCTCTCCAGGTGAGAATAAGTCCTGAGTACAAGGCAGTAGATGGGCACAAACCCCTGAGGTTGCTGCTCAGCACTTCTGCTGAGAATGCCCCAGCGGGGAAAGAGAAGCATCAGGCAGCTGGAGGGCCTCATCAGCAGGCCCTCACTGAGACAGGATGGTGCTTCATAGCAAGCTTTTGTGGGAACTGAATAGAGATGGGCAGTCATTGCTATTATTGTTGTCATCTCTAAGCTGTGGAGAAGTGTCCAGACAGATGACCACCTGGGGGGTCCCTGGACAGGATTTTGCTTAGGGAAGACATGAATGCTGGTAGTGGCCTCTCCTTTATATCAAATCTCTTACATAGACCATTTTAAATAAATGATGATGCAACCTTGCTTGTTCACAGTAGGCCTCATTTTAGGGTTAAGCAATTCTCATTAAACAACATTGACAAAAGGGTATTTTGTATTTTTTTTTTTCTGAAACCTGATTTTCTAGAACTTTCATCTATGGAGAAACTCTTAAGGGCTTAGTCTACCTCTAGTGTAACAGACATTGAGATATTTGAAAAGAGGTAGTCAGAGTGCCTGTTTCTGTGATCTATTCACATATCACACTAGATTAATGATAAAGGATAATGAGAAGTTATTTTAGAAAGAGTATCTTTTCTAATTTTTTGTGATTATTACTGATAGTATATTTATAAAAACCTTCTATAGTAGAACCCTGCCAAAATAACTCATTTATTTCTCAGTTTTTAATTACTTTTCCATTTCCAAATATTGCTTCCATGAACAATTACTACTGAATACTATAAATGGAGAGATGGAGAAATGTACATATTATAACTAGAGAAGGATTAATATTATAAATGTATTTTGCAGAAAGTCACAATTTAAAAAGTCCCCTGTCTCACAAAAGAAATCCAGGTTATTTTACTGATAGTCTAAGTGAAATCTCACCCAAATACTTAGCTATGTTGCTATAATAAGGAACCTCAAATGCTGGACTTCTTTAATATATTTATTTGAGTTCATATAATCATGATGATGGATTAAGTTTTACCCTAGACCAGACTCGATTTTCAAATTGTTGTAGGCTGAGTTCATTCTCTGACTTATTCACATGGTATAAACAACTAACTCAGTTGCTCTGTTTAGTTCCTAAATCACTTCCCTATTTTTAGATCATTGCTATATTTGGGAAGAATAGATAACCTTTGGATTCTGTGCATGTAGCAGCCTGAGGTGCCAACCTTTAGGGCTAACAGAGCTAAGTCTTGTTCATGAAATAAAAGTTCATGAAATAAAAGAGGACAAAGCATGTATATCTATGACATCTAATTTAATGCTTTTTTTTTTTCCTGAGCATATATCCCACCTAGTAATAATTTTGGCCTCAGTTGGTTTAGTTACATTTGAAGACTTGCCCTTCTCAGGGGGCAGCTCTAAGGTGACATCTCCTTCCTGCCCACTTGCCGGTAGCCTGTAACCTGAAGCTACTGCAGGGTTGTGTTGGTATATGATTGCCTAAGAAGTCATGCCATGCCCTTACAAGAGAAGTCACAGTGCCTAGCCCTATTTAGTGCAATTACAAGTCACTTTGCCAGGAAAAACAATTGACTCATGGAATAAGAGCTTGTATTAAAAGTGGAGGAAAGTACAGAGCATTTATCCAAGAAGGCTCTGATACCTAAATCACATTAAAGCAGATACGCGTATCCCTGGCACTGTGTGACCCATGTACTAGAAATATAAAAACCTAAGGAATCAAGACATATCTACAGTGTATATTTCTTAGCTGAGCATTTTAATATCCTAAAATAGCAAAATTATCCTTATTATGAAACAGCTTTGCCTCCCCTCATCCCTGCAAGATATCTTTGGAATAGAACAGTGGTTTATAACCATGAGGAGTTTTGTTTCCCAGGGGACATTTGGGAATGTCTGGAGACATTTTTGGTTTTCAAAGATGTAGGGTTGGCATCTAGTGGGTAGAAGCAACGGATGATGCTGAAAATCTTAAAACACACAGGATAGCTCCAGCATCCCCCATCACATAGACTTACATGGGGCCAAAATGCCAATAGTACCAGACTGAGAAACCCTGAGTTGGAGAATTTATTTGTAATTGGTTTAAGTCTTCTCCCTATGGACTTCAACCTTATTTACTGTTTTCGATTATTTTCTTGAATCCCAAAATGACAAGATAGGTACCCAACTATAGATTACCAAAATTCCCTAAGCCACATCCAAAATGAACCCATGTTAAACAGGTATAATACCATAATCCGTGTATTCCTTGGTCAGACTCTGTACCCCTAATAAGGAGAGACTGAAAAGAAATAGATATTAGTTTTCTATTATGGCCACAACAAATTGCCACAAACAGCTGTAGGTCCAAATTCTGACATAGGATACCCCCAGCTAAAATCAAGGTGTAGGCAAAGTTGAATTCCTTCTTGTGTCTCCCAAGGACTATCTACTTTTTACCTCTGCCAGCTGCTGTACACTGCCCACAGTCCTTTGCTTATGGCCCGCTTTCTCCCCTGCAAAACCAGTAATGTTATATCTCTGTGATTATTCTAGTCTTATCTACCACTAATCACAGCAAAGAAAGGTTCTCTGCTACTAAGGACTTTTGTGATTATGTTGGGCCCACCCATATAATGTAGGATCATTTCCCCCTCTCAGTGTCCTTAACCACATCTGCAAAGTCCCTTTTGTCCTATAAGGTCACACACATATTCACAGGTAGGATGTAAACATCCATCACAGAACAATACTTGGTTGGTACCACCTACTTCCACTGGGTTGTTGAGGTCCTACAAACTGGGGAAACCTAAATAACACAGACTTTGGGAAGTATGTGCATATGTCATCATGACATGTACTGTGAACAGCTTGACTGTAGGCAAGAATGGGTTTGTTTCAGAAGGAATTGTTATTTCAGTTGTTGGTCATTCTGGAAAGATGTCATTCCTCAGTGAGTCATAGAACAGGGTGAAGGAAGAACATCCTTCTTTTACTGGCACCTGGACTTCCTTTGGCCTAGACCTTGAGGCATAGATTACCTGGAGCATGCTCAGTGACTAGGGGTACAGTATGTCCTCAAGTCTGAACAAAAGGCCTACGATAGAGAATAACATGAACATGCTTTGTAAGAAAGCTAGAAGGAACTGGCAACTCAACAGTATTCTTTAATTACTTTAAAGTTAGTCCTATTATTTTTTGAATAGTGGCTTGTTTCTGAAATACTATAAGAAGTAAAGGGGGAGGGTTTCTGTCTGCTTGTGTATCTTCTGGTATGAAAAGAAGCAGCTTACAAATTCCAGAATCAGATGACTTGTGATGTGAAAATTTGAAGATCACATAAGATACTGAAGTGTTTACAAACTCTCAGAAAGGAAAATGTGTGTGATAGACTGAATATGTATGCCCCCCCAAAGGTCATAATTTAAAATGAATCCTCAGCATACTATTATTTGGAGGTGGAATCACTGATAGCTCATGAGAGCAAAGCCATCATAAATGGAATTAGTGCCCTGGAATTAGTGCCCTTATAGAAGACACCCTAAGAAGCTCCCAGATTCCCTTGCTCCATATGAAGATGTTACAGGGCAGGGAGAGGGGCACCCCAGAACCTCCAAACCTGCCCTCTCTAAATGGGTTCTGCCATCTATGCATCAAGCAAACATATAAGGCCTTTAATGGAAAGGAACTTTAATACAATTAGGGAACAATACAGAAAAGACAAAGAATATAGTTACTAAGTCAAGCATCCAAAGTTACCCATCTCCTTGAGGGTAAAAGTTCAGCCAAATAGGATTGGCCCAAAGCAAGACCCAAAAGCCTGCCACACGTCTAAAGAACCTTTTAGTGGAGGCCCATAGAAAAGGGTTAGAAAGAGTCAGACAAATCTGGGAGGAAAAGAGCAAAATCAAAATCAAGAAGAAAGCTGCTACTTTTAGCCTCCCCACAGGTTTCTGACACATCTGTTCCAACCAGTTCAAGACAAAAAAGCAAGCACAGTTTCTTCACATGCCCCTCTGCTCCACGTGCCTCCTCTATGTCTCCATGCTGCTTTCCATCCTGCTTCTTTCTTCCTCCCTTCTTTCTCCTATCTCCTCTCTCCAGCATCTTCTTATCCCTGCTCAGCTCCACCTCCTTAGGGTGGGACCCGGATCCTGGAACTTCCTCTTTTCCTGGGTACCACCTTGTTACAATGACACAGAAAAGATGTCTATCAACCAGGAAAGTGCACTTTTAGCAGATACTGAGTTTTTCTACACTTTAATCTTAGATTCCCAGCCTCTGGAAATATGAGAAATAAATTTCTGCTATTTACAAGCCACCCAGTCTATGCCTTCAGTTATAGCAATCCAACCTGAGTGGGCTAAGACCACCTGATTACACATTGAAAAGATGAGGCTGCTCCATCTCCTGTGACTTATAAGTTAAAAGGAAATGTGTTCCTGGGCTCTGCAGTCTAGGTGGCTTGATTTTTGTACCAAAAGCTGCCTTATAACAACCAGTAAATGTGTGAGTGTATTGCCAGCAAGGCACGGGACAAGTTCTCTGTCAGTTTGGGAGATGGATAAAGGAGAGTCCAGGAACCCTCAGTGGCTTTTACAGGCCATTAATGATATTTCTAATCCACCTGTAGTGAGGTAACCAGGTACAAGGCAGGCATGAGGCCTGAGGACTAGGCTGACAGGCCTCCCAGGTCACCCCGCTTCCCCACAAATATTTCTTCTCTCTGGGCTCTCTGGCATTCTTTTGTGGTCTTTCCACTGCCCTCTGCCACACACCATCCTGTGTGATGCTACCCTTATATCCCTGACCTCCTAGGCATAGATTTGCACTTACACATGCCCACTCCATACCCCAGGTGGCCACATCATACATGCGTATGTGTACCCCAAGCCCAAGCTCCCAACTGCTTCCTGCATTCAAGGTCGCAGGTAATAGCCACAGAGACTAACAGTGAAAAAACCTGAGCATCTCACCCTACAGTGAGATTTGAGAGAATGTAGGTAATAAATATGACATTTTTCATTCACATGAAACTCTTAAATCACAAGATTTTATAATGTAATGCCCTCTCCTGAAGCTCTCCATCGGATTCATGTGTGTCCTCCCGGGGCATCTATTCCCTTGATCTGGAGCCTTTTAGCTTTCCAACTCTTCTCCTTATTCTTCAAAAGAAATGCTAAGGTTGTGTGTTAAGAGGTTTCTTAATTGCACTCCTCCCCCCACCCCACCCCACCCTACCCCTGGAATGGGAATATAAAGGACAGCTGTCTTCACTCTGCATTTGTAAGCTTTCTCTTGAGCTTTGGCTTGTGGGAAATGACAGAAACACACTGACTGGCTAATGCCGATATCCAAGGCCATGCGAGGAATGCAGAATTCACCTGCCAGAGCATTTGACACTTGTGTCAGGAAAAGACAACAGCTGAGAAAAGCCCTGTGAAAATACTTTCTTGGGTATGTGGGAAAGGCTGTCCTGAATTATAAATCAATTGGATATCTGTTTCTTTCAGCTAATTCTCCCAAGTGTGGAGGAAATGGGGCATCTATTCAGCTCGTTTGGTGGCTGTATGGCAAGTGATAGCATACCAATGATGCATGTAAGAAGCCATCTAACATTCCAAAAACAGAAATCAAACCCTCCAAAAAAATCTAGGAAAAAAACAAACAAAATAACAAAACCTGCTCCCTTGTGTTATTTTGAGAGCAGTAATGGGGAGAATCAAATAGTATACAGTGATGCTGTAGCAGCAGGAAAGGCAGCACAGGAGCAAGGTTCAGGATGGTTCTTAGCAGACTGGTCAAGGAAGGAAAGTCTTGGAGCCCTCGGTGGCTTTTATGCTTTATTTAGTAGAAGTGGCCTGGTACATGGCAGGCAGGGGTGTTGGGGGGCCGGGAGGCTGGCAGGCCATCCAGACCTCGTCGCATCTCACCCTCTCCTCTGCTTTCTACTGCTGCTGCTCGTCAGAACTGTTGGTCCTGGCAGCCTTATGACGCCACCCATTTAAGCCCGTGTCCAACTCAGGTGCGCCCACCTGAGCATGCCCACCCTGGAATGCTCGCAGCACCGCAGGTGTCCATCATCACACCAGTGGGGGGAGGGTGGAAAGATCTGATTTCTCTACCCCTACAGATGCTTATTAAAATGATCGTTTTCCTCTCTACCTTTTTCAATCTCTCCCAACAGTCTTACTTCCTAGAATAGTGTATATCCTTGGCAATCAACACCTTCATCTGGGTACAAAGGAGAGAGCGGCTTTCTTTTGGGAAGGTGGATTCCATTCTAATTTCACGCTAAGACTTCTGATAAAAAATATATGTGGTAAGAAGTGAGGTCAGCATGATGCTGGCCATCGTTCTTTTTTTTTTTTTTAAGATTTATTTATTTATGCATGCAAGAGCTGGGGTACAGGCCAGAGTTACGGGAGGTGAGAGGATCCACCAGACAGAGTGGAGAGCAGAACAGACAGATGGACTGAAACACACTGCTGAGGGCAGCAGCGGGCGAGGCAGGAGAGGTCTACTACACCATGTGGGTCCCCTCCCTGGCAGGAGGCAGGGATCGCACTCATGCTGCAGTGGCTGCGGCTTGCCCCATAGTGTGTTGCTTAATCCATTGTGCCACCAGGGAGGCCCTGTTGGTCATCATTCTTTGCTTCAGGTTCCATCACATCATTGTTCTGGTTCTTAGCACAGGGACATATATAAATGACATACTGGAAGTGTATTTGCTTATTACATGCAAATTAATGTTAGGAGAATGGTTCCCAAATTTGTTTGGAGATTGAGTGCCCAGATTTTATGATGCTTTTTCAGAATACCATGAAAAAAATGACTAGTTTGAACTAAAATCATACTTTACTTACAATAGTATATAAATGGTACACTTATAATATGATTTAATTTAAAATATAATTATATATAAGTATAAATTTATAATATAATTATAAATTTTAAATGTATTTATAATAAAAAGTTAAAATCATGAGCTGACATGTCCATGAAATAAAAAGCTATCAAATCATCATGGTAGTTTTGTTAGGGGGGAAAGGTCCTCCTGAATGGACTACACAAATAGGTTATGGACTCCAACCCCCATTCCAGACCTACAATATCCAAGAACTACAATCCCATAAGGTCATTATCGAAGAGTGGATCACGGGGACCTGAAGGTGGAGTTAAGCAACCAGGCTGGATATAAAAGCAGACATGTGGGCCTGGAGGGGCCCTTTTTTTTCTTTCTGAGCCATCTCTCAGTGTGCCCTTGGGTTCCAGCTCCAAGAAACTGGTAGGATATTTACAGATCTGTATCCCTCTCTTCTCCTTGTTATCACTGCACTATTTCCCCTTCTCTTATAAATAAAGCCCTTTATTAACTTTCGTTGTGTGTGCCTGCAGGTGGGGCTTATTTTAAGTGTCTTTGAGTGAGGACCCAGTTTGGCAAACCCATTTTATCTTAGGGTTGCCCTGTAATAGTTTCTAGGTTTACCTGTCTAATATTTATCACTTGTTATTTCCTAAATTTTCTAGCCTCTAGCACTTGATAGCAGAAGTAGAGAATGGACACCTAAAACATAACATGAATATATGAAAAGTCAAGCTTGCAATTGAGAACACATCATTGTTTAAATTAATTTTTAGTGCAAATTGGAAAGAATATTAGTATTTTCTTTTAATGGCATAATACCTTCATCTAACATAAAACATATCTGAATCACATGGGAAAATATTTTGACATCTCCTTCCTGGTTTACATGAAGAAATGTCAGGAAAGCTTCTATATAAAAGATGGGCAAAGGGAAATCTTATTCCTCTAGGATTTTTTATTCATTTTTAAGGACCACTTATTTTCTATAATTTTGTTCTGCTTTCATTTATTTCGTGTGTTTAAAATTGTATCAAAATATTTAAGTTGACGTAACATTGGTTTATAACATCATGTAGCTATTAGGCATACATCACTATATTATATATCACCATCTATATAGATTACATTAAGTACACTGCTAAAATTCTTTCCATCTGGATCATATGAACTATACAGCATTTCTTATCTTTGGTAACACCCTCTTTGAAACTCTGCTGTGGCATGGATTTTTGTGCCCCACCCACCCTCCCATTATATATTAAAATTCTAACTACCAAGGCAATAGTATTAGGAGTTGGGGGTCCTTGGGAGGCAATTAGATTATAAGGGTAGAGCCCTATCAGTGTGATTAATGCCCTCATAAGAGACCCAGAGAGTTCCTTCACATTTGTGCCATGTGAAGTTTATCACACATGTTAAATAAAGTGTGTTATCTATGAACTTGGAAGCCAGCCCTTACCACACACTGAATTTGCCAGTGTCTTGAACTCTTGAGCTTCCCTGTTGTGAGAGCTATCAGAAAAAATATTTCTGTTGTTTTACGGTACAGTGATACCAGTTTGGGGTATTTTTATTACAGCAGCCTCTCTTGATTTCTGGCACATTACTTCTTATGAATTCTCATCCTATATCTCTTATGTGTCTTAGTGGTGTTGACTTAAATAAGGTGAGGCAAGATAAAGAAAAGAAAGTGAGTTTATTAAAGAATTGAAACTAAGGACTCAAGTCAAGAAACAACCTCCAGGTAGCTTTGGGAAAACTGTCAGGAATCTGAGCTTCTCAATAAAGATTATATACAGCTCACAACATGAAACATTTCAAAAATTTCTGCAAAATGGGCCTCTCTGGTGGCTTATGGATTCACAGTGTTATCATCACTAAGGCTTGAGTTCGATCCCTGGCCAGGGAGGTGCTGCATAGAGTGCAGCAGACTTCTCCTGTCTCGCCTGCTGCTTCCCTCAGCAGTGTATTTCAGTCAGTTTGCCTGTTCTGTTCCCCACTCTGTCTCTGGTGAATCCTCTTACCGCCCCCCGCCCACATACCTCTGGCCTATACCCCAGTTCTTGTAGGCAAAAATAAATAAATCTTTTTAAAAAATTAAAATTTCTGCAAAGAAAATCTCGCCAGGAGTTCAGTTAGTATATCCAATGTTGTGTACGCATTGAGGAAAACAAAAAGGGTTATTAAAATTTAGAGTCTTATCTTCTGGAAACTATGAGTTTTAGCATGTCCTTTCTCTTGGACTAAACTGTGTTTTAAGTCACTGAGTTGTCCAGAGGCCACAGTTCCCAAAACACTGCTTTTTCACAAAGCACTTTTTCTAGACACAGTTTCTTTATAGGACCAGATCAGCCTTGTCCTGACTCTTGTGCCATAGCTGGGACCAAGAAGAGGGCTACCTACTTAATTGTTAGCTTTGGTAAACATCAGCTCCTTGTCCTTTACATGTTCCTTATAGGTCACTTGCTCCAAAGCTGTCTGCACATAATATATTCTTTCTGGTCAATCTCCTCCATTTTAAAATTTTCTCTTAACATTTATGTGGCTGTAGGGTCAGAGAACAATCAGGTCTTTCTCCCCTCCCACCACTGTGATGATGGACACCTGCAGTGCTGTGAGCATTCCAGGGTGGGCATGCGCAAGTGAGCACACCTGAATTAAACACGGGCCTAAATAGGTGGCGTCATGAGGATGCCGGAACCAACAGAGCCAACAGTACTGACCAACACGAGCAGCAGCAAAGCAGCCAAGAGACTAAAATGTGCTGGGGGCTGGGAGGCCTACCAGCCTCCCGGCTCCCCGGTACCCATGCCTGCCATGTACCTGGCCACCTCTGCTAATAAAAACAAAAAAAACACCAAGGGCTCCAAAACTCCCTTCCCTAACCCATCTGCCCAAAACCATCCCAAACCTGCCCACTACCCGCTTCCTGCCGCTACAATGGTGATGAGTCATAATTCCCCTCCAATTACATTTGGGCCATTAATTTAACTTTCAGAGTTTGTTTCTGCTCTAATAGTTAACATCACAGTTATTTTATACATACAACAAATATTTGTTGAGTCCATAGGACAGTTGTCAGATGCTCAGTTTCTCTGTCCTCACATTTTTCTTGTGGGAGGCAATTTTCTTAAGTGTCCTCCCTAGAATGTGATATTCTTAAAAATAGAAATTGTCTTTGTTTCTGTGTGCTCAGATTTTACCGTAACTGGCATGTTGAGAGGCTTAAAAACTGTTTATTGATTTATTGATACTTAAGGGGAAAAGAAACTCCCAGTTAGATATATGATTCTCTTTCCAAAATACCTCAATAGTTGGTAACCCAGTTTCTGCATTGGAGGATGAAATGTTGTGAGTGTGTAATGGAGTATAGGAACATGGTTTTCCCAGATTTCTCCTTTCCTAATGGGAGAGGAATGAAGAAGAAAGAAGGAAGAGAAAGAGAGAAATAGAAACAAGAAACAGCCCTGGAAAAATCTCAGGATATATGAACAGAGGCAAGAAGAAATGCTTTTCAGGCGGTGAGGAAGTCAAATAAATAGGTTAGAAAAAGGGATTGAACTATTCACCTCATGTAGTTCCCATTCGAAAAGAGGGTCAATAGCCACAGCTGTTTCAGTTTTGCCAACTTGGCCTCCAAATTAGACACGTGCCTTCCATTTGCTTTTATAGGAGCCATATGTGTGTAGCTGATGGCAGCACTTATCGCTAAGGAAGCGAAGTGCTGGTTCCTGCCACCCACCCACATCTGTGGCTTTATAAACCATAAGCAAATGAAAAACAAACGTGCTGCTGGCATATGGAAGCTGTGGAGCTCTGACAAAACCGACCAGGAAGAAAAAGACTTGGGGTGTGGCGGTTTCGCTGGTGGACTGCATGAACATCCCCAAAGGTCAGGTTTTTAAATTCTCTATTGGTTTCCTTGCTGGTGACTTGGCTGGGGCGTCTAACAGGTCCTCCCATAATGTTGGTTGTTGTTGTTTTGTTTGATGGGAAAAAATTCTGACTCCCAGCCAGGACCGCTGTCTGCGTGGAGTTGGCACGTTTCCCCCAGGTCTGAGGTTTTCTCCAGCTACTTTGGTTTCCTACCAAATCCCAAAGATGTGCACGTCAGGTTCATTGACATGCTCAGGTTGTCCCTGAATGAGTGGGAGTGTGCCTACATGTCCACTTGCATCTTGGGATGCAAGGTTGTCCTTTCCCAGGGTGGGTTCCCGCCTTGCACCCCGAGTTGCCGGGAGAGGGCCCTGGTCATCCCCGATCCTGAGCTGGAATAAGTGGGCTGTAAAATGGAGCATGTACAAATGGGTTGTCTAACATGAGAAGTGTTTGGGGTGTTTATTTAGAAGCTTGGTCATGTTTTTTGTGACAAGAAATACGTTTGGGAACTTAAAACTGTTTATATCAATTAGCTTATGGTAAAATTGGTTTTGTTTAACTTTTTTTTTCACTTAGTTTCAAGAACCTATAGAATTCAGGGACAACTTGTTGTATTTCTGAGATTCTGAGAAAGCATGACACAAATAGTTGATAAAGATAGCTACCAACTCAAGTATTGACTTGTTTGACTTCTAGAAATTGTCAGCTAAGATGTGGTAACTCTTCCATAATATCAGGTTTTGAGTAAAAAACCAAAAACCTGTTTTCATAAGTACTGTCAAGGATATGCAGTGTGTGATTCTTTGGTATCTCTAATTTGGACAGCAGTCAGTGGTCAGCAATAGTGGGAAAATAAATTATAAAACCATTATACACCAAAATGCCAGGATACAGTTAGAGATGATTGTTAAGCCAGTAGGCCATTGTCTGGGCCTCTGGAGGGGAAGGGGAAAGCTGTAGAACAATGTATTAAAGGCTCGTTTATTAGGCTAGATTCTCTGAAAACACAAATCCCTTAAAAGCTTAGGTTTGAGATTTATCTTCTACTGGTTAATTTTAGTAAAAGCAAAGCTAGATATTTTGTCAAGTGCATGTCTTAGAATTTAGATTCTGGCCTTGTGGGTCTTAGAGTGAACTCCAAATGTCTGACCGGTGATTAGCTTAATACTCTCCAGTTTGGCTTATCTTTTATCTATCTCAGAAACAAAATCCCCTTTCATCTTTTCCTTGCTCCCCACTGGTTGTCCAGTGACTGGTTCTTTTCCTTGAGGTTGATTGCTTTGTACACAAACTTCACAGGCAGGTTGGGATGTTTAAGGAAGCCTGAGGGTCAAAAAGCTGTTGATTTCCTACTATCTTATCTCCTGCTCCACTTTTAGTCTCAATTCCAACTTTAGCCCAGGGCAGAGAATTTAGTCTCTCTAACCCTGCAAGTAAAAGGATGAATGCAATCTAAAACACTCAGTTACTTGTAAGTTGAAAGGGTCTTTCTTAGCCTGGTATTTTCTTCCTGTTTCCAGGTGGGCTAGCTTGCATAGAAGTTTCTTGCTGAAACCTAGTGAGGGCTGCAAGGAGTAATCAATACAACTCTGTATTTTAGAGTTTCTATGCAGTTTCCTAAAACTCCAGTCTTGTCAGGTGTGATTTCTGTATCCAAGGGAACCGCAGGTAGAGCAACCTTGCAACAAATCTTCCAACTTGTTAGCCTGGCAAATGTGGGAGCATCCCACCTGCTATTTACCATTCACAGATGAGGATTTTATGTGCTCTTTAATACCCCATTTCCAAGTACTTGCTTCTGTATCAGACATAACTCACTCATTTTCAAGTGACAGAAAACTAACTCAATGTACTTTAAGATAGTTCAATGTTTTTCTATGTGAAAGAGGGTAGTTCTTCTAAAAGCACAGTTGGATCCCATCTAAAGCTTAATAGACTTGGAATTAACCTACTCAAGCTCATCACATTCAGGGGCACTTTCTTTCCACTCTGTTGGCTTCATTCACAGATTTCTTATATCACAGTTGGCATTACAGACTTAAGTGTTTCTAAGACTGGTACCCCCAGAAGAGAGACAGCATCTTTCCTAAGAGCATAAACAGTCTTGAAGTTGTCCCCTTACCTCTAATTGGCCTTGTTGGGACATGTGCTCCCCTAATAGCTCCCATGGGTCCCAGCTCATTGGCTGGGGCTTGTGTGCCAGCCTGTAAGCAGCTGTGGTCAGCTACACCTGAAAAGCTTTTACAGAGGTGGGGGAGGTGATTTCCCAAGAAAAAGTGCTTTCATAACTAAAATAAGAAATTATGGCTTGTGGGTATGAAAAATACTAGGTAGATGACTGATGACACAGCAAAGAGACAATAAACAGTTATTTATAGAAGGATTTCAAAATGGGAGAGACAAATGGAAAGTGCAGAGTAAGCTGAATTATGAGAAGTATTTTTGAAAGCGTAGGGAGGACATATTAGAAGTATTTTCTCTACAATGTGATTTAGTATATGTATATATACACATATGTATCATAAGAGACAGCATTTTAAGTATAATTTGCTATTTTTTCATGCTGTACATTGTTCTGTTACTTTTCAAGAAATGCAAACTTTGTCAAGGCTTTTTGGAGATTTATCTGTGCTGCCTTGTGGATATAATATACTAATTCTGGTCTAGGGAGTGCTTGCCTTTATTTAAGTTACACTTAGAAACATTTGCTAAGTCTCAGGCTGTTGAATATAGAATTTCCACTTTCACACAAGACAATTTCTTTTAGAGCGCTTCATTTTCTCATACTTTTCCAATTTTTTTTATGGTTAAAATTTCTTTTTAATGGGGATGTGGGACCATTTGCAGTATGAACGACAGCAGCATTTAAAGATGAACCAGGCTGCTGCTTTTAGGAAGGAAAGATGTTAAGTCAAATAAGCACTCTGGGTATGCATTAGGGACCAGGTGTTAACTTGCAGAGTAACTGTGAACCCAATGTGGTTCTATTTCTCTATTGTATTTGTAATAGGCAGCAGAGTTAAAGGCCTTTTTATTATATAAATGTCAAAAACCTGCAGCAAATGCCTCCAAAACCTACAGAGCAAATCAAACATTCAGGCAAATGATCTTATAGCATAGCTGTTCTGACTGTGTAGAAAGAAGACCTGGGTCACCTATTATCCTCTCTGGCATACGTGGCAACACTGATGCTGGTGTAGAGAGCTGAAGAAATGATGGTTGTAAATTTGTGTTAGAATCTCAGGTGTTTCACTACATCCCCGTCTCCTAGACTGACTCCTCCCCCAGTTCCTCTTTTTCTGCTTGCTGGCTATTATCCACCCCTATTGCCTCCCTACCTTTGCCTTATTTATTATTACAGTGTGTGTGTCTCATTGGCAAATGCTGTACTTGTTATTCCTGAGGTTTCATACCTGCATATGCAGCAACCTGTAAATTAGATCTGGGAACAAATGCATTGTTGATAATTTCTTCTTTGGCCCTTTAAAAAATAAAACATCTCCTGCTATGGTGATTAAAAGGAAACACCTGTGTTTTATATACGTGTTAAAATCAGCAGCTAGTGAGATTTCAATTAATGCTATATTGAAACCTTTCTGATGCTGCCGTATTTTAGTAAGCCATTATTTCTTCAGTAATTTGATAGTTTTCTCCCTGATAATTACCATTTCTGAAGGTGAAGGCTATTGGAAGTTCTGAACTGAGGGATTAGAAAGTGGCTTCACTTGTTTTGTAACAAAAACAGCTTGCTAGTGGCAAGAAAAAAAATGGGTTGTGCAAGAGGCCTGCAATGTAAAGGGAGGAGAGGAAGTGGGAAGAAAGAAATGATCTGCTTTCAGCTCACCAAGACACATCTCAAATACACGGGAGTCTTTTTAGATACAATGCCTTTAATCTTCTTTTCTGTTAGTTGAAGTTGAAGGAACATACCTTTCATAGAATCTGTTTCAAGTTATATATTATATAACAAACCATCGTTCAAATAGCGGCTTAAATCAGTAACAATCGCTTATTATCTCTGCTACCCCTAGGAAGTGACTAGGTGGCTCTTGTTCAGTCTCATGGGATCACAGTTCATCTTGAAGGTTCCATGCTCACATGTCTGGTGCCTGGGCTGGGAGCTGCTGCAGCTGGGGCTCCTCACATATGATCTCTAGAGCTATGTGGCCTTTCAAGTGCTCTTTTCTAAGATGGTGGCTTCAGGCCAGCAGCACTTCTTAGGTGGTGACTCCAAGGTCCAAATACAAGCATCTCAAAAGAAGGATCCATGTGACAGCCATGTTGTTTTTATGCCCTGGCTTTGAAAGTCACTTGTTCCACATTTTGTTGGGTAGGAGGGACTTAGTAGGTCCAGCTTATATTGACGAGAAGGGAGATTCAGTTCCACCTATGACGGGAGAAATGCCAGAGAATTTGAAAGTATGTTTTAGAACCACCTCTAAGTTCTACTTACTTCATTTTAAAAAACATTGTTGATTTTAGAACACAGAAAACCCAAATACTTAGGTCATGGTAAATCTGTAATTTAGAGATCACAAAAAAACACAACTTGATTGTTTAGTCCCTGAATGGTTAAATGAGCAAGAATACCAAAGCTGGATATATCACACTTCTTGATTTCAAATTATATTATAAAAGTTTAGGAATAAAGAGTGTGGTACTGACAGGAAAACAGACTTAGCCCAATGGGACAGAATAAAGACCCCAGAAATAAACCCACATAGTCAACTAATCTTTGACAAAGCTTCAAGAATACCCAGAAGGGAAAGGGAAAGTGTTCAATAAATGGTTTTGGCAAAACTGGATATCCACATGCAGATAATGAAATTGGACCCTTAAACTTGTATCATAAACAGAAATGAACTAAAAATGTATTGAAGACTTAAATATAATCCCTAAAGCCATAAAACTCCTAGAAGAAAACATAGGGGGAAATTTCCATGACAACTGATCTTGGCAATCAAACCAAAAGGGGCTATATCAAACCAAAAGTATCTACACAGCAAAGGAAACAATGAAATGGCAGCTTGTGGAATGAGAGAACGTATTTACAAACCAATATCTAATAAAGAGCTAGTATCCAAAAGG
The DNA here is from genome assembly GCA_019455555.1 of Galemys pyrenaicus. Taxonomy (NCBI): domain Eukaryota; kingdom Metazoa; phylum Chordata; class Mammalia; order Eulipotyphla; family Talpidae; genus Galemys; species Galemys pyrenaicus. Next base: position 4,855,686 of record JAGFMF010011395.1, on the reverse strand, counting down.
AACCCATAGAAAACAATGGCACAAAAACAACCTAATTACAAAACAGAAGTGGGCCTGAATAATGGTCAGTATCATGAATTATCAGGAAATTTCTAATCAAAACCATAATAAGATACTATCCTTTGTCTGATAGGGTAGCTATCCATAGTAAGCATAGTGCTGAGTGCCCTGCTGCCTCCTTGGGGACATCTGAGGTTGGCCAGTGCTCCTGTACTCCATGGGATTATTGTACACATTGCTAGACATGTTGATTGGTACTGTCTTTGTGGAAAACAAAAAGAAATAAGAAAAATAGTACCATGATAGGCATGTGCTAATGTACCAAACCTGGATTTTCTCGTGAAAACATTGTATACATCACCATTCTAGGCAAGGTTAACGCTACCAAGACTGTTAATAGTGACATTAAGATAATAGTGAATTCCATCTTCTTGTAACCCATCGGCAGGTTTGAATCTTATGGGCTTTCTTTTCATTACAGTATGCTCAAAAATTATCTGTTATTTATGAAAGTTGGCAATCTTGAGATGAATAGCAGTTGAAAATTATACCAAGTCAAAAATATCCTAGACTTCTGAGCAGCAGCTGATATACTTGAGTGCAAACTGAGGGTGACAGTTTTGCCCAGAAGATGCTTGCTCCTTGCACTGTCAATTCAGACTAGTTTTGACTCCTTTTCTGACCCAGGTTCCTACTTTATTTACCGTTTTATCTTCCCTACTTGCAATAGTCTGCTTTCTCTAATTTTTCAGACTTTTTTTAAGCATCTTTTAGCTCTCACCTGATGATTCCACCCTTTGGAATGATTTCACTGGTGCTATTTCTTTGGTTATGATTAAAAGGTACTAAGGAAAATGACCAATTATTTTCTTCCAGCCTCCTAGATGGTCCTCAGTTATCTCACCTATTAGTATCTACCTGATCTTTCTCATAGCTCCAGAACAGCCCTGTATGACCAATGGGATGTGGCAGAACTGGGGGTGTGTCACCTTTGGTTTCTATAAAGGACATGATGGCTTCTTGGTCGCCTTCTCTCTTGGATCATATGGTTCTAGGGAGCTCAGCTACCATGTTGAGGGCAAGCCTGATGAGAGATCCATGTATTGAGTAGCTGAGGACTGTGGGCAAAGGCCCAGAGAGTGAGCCTCGACACAGATCCGCCAGCCCAGTAAGTTTTCAGATGCTTGCCGCCCTCCAGACAGGCTCACTGCCACCTCTAAGACTGAAAAAATGCACCTCACCAAGTCTTTCTGATTCCTGACACAGAAAACTCTAACAATTTTTGGTAGTTTTAAAGTTGTTATATTTTGGGTTACTTTTGTTTGGCAGTAATAGATAACTTACAGCCTCTTTTCTGTCCTTTCACTAACCTTCCATCTGCCACTCAGCACTCGGTCACTGTGGAAGGAATGTACAGACATGGTGTCTTTGGCTCTCACAGATCTCTCATAACACCCACTTGCTTCTTTTATAGAAACTATAAATTCTCAATTCTGTAGAAAGGTGAGACAAAGGTCATTAATTAATCCCCAAGAAGCCAGTAGTGCAACCCATATATGCTGGCATGCAAATACATGTTTGAGAACATACACAGTGTGCACATAATATCCACACAAGTACACATGCATCATCAACACTGAACTGCCAAATACATTTCATGTCAGAAAGGCTTCCATTCTAAATAAATGAATGTGTTGGCTTGCCACGTCCAGCTGTTATTTAGGACCTGGCACAAGTATGCTATAACCCTATAAAAATTTCTGACAATTTATATACTAGGCTATTTTGCTATTTGTAGTTTTTAGTTTTGACTATTCTCACCTTATTGAGTCAATTTATTTGGTATCTGGGAGTTATAAAAATACTTTAAATAGGTTGACTTTACTACCCAATTACTGGGTTATGATTTTGAATTCTCCCTTAGCGGATATATATTAATGTCTGAAAGCAATTTCTATGCTAGTTGACTTTCTGTTAAATGTATTTATTTTGGATCTCTATTGCCTGAACCATACTTTCCATTCTTTATGTAGAAATATGCTAATAATTCAGTGGAACCTATCAAATAAAAAAATGGCTTGCTCAGAATTTATTTTATGTAAGTAACAAGAGATAAAAAGGTGAGTGAAGATATTATAAATAATTTTTTTAGCTACTTTTCAACTGCTATAATTCTGATCCAGAACTATCATGGTTGGGGGTTAAGCCCCTAGCTTCATCTTGCTTCCCTGACCTACTCCTCCCAGCAGAGGGGTGACTTATGGGAGTCTGAGTGAGAAACTGAGCATGCGTAGCCTAGCTCTGTTCTTTCTTTTCATTCAGGAAAGTCTAAGGGCTGGTCTGCTTTGGGCCACAAAGTAAGCATAGTGCTGAGTGCCCTGCTGCCTCCTTGGGGACATCTGAGGTTGGCCAGTGCTCCTGTACTCCATGGGTGTAACCAGTGCTCTGGGTGCCCCACCTCTCCTCTCCAGCTCTTACTCCTACAGGCAAGGTTGCTTATTACAAACGCCTCACCTGTACCAGTGTGTTTTCCTGTCCATGGGCGCATGCTTGCCCATACACTAGACTGGAAGTGCCTACTAGTTGTTGCCCATAGAGGCAGCATTCAAGAAAGGATGGAGTGGGAGTTGTGTACCAGCTTGCTGCACTAGGCTGAGTTAACTGAATGAGTTCTCTGCATTCTCCCAGATTTCCCAGCTGGACTGAGTTCAGCCTGCTCACAGTGGTGCCTGGCTTTGAACACACTCTGGCTGACTTTCTTCTCTCCCCTCTGTCACTCCCCCACTCTCCTGCATGAATTCTCAATAAACTCTGCTCTCAAACCCTGTCTGGGGTCCTGCTTCTGGATGAGTCTGTTCAGGGTACATTATTAGAAGCCACCACTGCGCCTCTCCTCAGCCATGTTCTCGAAGACTTTGCAAGTTATGAAGCTGACACTTCAGGCCCATCTGCCTGACATCTTATGTCGGGTTAGTTCAGAACCCAGGAGGGTAAATAACATTATTAGGGCTCCTTTTCAAATTCCTGTCACTTTTGCTTTTCCACCTCTTAGTTTCCTCACAATAAAATTAAAAATAAGAAATTAAGTCTTAGAAACAAACACTAAGTGAATTTGACTTACAATCTTACTCTGCTCCTACTGAAGATATGGAGGGAAATATGTATATTTTCTATTTTCTACATGGTTCAGTATCCTATGAAATTTAACTATCTTATCTTAGCTAGAAGTTGACAGGGATTATTTTGACAGTTAAATATTTAACCCCCCCAAACCATATCACATTTGTCTTTCTTCTAACTTTGTACAGTAGTTTTCTCTGGAAATAGAAAATAGTTTTAATAGTATATGGTTCTTTATTTTCTCTTGGAGCTGAGTCACAAAAATTTACACATGTGAAATTATAAACTTTCTCATCTCTAAAATGGGTAAAGAGTTATTTTAGATATGTAACAGGATTATGTTAATATTAAATATGGGTGAAAATGTTTAAGCTTAAAGTATAAACAATATTGTTTTTATTTCCTCAGAGATAATTCTGGTTTTCAGACAAAACAAAGCAGCTAATTCTCAAGTGGAGGGCTAATTTGAAAGTACAGGTGAAGTCTCTACAATAACTAATTGACCCTGAAGGAGAAGAAAAGACAGTTTCGGAGGGGTGTCAATCTATTCTAAGCATGGTACCTCAGGTCCCATTTGAGCAGTGGGGTGGTGAATTGATTGCATTTACTCAATTCTTTGTGCAGAGGTAATTCCTTTAAATAGAGAGAATTTTGTCTAAAATAGCCACTAAGAATCCAAAGCCAAGGTCACCAGTGGCAGGGGTGTGGAAAGCCAGCTTAAATATCCTGGAATTAATCAAAAGCAGTGAACTTCAACAGTTGTTCATTTCTTAGGATGCCTATGCTGATCCCAGTTGGGAACACATCTAACAGTAGACTTTATTAAAAATAATTTTGCTGCCTGCTGCATATCTGACAAATAGGTGTTTCTTCCTTCCAAATGTGGCATTGATTAATTAGACATTCTCTGATATCATGAGAAATATAGAGTTCATTTATCATGGTGGTGTTCATTTGCACACTTTTTCTGATCACTTGTGGGTTTCCATTTGTGATACTCTATTTCTTAATCTCAAATATACTATTTTCTTGTGTAGATTTAGGCATTTTTCAGCCACCCGCTCCCCCCCCCACCCGAGGCAGAGATAAATTTTATTTTCTAGCTTTCAGTGACATCTGGTGGCCTCGCATGCTATGTGGGGAGAGGAAGCTTTTCTAAGAAGTGCTTAGGTTGTGTGGCAGTGGCTGTCTTCTGTGACGTGTGTATGCCTGAGGATCTTTAATTTCTCACTCAAATTGTACATCCATCTGAAGTCCCATACCATGCCTATCCAGCTTTTAAAATTATATTTGGGGTGATAGATTTTACTTCTTTGCTAGGACGTGAACTATTAAATTTTTAAAAGTTAAGAGAATTGTTTAATTTTACTTCCTAATTTTTTATATGACTGTTCACCTCTTACATTTTTTCTGGTCTTCATTGTAATTAAACTTGCTCTGGGGGCCTCCCTGGTGGCACAAGAGGTTAAGTCTCAGCACTATGAAGCTAATCCCAGCCACTTCAGCAAGAGTTCAATCCCTGGGCACGGGAGGTGACCCACATGGCACAGCAAACCTCTCCTGTCTTGCGTGCTGCTCTCTTCAGCAGTGTGCTTCAGTCAGTCTGCCTTTTCTGTTCCTCACTTTGACTCTGGTGAATACTCTTATTGCCCCTCATACCTCTGGCCTGTACCCCAATTCTTATATGCATAAATATAGAACTCTGGCTATTGGAGAATCGGATGACCCTGAGATACATCAGATATTCTAGACTGTGATCTACCTTTTTAACCAAAGATTTTATTGTGTTTAGGGACAGGTGGAGTTCAAACTAAAGGAGTGTTTACTCTGATTCTATTTTCCTTTGCCCAGGAGCTCATAAAGAAACTGTCTGGAAGTAAAATTGAGCCAGTATGGAAATGGCCTTTTCTAAGTCTGTTGGCATCCTAGGGTACCCATGAAGCATTCTCTCTACTGTAAGAGCTAGTAGGCAAAAATTGATTTAGGGAAAACAAAAGATAAAAAAATTATTCTTATTCTACTTAGACTGTCAACAATTGGATGCTTTCCACTTATTTGGTAAGGGAAAGTCTTAACTTAGTCTACAAAAGAAATTAACAATTGAATCAGTAAATACCTTCAGATACACACATAAATATTTTACCGTTAACTGAACATCCCTGAGTCAAAACAAATTGAAGCATAAAATTGACCATCACAAAGAACCTCAAAGTCATTGACAGCATATACATTTTCCTCTTTTTTTTTCCCCCAAGGGAAAAATAGGATTTATACATTGTGCTTATTGTTTGGCATTCTTAAAAAAAAGTCATAAAATTCTTCATACCGCACAAAGGGGAAAAGGCTATGTTGCTCTCTGGGAAATAGCTATTTGTCCAATAATTCTGCATACTGCTAAAACATTCTGTACCAGGTGAGAGAGAGAGACCAGCCCTTTCATGGCTCTAGAGAAAGAGTTGTGATGAGGTAGCACAGTTTGAGGCCCAGGATGTAATAAAATGACCACTCCTCCTCCCCTGGTCAAGCCCATGAGGTCTCACAGGAATTGTTGCAGGTCCTGGGAGTCTGGATCACTCTGGTGGGAAAGACAAACACCAGGCTGGAGCAGGGGCGCAGAGCTTCACTTACCTGGGCGCCACATCCTGTCAAGCAGAAAGGGGCAGTAAAGCCTTTGGCTGGTCTCTCTGACTGTCTTAAATTTCCATCTCATTGTGATTAAGCAACGTAGGGTAAGGACTTAGAATGGGAAAGTATTTCTAATTGAGAAATACGCCTACAGTATTTGGCACTGCATTGGCAGATAACAAAGCTGTGCTAGAGAAACATACCAGGAAAATTCCTTGTTGTGCAGTTGCCCGGTGTCTGTCTTCCCATCAGGCTAATATAAAATCTTGAAGCCAAGAAGCATGTCTTTATAGCCTCATCGGTATAAGCCCAGCAGCTGACACTAAAAGAAACACAATAGATGGACAAAAGTTAGCGCTATATGGAGGCCCCGGTAGATGAATCTAGAGGGTTAGATTGACAAAGGTTTTCATTGAACAAATCCTGGCTAACTTGCAATTGATTAAAAACCAACTGCAATATTATTTAATTGAATATCTGAATCTAAAGTGATAGTATCAATTTAAAAACCAAGAAAGATCTACAAAGACATTACCTGTGCTAGTGATTACAAAGTTTTGATAAAACAAGTGCTCTTTAGAACTTCATGAACTCCACCAACTCAGATAGGGTGTTGCTTAGACTGTGCAAAATTTTGGGTAAAGAGTTAACAGTGCTTCTTACAAGTCTCTCAACATCAGGTGTTCATGTGAACTTCTGGTTAGACGGATCACAGAGAATTCCTGCCTGGATTCTTGAAGTGTCCAAAGTGCTAGCTGTCTGTGGTTTTCATTAAAGATAGATCTGTATGCCTTACATGCCAGACTTGCAGGCGGCAGAGTTGACTTTCTGCCATGAAATGTTAGCAGCCCTGGCTTTTGCACTAACACACACTCGGGATCATCCCACAGCTGGGAGGAGGCTTCATGGCTGCCTGGGAGCAGGGGAAATGTTTTCCTTTTAAAATTCCCAGGCCTTCAATCCATTGCATCCTTATGTAAAAAGTACCCAACAAAGGTGTTGAAACATTTTTAGGGGTGGGCCCACCAGTGTGGCTACTTCTTTTGACAAAGGTTTCAAGAAGATTGGAAAAACTACATACCAGAAGAGAATGTTTGAGCCCTGACTTCCTGGCATAAAAGGAGGAGGGAAATTAATCAAGTTTGTTAATGAAACTGAGTAAAAGAAGTTTCTGATAACTATGTAGCTATTGTATTGGGCATCTATTCAAAAGATGTTAGAAAAGCTTTAGGACTGTCACATCAATTTGTCCTGTCCTTAAAAAATCTTCAATAGGTCTTTACTATTTCTAGAGTAACATACAAATAGTTTAATATGATATTTAAGGCTCTGCAAAAGTTGATTCTGAAGTTTCTTTATAGTATTTTATTATTTTTTAAAAAGATGTATTACGCATACAAGAACTGGGATATAGGCCAGAGGTGGGGTGGTAAGAGGATTCACCAGAGAGTGCGGAACAGAACAGGCAGATTGACTGAAATACCCTGTTGAGGGGAGCTGCGCCATGGGGGTTAGCTCCCTGGCCAGGGATTGAACTGGTGCTGCACTGGCTGCAGATTCTTCATAGTGCAGTGCTTAACCCCTTGTGCCTCAGGGAAGCCCCCCTGTATGGTATTTTAATGCAGCTACTTTCATCTGGATATACTGCATAACGGGATGATATGTGTTCTTATATGTTTGGCCTCTTTCACTCAGCATAATGTTTTCAAGGTTTATCTTTTGCTGTAGCACATATCAGTTTTGTATTCCTTTTTATACCATTGTATGCATGGCCCACATTTTATTTATCCATTCCTGCGCTTTTGGACATTGTATTTTGTTTTTCCAGTCTTTATTATGCAGTTGGAGCTGCTATGAGTATTTGTGTATCACTTTTATTTTAGATACAAATGCACAGCTATACCCACACATAGAAGTGGATTGCAGAATCATATGTTTTTCAAATATTTTCTCCCATTCTGTTCATTGATGTTTTACTTTCTTGGTGAATTCTTGATGGGCTCTAGTTAGACATGGGCACTTCCTTGATATAAAGATTGAAAGGTTCCTGGGCTCTGCCTAAGATCAAGTTTGTTTTGTTTGTGACCACCTACCTCATACACCTCAAAACATGACCTTTATTAAACAACTACTTGTGGAAATAAAGCCAGTGAGTAAAGAGAAAACCCAAAATCATGTGAGAGAATTTTGAACTATAAGAAGATTATACCATAGACCTGAACTATTTAGGCTGGTCTGAAAACTGATCCAGATTTGACAAGTTTTCACCATCAACAAAAATGAAACTGGAAGTTAATCGGGTTCAGTTCTAGAGAAGGAGACTACATAATTACATACTCTAGTATATATTTAAAAACTGCACAGATTGTACCTAAAGATGATTCTGATTTCCATTTCCAGATTGTTGGATTTGTAAACAATGAAAGCTTTCTAGGAAAAACTCTAAATCCAGTATGTAACAATTTCTTTTGCATGAAATCTCATAGAATATTTAATTCAGAAATTAATCTGAGTTGAAGAACACTTAAATGATCAAGTAATCTGCTCATTTAGTTAAGCTTCATTTTTATTATTTGTAGACATTTCTGAATTTGGATTAATTTATATTAATGAAGCTTATCTTGTGTTAAGAGGGTGGAGAATATAACAAAACTTAGCCTATTAGCTATTTTTTATTTTTTTTTACCTATTTTAAAAATAGTTTTGTTGTAACACAGCCACTCCCTTTTCTTTTTATATTATCCCTGGTCATTGTTGTAGCAGAGACCATTCCATGGCTTCCAAAGTCTATAAAATTTACTCTTTACAGAAATCAGGCTTGGTAATTCCTAGACTGATACTGAAGACAAAATGTATTTGTGTTCTTTTACAATACTGAGTATTTAATTTCCCTTAGAGTGTATTAAGATCTTATTTCATCAAGGCATGGTACTTTCCAAATATGATGCTTGGAACATTGCAAAGAAAGAATTGTTAAATATCTTGTCCTCTATGAAAAGGAGCTTTGAGTAGGATATTAATACTGGGACTTAAGCTGACATTTATAGATATATAAATGCAACATTTTTTTTTCTTGTCATAAAATCTTAAGTACTTGCTAGAGAATTAGAATATCTGCTATTTCATGAGAGTAGATCAATGAAGAATTCTCCTATATCTCTTTTCCTTATCCTTTCATATGCAGCCACTCATAGCATGGATTGTCTACCCTTTAGAATTAATTTACATAGAGTGTATTAAATTTAAAACAAGTGGACACTGATATCCCAATGAGGAAAACATTATGATACCTTATGAAATGACTCATGATCTTACTAAGATCAAGTCCATATTATAAGTGAACTAAATGTAAATCACGACAGCCTATAGATTTTCCTTGATCTGTTTTGATATTCTTGAAAAGTATCTCCTATTCCAGCTGTGTAATTTCTTGTCTTCATTTTATGCGATTTCAATTTCCCAATTCAAATTTTAGAATATACCATACGGAACTCAACGCACTCAGTTAAAAAAATTGTGTGACCTGAGTTTCAAGGTTAATCTCTGGATGGCAGCTCTGGAAGTCTTAATGTCCCACAATGGACATAATTAGAATAAGAATATTTCTAAAATAAACATTTTAGAAAAAAGACATTTTCATTAATAGAAAAGGAAAAAAATGAATGGTGCTATTTGTAATGCAAAGTAATCTCATCAAGAAAATCTTTTTTTAAAGATTTATTTATTTATGCATACAAGAACTGGGATATTAGGCCAGAGGTGTGGGGAGTGAGAAGATTCACCAGAGACAAGAGTGGGGAGCAGAACAGGCAGATCTACTGAAACACACTGCTGAGGGGAGCAGTGGGAGAGGCAGGAGAGGTCTGCTACCACCATGTGGGTCTGGGAGGGGGGGAGGCAGGGATCAAACCGGTGCTGCAGTGGCTGTGGATGCTTCATAGTGAGGTGCTTAATCCCTGTGCCACCAGGGAGGCCCAGGAATATATTTACATATCAATAAATAACTATAGTCTTTATAAGCTATGCACCTGACACATATGGCCTTTTAGTTTCCAGATTTTCATCATTATTCTAGATGTCCTGAGAAATATATGTACCTAAATATTTGATCAAATAGTTCTCAAATTTTGACAAAATTTTGAATAGTGGCCTTAAATTTGAGTAGAAGAATTACAAGAGCAAAAGAACTGAACAACATTGCTGCTTTTGCGACCTATTACTAAATTATCTCCTAAAATTGTTATACCGTTTGATATTCTGTATCAAAGCATACAATAAAAGAATGTTTTCCCCCACGCCATCACGGCTACCAGCTTATCTAATCCAGTGACTTTTCTAAGTCTTCTTGAAGGTGACCTAAAGAAAAAACATTGTTACACATTACATAACATCACAAAAGTGTGTTTACACATACACATTAACTAAAATAAAAATTTCACAAAACTATTCTAACCCTTACTATATGAAATATAGTCATTGAAAAAAAAAAAAAAAAACAAAACAAAACAAAACGCCCTATGCTGGGCCTCACTGGTGGTGTAGGTGTTAAAGTCTGAGTTATCAAGCTATCACAGCCACTGGGCCAGAGTTCGATCTTCGGAGCTGACTCACATGGTGCAGAGACCTCTCCTGTCTCACCCACTGCCCCCTCAGCAGTGTATTTAGTACATCCATCCGTTCTGCTACCCACCCTGTCCCTGGTGAATCCTCTCTCCCCTGTACCTATGACTTATAACCCAGCTCTTATAAACAAAAGTGAAAAAAAATCCTATGCAATTTCATTAAAAAACCATGCTGGCCAAGACACATTAATATGATTTTATGAATGAGAGTAAGGTGGAAGAAGTAGTGAATATTTGAACTGAAAGAAATACAACCTGAAAGCCATCTAATCAACTGGAACAAAAGTCTCACAAGATGAAATTTAAGACAGGTATTGGCTCACCTGTGGTCGCCCCTGCCCACAGTGCTGCCACCTGTGCCTTGCTTTCTATCCAGGGTGCTTGTCCAATCACTTGCTAAAAACTCTTCAGCTTCCTAAGATGTTTCTTAGTGGGCTTAGTACCTGTTCACCATCAAATGTGTTTTATTCTCTGGCTTTTAAAAATCTCTATTAATGATGATCCTTCAGCAATCTCACATTGTTCCTCAATCTTTTCACTTCTAGGCAGTCATCTTCAATTTAATTCAGTAATTCTTCTTTGTTCTTATAATTATTTGCAACCTTTTCTGTCAAACTGTCATTGTACTTTCAACTGCAACCTTCTGTCACCTTCCCTTCCCTTGTATGTGCTAATAAATTTCATCAATCTTTTCTGCTTGACTCCTTCCTTAGAGAGGCTTTTAGAGGCTCCTCAAAACCTAAGTCCTAAAGATTATTCATCACCCCACCCTGACCAGCTATTCTGTGAAATAGGTTTTACTGGCTAGTTTTGGCAGTCACCAAAACATGATTTTTTTTTTTCTAGGCTCTCAGAATGTATAATAGTTTGTCTCCAGAGTTCAGGAATACTGCCCATTTGTTTTTCACTCAATTAAAAGTCAGTTGTTTTCAAATTGTAGTCTGGAAGCCTGTAGTCTCCATAGAAATTTTTATGGACTCCCTTAGGGGAAAGAGGAAAATAGCAAGGCCAGTGAGGAAACTCTGAAACTCCATAGCTTTTTCAATGAAGCTGCCACATTTAATATTTTTAATATATTGGGTTTCCACATAAAATCCACTTTTTAAACACTATCAAGAACTTCCATAGACTTTCTAATTCTAAAAGGGAATTTTAAGAAAATCAAATCACCCCCAAAATATATTGGATACTTTTAAAAGTCCAGCAAGCAATATTAAAAAGGTATTCAGTCTAACTAGGGCATTTATATTGTTCTATTAACTCTCACATGAGTGAGTGAGTGGGGCAGTTTTTAAATGATCCAAGAAAACTTATGCTGGTAGGTCTTGATGCCTAATAAGAGTTCTGAATTTTACATGAGCAGAGAAGAGAACAAACCAGATGTTTCCTTTTGGGTACCTGCCATTTCTTATTACAGCATAAAATAGAGTGCAATTGACCTAAAACTTGTACTTGGTTCTTTATTTTGTATTATCAGCCAAGTAAAGAAAAATCCATTGCATCTTATCCAGAATGGCCCACTTCAATATTGTGCCAGCATCTCACACCTGACATTGGGTGCTGAGTACTGGCCTTAGCTTTACTGTCTGATGGTTTTACAGAGGCAGAACCAAGTTCCTGAGCACAAAATCCTAAGTCTAATGGCTTCCCAGAAATATGGACATTATGAGGCTAGCTCTGAACGTGGATGCTTGGATTCAAATCCTAAAATACAACTTCGTAGGTGTGGGAATTTAGGCAATGTGCAAGATTATTTTTAAAATTTATTTATATTTTACATCATTGTTCATTTGTAAACAGTGTTTGCTTTCTTTTCTCAAGTGTAGTCCACATAGAATTCCCATCACCAGTTCACCCATGCACCATCACACAGTCCCCTGTGCTCTTTTTGATTACTTCCCTCCCCCTTCCCTGTACGATATCTCTGGTTTATAATTGTCTATTTTTGTTTTGTATTTTTATTATTTTCCCCAATGACTTATTTGATTCCTCCGTCGTCCTCCTATAAGTGAAACCATCTGATATTTTCTTCCTCCTTCTGAGGTATTTCACTGAGCATAATTCCTTCCAGTTCCATCCATGTTCCTATGAGTGGCAATGGTTTACCTTTTTGATTGCTGAATAGTATTTCATCATGTGCCTCACTTTGCTCATTGTTAGGTTTTGATAAACATAGTATTTGGTGCTCATCTGAAGTTTTGATAAGCATAGTATTTGGCAAAGAGGGTTTTATGAGGATTGCATACACATAAAATAAAGTGCTGGTTGTTAAAGTATCTGGTTGTTTAGTAACTTCTCAAGAAAAGTTTTATTGTTTCTACATATCTTTTAATGCACTCCAATCTAAGTTAAAATTTTATTGTAGAGTCCTATAGGTGTGTATTTCCATGTCAAAATACAAAAAGTGCGAAAATAAAAAACATTCACACATCATGTGGAAATAAATATATTTTCTTTCTTATACTTGAATGTATTATGAGAGCAAAATGAATCAATTTGGTATACTATTAAAAAACATGATACACATTCTACAAAGATATTTTTATATCTAGCATATTATAAAAACATCAAACATTTTAACAAGGAAAACTTTTGCTGAACTAAGTGTTTTTTATACTCACCGATTTCCTCTAGCTTGCCACCACTTTTTCCTTCACTGTCATCGCTAATAGCATTTTTTAACAGCATCTACAATAAAGTGCTTTCACATGTAGAAATATAAAAAGCAAAGAAGTATGTTGAATTGGCAAGGAAAATGGAGATTACCTTGTCCATGCAGCCCCATTTTCTAGAACTCATATTTCTAGAAAGGAGAGGTATCAGTACAAGGTAATTCAGTTCTTAATGACCAGGAACTAGAGAAATCCCATGACAGAAATTTAAAGTAATATTTGATCCTGATTCTTACCTGTTAGGTATTCAACAATGCTGTTGGGTAGATTGGTTACTAATAAGACCACTTTTATATCTTCAACTGACTTGTGGATTGTTCCATATATGCTCCAATTGTCTGGAACCAGAAGTAACTTACTAACTGCTGTATTTCAGCTTAGGGTTTTCAACAATTTTATGTGACTGGTTATGTTCCTATTTATCATGATAAAGTGTGGTGTAAATATTGACTCCCGAGATTTGGCCTTTATTTAGCATGCTCTATATGATGTCACCTCTGGATAGCATTGCGACATTAGAAGAGGTTGCAGAGATCTGTTTGTATTTGGCAAGACAAGAAAACCTTTCATTCAAACTCAGACTCTTCACCAAAAATGCTTATTCTGTTACTGTTTGTTTGCATCCTTAAATGACTCTCTCCCATTCCCCCACCCTCCACATCCCCACCTGAAATCCAAATACTGACCTGTTACTGATTTTTTTCATATTGCTGTTTTTAATTGATTTCTCTCTACTATTCAATATTGGTTACACTCAGAGAATAAAGATATAAAAAAATAGGAAAATATTTAGAGAAAGGGCAGAAGAAAAATAGCTTTTTATATTGGTATTTGTCAAAAAGAAATCAACTCATGAATTTTAAGCAAGAAATTGTAAAGACATCAGGTATATCATGAAATCCAAGCATAGGGATGAGCCTGGGATTCGAACCCTGGTCAAAACTCTGGGTTCTCCCCGCCCCCTCACTCCTCAATCTCTATGGGCTTATTTTTTCCTATTTGGTAGATCAGCTTTTATTATTCTTGGCCAAACTCTAGTTGGTGGAACGTGACTATGCACCAACAATTCTTAATTCCTGGCTTTTTTGTGTTACAATACAGTTATACCAGGAAAAACTTCCATAATTCTTTTGATTCAGGCCCAAATTCCCAAGGAAGGAAACTCTCGGCCAGCAGGTAGGGGATACTTGTAACCTGACAGTGTCTGTGACAACCACCAAATTCCTAGAAAAAGGATGTTGGCTTCCCATTTGCAAAGATGATGACATTTGATGTTTTATTCAGAATATTTTCCCCCTCAAATTGGCTCCAATTTATCTCTACAATTTGACATCAGTTGGTATGTCCTAAGTTACCCAGCTGGAAGAAGCAAGTCTTTCATATAGCCGAACTCCCCGTCATTCAATTTTCAAAAGATTTAACTTATGGACTAACAAGCTCATTCAACAAATTACATGTTACTGACCAGTAATTCATTTCCTTGTTCCCCTTCCAGTCTCACAGTAAAGACCTATATGTTCCCAAACTTGGAGCATTCCCTTGGCTCTAGCTATTTTGGTTGGCATTCTTTCGACATTTTCCACTTTATGGACTTTGAGTTTTTGCAATGACAAATAATTTCAAGTAAAATTGTTACTATGAAATTCTAGGTGGCTAGTCAGTTCCATTTTATAAAATCATAAATTTTCCCTGTATCCTATGCCAAAACCTCTGGTACTGAAACACTTCATTACAGATGGAGTGTTATAAAGGAAAAAATCTGATTTGTGGTATACTTGACATAATAGTTTCAGATATAAAATATGATATTTGTATAGCAAAACAATCAAATATAAATCTAGTCAAGATGAATAACCCTACATAATTACAATTTTTTCCTCATAATGAGACCTTTTAAAATCTGGTCTCATAACAGCTTTGAAATATACAATACAGTATTTCAAATATACAATATAGTAATTACCTTCCCATACATTATTTTTCTAGGACTTATAGCTTAGAGTTTGTACTTTTAACCCCTTTCACATTTTACTACTCACCTCACCCTGACTCTACCAGCCAACAATTTGTCTTTTTTTTTAAGATTTATTTATTTATGCATATAAGAACTGAGGTACAGGCCAGAGAGGATTCACCAGAGACAGACTGAGGAACAGAACAGGCAGATAGACTGAAATGCACTGCTGAGGGGAGCAGCAGGCAAGGCAGGAGAGGTCTGGTGCGCCATGTGGGTCACCTCCCCTGGCCAGGGATCAAACTTGTGCTGCTGCAGTGGCTGTGGATGCTTCATGGTGTGGTACTTAAGCCCTTGTGCCACCAGGGAGGCCCCGCTCCTGATCATTGAACATAATCTTAGGTGTAATTTTTAAATTTCCAACTATGAGCAACAGCGCAGGTAAAATTAAAAAAAACAAAAAGGCTAGTTACGATTTTTTGACTGAGTTTAATGTTAATAGTTAAGATTTGCTAGGCTGTGTGTCTTTGTGTCTCCAGCATCTAGAACATTGCCTATTATATAATAGGTATTCCATAGTGTTTGTTGATTATATTAGGCACTAAGTTTCTTAAAAATTTATTTTGAGATACATTTCGGTTTATCAAAAGTTGCAAATGTGAGCATCCTATAGGCCTTCACTGTAGTTCTTCTGCCTTAATATTAGCTGTCACAAAAACTTGGCTCATTTGTGAAAATCAAGAATTAGCATTGGTACTCTTTACTAAATGGCAGGTTTTATTTATATTTCACCAGTTCTTTGACTAGTGCCCGTTTTCCTGTTCAAGGATTTAATCTGTTACCACCCGGCATTTTTTTTTTTTTGCCCCTTCAGCCTTCTCTAATTAATATTGGACACTAATTTTAAAACTTACCTCTTGTAATTTTATTTTTCAAAATAAATTTTTAATGTCAAGTGGTAAGGAACACTTAAAAGTGTAAAAATTTATATCTTTTTCTCAGTAATTGCAACTTTGTTCAAATTTAGTTTGCCTAGTATTAACACAATAGAAAATAAATTTGTGACATTTTAAAAATCAATACCTGGAGAAAAACATTTTCACTGGTATTTTTTGACCGTTTATGTTCTTTTTATTTAAAGAGAACTCTACTTACTGACTCTTACTTATAGTAGAGTATCATCTTCCCATTGATAATTCAGACTTTACTTAACTGACAAAGTTAACATTGATTTCTGAAAAAATATGTGCTTTACAATTTTATGTAAGAAAATTAAATTCCAAGGAAATACTTTTGGAAATAAAGTAGGGATTTTGGAGTCAATCTTCATATGTTTGAGTAATCTTGTAGGATTTTGAAAAATTGCAGGTTAGGCCCTATCTTCTATCTTGATTATTACTTTATGTGCTACTTTTATTTATACTTGTAATTTTTAATCGTGTGTATGTCATATAATTAGTGTACTGTCCAAAAGTTTTTTATTTTTCCTCCATAAAATAATAGCGATTTTTCTAAACCATATAGTAAATTATTTTTACACTGAATGGTATTGCCTAACAAAATCTAACATAATCCTTGGTGCAAACTACACATTCAAAAAAGATTGTTAAAAAGTTGAATTCATAGAAGCAGAGAATAGAATGGTGGGTACCAGGGACTGGAGCAATGGGAAAAGGAAGGTGTTGGTCAAAGAACACGGGCTTTTGGTTGTAAGAGGAGTAGATTGTCGAGGTACAATATAGTGACTGCAGCTTACAATTCTCCATTGTATGCTCAGCTTCCTAAGAGAGTGTCTACATATTCTCACCCTAAGAAGAGATAACTATATGAGGTAATGAATGTGTTAATTAGCTTGTTTGTGATAATTATTTCATAGTATCTACATATAGCAAATCACATTGTATCACATAAATATATACAATTATCAATGTTAAATTATAGATCAATAAAGTTTGGTGGTTGGGGAAGAAGAAAAACCTTTCATCATGGGTTCTTTAACGTCTCTTGTGTCAGAAAAAAAAAAAGCTGTGAAGTCTTCACGAAAAATCTTAAAACGCAGTTTAAATCCCCGACTGCCATCTTGAGGACACAGTGAGAATTGCAGCCGGCTCTAAGCTGCTGGGGTGAGGGCAGGGCAGGTTTTTGAAGGGGGGAGAAACATGAATTGAGGCAGTTATTCAGATGATTAAAATCAAAGGAGTTGTACCTGGAATGTCTTAATTTCTGAAGCAATTTCAAACAAAACTGCTAGGTAACTGTCCTATACTTGATTTGGTAAAAGTGGAGGAACATTAAAGAATCTGTAGACTTCTTCTTCCTTTTTTAAGGATCAGCATCTACTTTATTCAAGTACTTATTTTCCTTCTTTTATAAAATTGTAACATTGGTATCTGATTTAGACCTTAGGCGTGAAGGTCTATGCTGTAGCACCCTGCATGCTCCTCATCTCATTGGTTTAGTGGTGTAGGGTCACACATCTTCAGATAAGTTGGCACACCACACCCACCAACAGAACACCAGACTCCACCGTACCCCCTCCTCCTTTGCTCTTAGCCCCAAGTGAAGCTTAAACTCTTCAATTAGTTATTTTCTTAAAATCTGTGATGCTTAGGTTAGAAGCCACAACAAGGTTATTGGTAGTAAAGCAACGGTAGGGTCAGATCAGCCGAAGAAGGAAGATTGCTTGACACAGGAACAGACACACATTCCTTGGCTGCTGTGCTTATGCCATCCTATACAGAGCACAAACGGGTGAGCTGTGTTTGCGGCAAATAAATATCAGCATCGTTCAGTTTCACTCTTCTTTGTCTCTCTGCCTCATCAGAGATCTGTACCACTCTCTTTATTTTTAAATTTTACAGAAAGTTCAGAAATCTTTCTCTACACTCACCCTAGATTCTGTTTGGTGACTTTGCCTCTCCAAGGTGTCCTTCAGACAGTAGGTGTTGCTTCTGTGGGTGCTAACGGAGGCAATGTCCCCTTCCTGTCCTTCAGCTGCCTTTGTGGGCAGCTCTTAAGCATGGTTATCCTCTTTTAACACATTTTCTCATTACAGTGTCTTTTTGACATGTCCTGAGGATACTTCTCTGTAACAAATATTTGAAGTCTGCTCCACTGTTTAGTCCATACCCCTTCATCTATCATCTCCAGTCTCACTTGATTCTTCGGTACATGTCTTTATCCTTCCAGATGTCTCAAACTTCAAGAAAAGCATCTGTCTTTTCTTCATTGCTGTGCATTGCCAGCCAGATAATGGGAATACTTATAATCATTATGGATACATTTTCCACATCAGTGTTATTAATGGGTGTGAATATACATCCCAGGATTGCTGAAATCAATAGAATGAAGTGTCAATGTAGCCCACCCAAGGGGCACTGGTTTTCTGCAGGCAGTTTCTTCAGTATGGAGTAGACTCAATGTTAGGGAGATTTTCTGCTCATTAGGTAAATGTCTTGAACTTTGCTTCTGTTGCTCAGGTGGTTTCAGTTCTGTCTGATACTGCACAGAGCTGTGTAGATGCAGACTGCAAATCTCCATACAATCCCTTAAAAACAGCAAATATGCTATGTAAGATAATGACCAGCCAGGCATTGTTCAATGTCATTACATGTTGAAAAGATAAAAAGCAACTTCGATGAGGCTGGGAGGGAAGCTATCATATTTCCTATTTTAGAGGTGAGAACATTGACGTTTATAAACTATTACTTCCACCATCATTCCAGAGGGCGTTCTCCAAAGCAAATGTCCAGTAACAAGCCTCCTCCTGGAGGTGGTGATCTGAATGTAGACATTGGGTTCTAGAATAGGTGCTCAGCTTTACACTCTGGTCACATAGTTTGCCGCTATGGAGCACCTTCTTGGGCTGGGATGAGAGGAGTATTTTGTGGGCTTCAAAGGCTTTAGAATGATCTGATCTAATATGCTTCAGCAACCTATGGTTAGTTCCGCCCACTCACACTAAAGGAATGACTCAGACTCCGGGGAGTTGTTTAGAGGTAGCGGACATCCACTGGAGCACCAAGTCTAGGTTCTCCAAGGGAATGCCCCTTGCTGTAGCCATGTCATTGCCTCCTCTATGCTCCGCAGGGACCAGCATGCTCTATATAAATTGCAGATCTCATAATGAAAGCCATGCAGCGGCTCCCATGGCACTCAGGATAAAATCCAATCTTCTGAGTTTGGCAGGAATGACCCAGCAAGATGTGGTCTCGCTACTTGTCACTTCTGTCCTGCTTCTAGTAGTGCTGAGTAATTTGCAGTGCCCTGCCTCTACCAAGTTCTCTTCACATTGAATAATTATATTACTGTTACCTAAAAGCCACCTTTATTGCCCCTCTTCTTATTTTTCAACACTTTAGATTTCAAGCTTGGAGTAGATGCCATTCTGAGCTCTCACATTGCCAATGTCATGGGGTTTACCCATGTTATTATTATAGCATCTGTCTCCTCACTATGCTGCAGTTTCCGTTTAGCTGGACATTATTTGCCAAACCCAGTGTAAGACACATCTAAGCTGCTTATTAATTGTTAATGAATGAAATGATTTCTACAAGAGTCACAGCACTCGTGTCAACTAATCTCTCTCATTAATTTGTTCTTGGGGCTCATTTCTGTCCCATTTCTGCTTCCTAGGATAACTTGCTAGGAATAATGGAAGAGTTTTAAGTACAGGGAGGTCAGGGGAGGGAAGGTGGTGAAATTGTATATATAGAGAAAAATGAATAAATAAATTTCTCTATCCAGACTAGATTGAGTTCATTTAAACTTTATTTTTTTGGAAAAAGCCTGTATCAAGGCACCCATCTTATGCTGGTGAGAAGAAAAGTGTTGAAACAAGATGCTTGAAGTCTTCTTTTTCAGTGTCCTTTAAAGGTCAAGATCAGTTTGTTTTCAATTATCCATCTAGGGCCTCCCTGGTGGCACAGTGTGTTGAGCGCAGCATCCTTTGCACAGCACCGCAAGTTCGATCCTCAGCCAGGGAGGGGACCCACATGGCACAGCAGACCTCTCCTGCTTTACTGCTGCTCCCCTCAGCAGTGTGTTTCAGTCAGTCTGCCTGTTCTCTTTCCCACTCTGTCTCTGGTGAATCTTCTCACTACTCTCCCCTCCCCAGACCTCTGGCTTGTACCCCAGCTCTTGTATGCATAAATAAATCTTTAAAAAAATTATACTTAAAAAGTGTATTTCCTGGGCCTCCCTGGTGGTGCAGTGGGTTAAGCAACGCACTGTGAAGCAAACCACAGCCACTGCAGCATGAGTTAGATCCCTGCTGCCAGCCAGGGAGGGGACCCACATGGCGCAGCAGACCTCTCCTACCTCGCCTGCTGCTGCCCTCAGCAGTGTGTTTCAGTCAGTCTGCCTGTTCTGCTCCCCGCTCTGTCTGGTGAATCCTCTCAACTCCTGCGACTCTGGCCTGCACCACAGCTCTTGTATGCATAAATAAATAAATCTTAAAAAAAAAAAAGTAAATTTCTCCATCTTTATTTGGTCTTGTGCTTTTCATCTGGAGGGTTAACACCTTTTGTGCTCTAAGTTTATCATCTATTCTGTGTTCCATAGCAGTGGTAAGCCTTAATGTTCAGTCCTGCCGCTAAGCAATGTTTTGGAAATCTGTGGGGGTGTTTGTGGGTGTTGCAGTGACTGAGAGGCCATATCAGTATTTAGAGAGTGGGAACTCAGGAGGCTGGTTATCTAACAATATTCTGCAGACTCCTTATTAACAAATCATTTGGTGGTCCTTGTACTGCTGACTTTTAGATGATCCACCAGACATTCACATATTTATATTTATTTAAATTTGTCATACTTATATTTTTTATTATAACTATTTATAATATAAAATGCTAAATTGTGTTATGTGTGCTTACATATAAGCACATGGTGTTTTTATGTAGCCATAATTCCAACTGAATTTGCTAGAATGCAACCAATTATATACATTGAGAAAGATATTATATGTTTCTTTTGGAAACTTACCAAGAGTTCATGGTTAAATCTCATCCTTGATGACAGTGCTGTTTTGTGGTATTTGAGTAAAAAATGCAATGCATCTGTGTAAATCTGCATTCTTGACTGTTTAGGTCATTATTTATTCTTGTCTGAGTATGTGCAGATTGAATTGTGCATTGTTTTACTGTAAATTGTTTTTCTCCTTTGTATAACATATTTATGTTTTTAAAAAATTCTATGCAGGTAGACTATTTTCTATAAATTTTATTTCAGAATAGTGAAGTAGTAAGTTCCAGAATTATCTTTAAGAGTAACTATTTGATTTGATAGGCTTGAAAACCATTGATCTATGTAGAAAAGCATGATACAAAGACTATGGGATTTGGTCCTGGGCTTGAGTCCCTCTTCACTACCTGAGTGCTACAAGAACTTGGGGACGTAATTCCTGTTCTGTACGATTGAGTTTCTTCATCTATACAACAGTTAACTTGCAGAGTTGGGGTGATTATATAACCATCCTCTGCAGAAAGGGCTTAATTCAGGGCCTGATATACACAGAATGTTTGCTTCAGGGGTAATTATCATACACCTTGTAGTTATTGCTTTATCTTGTTCATCATTGTTTTCTCTCAATATTTTTCTCACATATAAGTGAAGTCATGCAGTGTTTGTTTTTCTCCTCTGACATAATTCATTAATCATATACCCCAAACCTTGACTATTTAAACAATCATTTCCTCTTGACTTTTCTATGGTATCTGCAAGCATCTGCTTTATTTTTTGTTCTTTTAGTATTTGTTACCAGACCATTAGATTTTCCAGAGTATTTTGAACTTAGAGTATGAAATAGAACTTGTCAAATTCTGTTAACGTTTCAGTTTAAAGTACAAAATCAATCACTTAAAAACATGTTTGAAACATGTATGAGCTGGGGAAAGTTTATAATTATCACAGGAAATTATCTTTAATAGTTACAGATTGCAGTTTGTAGATTTACTTGGATGGCAAATGAATTTAAGATTAAGTCTGAATCATCTTCTGGAATGGGAACAAATGTGAAGTTGTGTTGGTGGAGGAGAGATGGCTGCAAGGTATGAAAGTGAGATGGCTTTGATTAATCAAGTGATTGATTACTATTAAGTAATTCAACTTATTCCTTGGTAGATGGCCTGTAGGTGTCCTCCAACATTGTCATACTAACGTTTAAAGCTCAAACTAGCTGAACGCAGTTATTACATTTATTTAAGGTAAGCCAGGGATGCTTACTTAACAATGACATTTTTTCAGGGGAAGAGAATAAACATTATTGAAATTTATATGGAACTACAAAAGACCTCTAAAAGCCAGAGTAATCTTTTTTTTTTAATTTTTTTTTATTAGTTATATTTGACATCATTTGTAGTCCCCAGGGGGTACCCACCACCATTTCACCCGTGCACCATCACCTCA